>OZ024867.1:6095988-6105988 GCA_964017155.1 Oasisia sp. SBJ-2009
CACACTCGTCACAACGTGTTCGTCCACAATACCCCGGCGTGATCACACTAGTCACAACGTGTTCGTCCACAATACCCCCGCGTGATAACACTCTTCTTAACGTGTTCTTCCACAATATCCCCGCGTGATCACACTCGTCACAACGTGTTCGTCCACAATACCCCCGCGTGATCACATTCGTCACATCGTGTTCGTCCACAATACTCCCGCGTGATCACACTCGTCACAACGTGTTCGTCGACAATACACCTGCCTGATCACACTTGTCACAACGTGTTCGTCCACAATACCCTCGCGTGATCACACTTGTCACAACGTGTTCTTCCACAATAGCTCCGCGTGATCACACTCGTCACAAGGTGTTCGTCCGCAATACCCCCGCGTGATCACACTCGTCACAACGTGTTCGTCCACAATACTCCCGCGTGATCACACAATCGTCACAACGTGTTCTTCCACAATAGCTCCGCGTGATCACACTCGTCACAACGTGTTCGTCCACAATACCCCAGCGTGATCACACTCGTCACAACGTGTTCGTCCACAATACTCCCGCGCGATCACACTCGTCACAACGTGTTCGTTCACAATACCCCTGCCTGATCACACTCGTCGCAACGTGTTCGTCCACAATACCCCCGCGTGATCACACTCGGCACAACGTGTTCGTCCACAATACCCCCGCGTGATCACACTCGTCAGAACGTGTTCGTCCGTGTCAGCCTCCTGCATCAGTTCAACAGTCGCTGACCCAGCCATTCTTGCTCGTCAGTCGGAGAACATCAGCTGACCTGGTTGGACTCAGAGTACGGACAATTGGCCTGGTGCTGATGGAGCTGTGAAGGAGAGAAGTCTATCGTCAGACTAATACCGATCAGGTCTCCAAGTTCATGAACTATGAACCCCATTGTCTTTTCTGTTATTCAACTAGAGCCTTACGTTGGTTCCACATCACGCCACCAATCAATTCCTCAAATCACCTGTAACCGACGCAGTAGTTGATAACTTGAAATATCCGACAGATCACCTCAGATCGTCGATGTCCGAGACCTGTGAAACTAGTTTTGAATGGGAGGGGTTCAGATGCTGTTCTGGCTCGCAACGGATATTAATATATTACTGTCAATATATTGACACCATCAAATCAATTTTTTGAAACCGTTTTCTGAATGCAGGGATACGTGGTTGATTTCATTTAAAGTGCACGAAACCAAACATGAAAAAAGCTTAATTTCGCAATATATATTATTATGATTATCATATACTTATATATTTATATTCATACATGATTATTATACTATACGATCATTGTGCTCCGCATTCCAGCATTCACCCACTTACAGACGCACTACTCCCGCGTGTCATTTTTGCAATCTCATTACGTCATCGTTCAAGACGGCATGACAAGAGAATTTTAAAGATATTTCAGCATTGCGTGTTGCTGGTACATTAAGTTTGCCTTGTCTGGGATAAGGCGATACCTTCGTGTTTTGCTAAATGTGTGTGTGCTAATCGTCGACCGTACAGTTATTTTTGGATACCGCAAGGTTAAGCTCGTCAGGCGATTTTGTTTCGAATCAGTACCGCCATCTAGCGGATCTGCTATGTAAATTGTACACGTATCGCCACCTGGTGATTGTTCAGCACAACTGTTTCTTTGCCGTTTGTTTAGACCTGTCAATGACAATACTCTTCGTTTGCTAGTAAACATGTGAGTTCAAAGGGGCTAAATCATTACGTTTAGGAGATATACAGCCCGATTAGGCACCTAGATATACAACACATTATGATAGAATGCTTTATATCTGACCAGTCAACATGAACGCCGGATTGTTACCCTGGTAATCGTTAGCGGACGCGAATATTGCACTGACAGTCTGTCCAGTAACGCACGACAATTGCTCAGACAGTCGCTCCATTAATACATGGCTATTGCACCGACAGTTGGTCCATTAACACATGGCTATTGCACCGACAGTTGGTCCATTAACACATGGCTATTGCACCGACAGTCGGTCCATTAACTCATGTATATTGCACCGACTGTCGTTCCTTTAACGCATGACTATTGCACCGACAGTCGGGAAGTCTTTTAACATTTACTCCTGCAATACTAGTCTCTTGTAACGCTGGAGCTACGATTGGACGTTGTCGTTGTACCCATCAGATTTGTCATTCGTTTTGTTTCATGGGCCTCTTTTCTAATTGCACTCCATCAGCTATGGCACAGGGCTGTATCAATATCACAGTAGATCCCTGTTAAACGGACACTTCCCTGCATGCATGTTTTAAGCTCTATCTTCAAAATAGCTTATTTTCTATAAATGCAGTTTGCAGATGTAGAATTTCAGCACATATTGTACTAGAATGTATTTTACAGAGCAGTTTTCAGATTATGTCTCGGAACAAATCTTGAAAATCCGGTCCGAACTGATGCAACATGTTAACAGCGCAGACATCTACACTGACGGTGAAACGCAACCGTGTCTACTGACTGCATTTGAGCCAGCCACTGAAAATGAAATTAGAGAACTTTTTGAAGTTACCAAGACATAAGATACTAGAAGCTTTATTTAACGTCGGTTTACGTGTTAATTTTATGACATTAGCTCATCTGAGCTATTTTGCGACAAACAAGTGTAAAGCATCAAGAAATCAACTTAGAAACATACACTAAGACATTAAAACAATGGATACTATGATTAAAATAAAAAAAAATTGCATGTATACAATAAATACGTCCAAAATTACCCGTATAAAGTAATATTTTATTCCTATTGCCATGTCTTTTTATCGACGCGAAATAAATGTATTGTTATTGTACGGTCGCATACATGTCGAATTTCTAGAATTCTTGCGATGTCAGACGGTCAATAACGAAGAAAGCCGACAGCCTGGTTAAAAGTGGCGACGTCATGAACAACTGCAGGTTGTGCCATTCACTGCATTCGGTTTTGAAGAGTTAACTTCGTTTGTTGGCATGTGGCTACGTCTTCTTCCACAACTTATAATAACTGTTTCGAATAAACCGATCAAACTTATATATATATATATATATATATATATATATATATATATATATATATATATAATTATATATAATTTTCGACCTACTGATCGAACATATATATATATATATATATATATAAGGTTCGATCAGTTGGACGATACGCTGTATGTTGAATTGTTTTTGGGATTGCGTCAATGGTATGCCACTCAATGTATGTCAGTATTATTTTTAATGGTTTCCTAATGGTACAACCACATTGGAAACGATTAAAAATACCATTGACTGGTTTATCATGGAATGTTCTAGTATTAAATGGTATGCCTTTCATACACCAATGAACGATATTCCTAGTACCATTCAGAATACCATTGGACTATTCAGAAACCACTGGACCATTCAGAATAACATTCAATCAAGCACCATTCAAACATCTTTGTAAACAGTACGCCATAGTACCATTAAAATTACCATTCAAGTAACATTGAACAGTAGGGATAGGTTTATTCCCAAAGACCACCCAACGTACCTATGAAGTACCATTCAAATACCTTTGATTATAATAACCCGCATATAATTTAAATGCCATTGAACAGTGAGGAAATGGTTATTCACAAGGACACGAAAGTATAATTAAAATATCATTGAAATACCCTTTGCCATAATACCTACCCCCTAAAACCATTCAGTGGTATTTGAATGGAATTTATGGTATGGCATAATTAAGCAAATACTTATTACGTGCTCATATTATGTATACTGGAATGCTGACGATAGGTCTATATCTTTAACCGCTTCGTTAATATACCACAATGTAGAATTTGCATCAATATATCATTATAAATAATATAACCAATACATATATCAATATAATAACACATTTTATTGTAACGTTACACAGGTGAAATGGCACAAACGTGTGGCATTTAAGCACAAGCGTTTCTAGCATACGCGTGGCTATGGCTACTGGTGTATGGCAGGATTATAAATCTCCTACATTTATAACTAATCGTTATTGGACTATTAAGATATTTAATCGAATAGTGCGCTTTATGCTGAGTTAACGGAGATGTTACATTGTAAGTTTGAATACGTATTGCCATGTGCCAACTAAATTAACAGGAATATTATCTTCAAACAAGTTGAACTCGTGATTCTTGTGGTTGATTACAGCGCAATAAGGTTGGTGTTTCGTGTATGTCATTTAATAAGCATACGCCGATTTCTCCGTGAAAGTGTCAATGTTTGTTTTTCTTGTCCATCTAAAGTAAAACAAGTGGCAGTACTATGTAGAAGCTCTTTTACAATAAACATGTTGCTAAATTATTCATATATTCTCCATTAATAAGTCAGTAGAGATATCAACTATGTTACACCAATGTAACAATAGTTATCATTTCGTTAGTTATTCGATGCAAAACAACATGTAATGGACTTTGAATAAAAACTGAATTTAATCATGCAAAGTAACTGAGTTGCGTCTCGCCGAAAATATGTCAGACCGTAAGGGTAAACTTACATTGGCAGACCGTAAGGGTAAACTTAAACTGTCAGACCGTAAGGGTAAACTGAAACTGTCAGACTGTGAGGGTAAACATAAACTGTCAGACCGGAAGGGTAAACTTAAACTTTGAGACCGTAAGGGTAAACATAAACCACCAGACCGTAAGGCTAAACTTAAACTGTCAGATCGTAAGGGTAAACTTAAACTGCCAGCCCGCAAGTGTAAACTTTAATTGTTTATAAACCCGGTTGATGGTATTACATCTTATACCGCAAATAAAAGTTAAAAAATCTCACACACACAGTTGTGAACGAATTGTCAATAATCAATTGTGTGGATACCAACAGCAGCTGCACGAGTTCAGCGCCCCAACTTGGAGTCCTCATGAAGGAGGGGCAGGTCACCTGAAATCATTCGTCAGACACTTTACCACAATTCAATACTCTCACTAAGACACATTCATTTAAATTAGCTACTTCCAACGATACTGTAATCTGTGACACTCTGATGGTAATGCATTTAATGAATCATTAATAGTTTTAGAATTCGTTTTGTATAACTAATGTATGGGTTATTAATTTCGGCATTATCGTGCTATTGTGTAATAATTATAATGTTAACTTTTTAAGTTATCGTTTTTATTTAATTTATACATATATGTATATATACATACATAACGAAAATTACCAAAATCATTGTTCAATTGTTATGGACATTGTATATATATATATATATATATATATATATATATATATATATATATATATATATATTGTTATGTGTACGTTAATATATAATGTACTGTTGCCGTCTGCTTGTGGATCACTGTCTGACAAAACGTTGCTTAATTGAACTAATTTATTTTGTGGTTATTTATTTTGATAATTACTATTACATATACCGTAACCTTTATTGTAATGTGTGTACGCGCCCACATACGAAGATGCGGCTCTTTACAAATGTATTTAATATTAATACTACTACTAATAATAATAATAACAGAATAGCCTTATCTATGCGTTCAATCCAGGTTTCTGACACTTCGTTCACATTTTCTTGCTGGTCAACTCAGATTCCACGTTGATAATGACCTTTACACGTAAGTTATTTTAATTGATATTCAGAAACCTATTGATACAGTCGATTACTCTATTTTGTTAACATCGTTAGACGCTATAAGTGTTGACGTCGTGGTTTAAATGTGATGTGTCATTTTTGTCTGAGCTTGGAAATATTACATGTGGTGTACGAGAGGGGTTATTTTAGACCCACAGCTTTTTGTTTATAATTTATAATAATAATAATATACAATATTTATATAGCGCCATAATCAAACGGTGCTCTATGGCGCTTTACAGTACAATAATAATAATAATAATAAATATACAGAGAAATTAAAACGTTACAATATTTAGGTAAATCATTTAAAAGCTAAACCACAATAGTCGTAAATTCAATTAAAAAGTAAAAATACAATTCTATAATGCAATAAATAATTAAGTAATATATTACATAAAAACTATCAAATAATAGTAATATATAAATAAATATATAGAATTAAGGGGAATAAAAAATAATAAGATTACGGATAAAATGTACATTCATGGCATTAAAATAAATGAACTAGTAACAATAAATATCAAGCTATAAAAACGGTTGATAAGTCTATTTGTTGTCTATGTATTGCTGCCGGAACAGAAATGTCTTCAGTTGCCATTGAAATTTGATGCAGGTATCACTGTTTCTAATGTTGGGGGCAAACTGTTCCATAGCGTCGCCGCTGCTTTCGTAAAAGTTCTGTCTCCATATGTTACCGTTCTGGTTGATAGTTGATTCTGACCGTGGAGAGCGTGTAGGTCTGTAGACGGATAGTAGATCACTCAGGTAGACTGGCGATTGGTGGTTTATCGCACGGTAGGTGTGTGACAAGATATTATACTCTATTCGGCGGTGGACTGGAAGCCAGTGAAGTTCTTTTAGAACAGGAGTGATGTGTGAGCGGCGACCGGTTCTTGTGATGACACGCGCGCAAGCATTCTGTAGACGTTGCATCTTCGCAAGAAGATTCGTGGGCAAACCGTAAAGTAGCGAGTTATAGTAATCCAAATAGTAATCCAATATTGAGGTCACCAAGGCATGTACCAGTGTCTTTGTTGCATCTTGGGTGAGATACCGTCGAATTCTCCAAATATTCCTCAGGTGGTAGTATCCTGTTCTACATACCGAATGTACATGCTGACTCATATTCAGGTGTTGCTCGTAGATAACACCAATATCACGGACGGAAGATGATTGTAGTTGTTGTTGTTCCCCGACGGTAACAGAATGTTAGATAGTGATTTAAGTCCGTGTTTGGATGTGAACAATATCACTTCCGTCTTCTCCTCATTCAACTTGAGCATATTTCTGGTTAGCCAAATACAAACGTCCGTGATGCAATCATTCAACCGGGTAACTGCCGCTGTACGTTCGTCACGATCACTATTCATGAAAGAGACATATAATTGTGTGTCGTCCGCATAAAAGTGCACGTCTAATGTATGATGCCTTATAATGTTTCGGAGTGGTCGTGTGTAAAGGGAGTACAGTTTTGGGCCAAGCACCGATCGCTGTGAGACGCCATTTCCTAGTGTTACATCATCCGAAGCATCTTCACCAACGATGCCTTGTTGGCATCGCTGGCGCAAATACGATGCCATCCATCACAGTGCATCGCCAGAAATGCCATTTGTTTCTTTCAATCTCTCGAGGAGGATGGCGTAATCAATCGTGTCGAACGCTGCTGACAAATCTAACAAAACGAGCACTGCAACACGTCCACTGTCCAGTGCCTGGATGATGTCATGTTGTATCTTGATTAAAGCTGTTTCGGTTGAGTGGTGTTTTCTGTAGGCAGACTGCAATGGGTCGTGCAGATTGTTTTCTAGTATATGTTGCTCAATTCGAGTATAAACAACTTTCTCCATTATCTTGGAGATGAATGGCAGGTTTGACACTGGTCGGTAGTTGCTTAGTAACTCTGGATCAAGAGATGGTTTCTTCAGTCGAGGTAGAATGTGGGCGTACTTCAGCTGTGCAGGCACTTTGGATGTTTCAAAGGATCTATTCACAATAACCACTATTATTGGTGCTAGTTCACGAGCACATGATTTCAGTAGCCAAGTTGGAATGGGATCCAGTTTGCAAGACTTATCAGGCGAAGATTTTATGATGCCTATGATTTCTTCATTTGTCGTCGGTACAAACGTATATAGTGTCACTTGAACGCCATTATATGTTGGTGTCGTAAGATTCGAGGTGTCTTCATGACATAGAGAGTCGCGGATCATCGAAACTATTGCAGTGAAAAAGTGTGAAAAGTCACTGGCGAGTTGAGCATCTGACGTGTGTTTAGGCAATGTGCATCCTCTGTTGTTTCCCGTCAGGGTGTTTACCGTTCGAAACATCGCCTTAGTGTCATGCCGACTCTGCTTGATTTGTGTCTCATACTAGCACGTAGTGACTTGTTGACAACGACACAAAAGTCACGGTATATGTGATGATGTATCTAAAGTTTTGTTGAGCGCCAGCGACGTTCTAGCTGCCGTCGTTTGCGTTTAGCATCACGAAGAGTGCCCGTGTACTAGGGGGCGTTTGATCGGAGCGTTATTGTTCGATTTAACAGTGGTGCCTGGGAATTGATGATATCGTTCAACGAGCGATAATAGTTCGTTACGAGGTCATGAAGAGGGGCTTCAATGTCACATAGTTTTTTGTCCTGACAAATACATTCTTTAAATGTTGTAGTATTGATCTCACGAAACTTTCGAAATTTAACAATCGCTCGATTTGTGCGTGGTTTTGACAAGCGAGCAGAGAACGATATTGCGTAGTGATCGCCACTGATGTTTCCAGACGTATCACATAATACTGGATCCGTCACTGCTATGTTCTGTATGATGTTATCGGAATCTTCATTTGTTATTACGACATCCAGCGTATGACCTTTTGTGTGCGTTGGTTCGTTGACGTGTTGCTTGAGTCCGCAGGTGGAGAGCGAATCTTTGAACATATGTGCGTCTGCGTTGGTGTCCGAGTCAAGATGAAAGTTTAAATCCCCGACGATGATGTTGTCTGCGCATTCAACTGCAACATGCTCAATGAAGCATGACCATTCTTGGAAGAAAATGTCTGTTTTTTATGACAATTACATGGTTCAAAAGTAATTGTGATCTGTTCTTATATAGAGATGATTCAACCTTGCTGGTTAGTGGAAAATGTCAAATAGAAATTGAAAGGACATTAACCTTGACATAAAGTCATTATGTGGGTGGGTGGATGAAAGCAAGCTCCCCAGTCATTTAGGGAAAATAAAGAGTGTACTGTTTCTATCGAAAATTCGATTTGCAAAATGGACAGCATGAACATTTCCCGTAATCGTGTTAGGATATAAAACAATGTAAATGTAAATGTAAGTAATACTAGCCAATTTGCAATATACGCCGAGACACTGCTGTCTACATTCTACAACATATCTAATGTCTGGGTAGCAACTATTTTAAATTCTATCAGATTAAAATGTGGAAATAACTGCCACGTGGGGCACAATACATTCAGCAAAAACATATATTTAAATATATGTAAGAATATTTCAATGAGCCAAAATAAAGGTGAAAGACGAAATTGAATTTGTATTTTAGTGTTTTTATTTAACTAGTTGTATTTACTTAAATATGTTGTTATTATTAAAATATTATAGCCATCCACTACGGAACTAAGATGAGTGTACATGTACAATTTCCTTGTTTCTATTTCATACACAAACACACACACACACACACACACACATATATATATATATATATATATATATATATATATATATATATATAAGCCTAAGGGCAGCTTTTGTCGACCAGTGCCTAGAGGACCGGCTTATGTAGACCAGACGTATTTTTTTATTTAGTACATTTTCCAAAGATGTAAAACTGGAACATTGTTTCTAATACTAATGTTTAACACATAATGCAAATTCATCAAAATATTTCAATAAATAAGGTATATGCAAAAAATCGGTCTACATAAAACCCGCGTATGCATAGATGCCGATTTATGTAGACGGAAGCAACGCCGGAAGCTGCATATATTTATTTAGCCTTTTTTGCGGTAGACGCCGAATCTAGTAAACAGTAAAACATTGTTGAAAAATGTAAACTTAGTCGAAGCCCAAGTTATGTTTGTAACAACTTATTAATGCGCAACAGCAAACATTCATAAACGTGTATTAATAAATTGTATTTCTGAAACTACTTTAATTTAATTTAATTGTTATGAAGATTTAAAAATTTGAATGCCATGTTTAGTTTGATAGTCGTATCGGTTTGTTTAAATAAAACTCATATAAATGTTGTATGTGTATTTAGCAGGGAATTTCAACAATACAACATATTATCACATAGATGAAATTATTTTGTAATATATAAACAACTGTCGTGTTATTTCATCTTCGA
>OZ024867.1:6110988-6113488 GCA_964017155.1 Oasisia sp. SBJ-2009
CAGCTTCTGAGATGGGGCTGCCCGGATTTCAATGAAAAAGTCAAGGTCAAACGAAGGTCAAAAACAAAATATAACGTCTCTTGTAACCTTCCGAAATACAAACATTGTCATAGTGTTAGTAGATGATAAAATGGAATTATGAAATATTTTGTCTTTTGACCATCATCTGACATTGACCTTGAATCTTTATATCCGGGCAGTCCCATCTGAAGTTATTTGTTTTGGTACCTTTGTGAAAATGGCTTTGATAACGAATAACGATATTTACATATTTGCTCATTTGTTGGCCATTTTGAATTTATGCAAATTAGATAACCATCCCATTGAAAGAAGTTGGTCCGTAAATAAATAGGCTCTTGAAGACATTTAAAATCTCGAGATATTGGATAATATGATGATATAATTAATGATCTTTGACCTTGACCTGACCTTGGCCTTTACAATCGGGCAGCCCCTTTAAAAAGTGTTATATGGTCCTAAGGTACAAGTCAACTGTGCCAAATTTGGTACTTTGGCCCAGCGTGTAACGATCATACCTCTAAGCGAATGCAGTCAATCGAGAAAACGACTGTTTAAACACTTTCAAAGTTTATTGACGCCGAAAACATACTGATCAATGATCATGCAACATACACACTTGGAATACACCATGGTTGTAATGGAATAGATGCACAGTAGAAATAAAAAGCTGCTACTGCAAAACTAAAATATCAAAGCTTTGCAAAACTACACATTAAGAACAGCTGTTTCAGTTGTGAATTTGTTATGTTCACATAATACTTACTGTATGACATTTCTACTTGGCATAGACTATCTATGCTATAATATAACTACACCATAGTAGAACAAACATGATGCAAGCAAATTAACATGTAACACATTCGATGCAGGTGCAAAAAGGCTGTTAATTTGCCTTAGTCACCTTTTCACCTTGTTCCATCGAGCCGAGACTTACTGCTGGTGATTATTAGTGCTTCAGTCAGACAAACAGTCATAACAAGTATATCCATACCTATTTCATGATTGAACATTTTCACATGTCTCAAATACTGTACATGTTATGGTATAGCACACTAGAGGTACAATATAGCTGCTGCTACAATTGGTAAAATAATTTCACAGTGTTCATGGAATAAAAATTAAAAATAGCTGTACAATCTGTACACTAGCATTTTGAATACACTATTAGACAAGACAAAATCTTATTTACTTACACAACATTACAAAAATAAGAAACGTATGTTATTGCTATGCTGTGTGGCAGCAATGTGAACATTCTACCAGACTCGCTTTGGAGGAGTTGACCCACCAGCACTCTTTCTTCCCTTCCCCGTATCTGGTACAATTGTAGAAGATGTGGCTTGCATGGTTATTTGCAGTGTTTCTGGCTTGGGGATACCTGGAAGAGGGCACAACATGTCCTTCGGTTCTCTTTGTATCGTCAAAACTATATGCCCTTATATTGTTGTGTCTCTCAGCATTCCGTTTCTCCTTGGGCTGCAGACCATTCTCATGATACCACTTCACCAGTGCTGTCAGTCGGTCACTGCTGATGCTGTAAGCATGCAATAATGACTGTTACTGTAGATGTGAACATAGTACACTAGTCATGTCACACAAATAACATTATACTAACTTGAATACTGACACCTGCATATCAGTCTGTGAAATACGCTAAACATGAGTTACACAACTTTGATAATAATCATATTAGTATCAGTATTTTGATGGCTATGCTGAATTTAGTAAATCTTCTCTTCAAGGTAAAAGTACAATTACATTGGCCCACATGGTGAATAGTCACAAATGGTAAATCATAAAAACTTTCATTATCATTCAGCTATAATACAATAATTTGTATTCTACTAAGTTTACATAGTGAGGCAGTTATTAGTGCATCAAACATATAATATAAACATGACAATAATGACTTACGCATGCAGGAACTTGAATGTGTTGACACACACGTGGCGGCTCAATTGTGTATGTTGCCCTCGGGAGCTCTCGAACCTTCCGCGATCCTTCGATACGATGACTTGAGCAAAACTTCTCAGAGAGGTTGATGCCGCATGACAACTTCCCAAGAAGAACCAGCATCTGATCGCCTGACAATGCATAACACTTTGAAGTGAATCCTGACATGATATATATGTAATCCTATAAATTGTGCACAACTTGTTTCGTCGACCATACGTTATTAGTATAACACTGTAATTCATAGTTAAGCATAACGAAGCAAAGTCCATTACTTACATTAACTTTTATTTGTATGCAAGACAGTGCATTGGTTACGTTAAAAGGTTGAATTCCAAACTATTTTGGAACTACTAACATTATTATGGGATCATAGTAATACAGATCCACTAATTTAGTGTGTTAACCTGGTAACCATACACAGCAAATTACAGTCAAATGCCAACATGATGTTACTTATCATACGAGCCGATGTGTTGAAAAACTTACATGGAAACATTTCTATCATGTCCAGCCGTTTAGCCAC
>OZ024867.1:6118488-6163488 GCA_964017155.1 Oasisia sp. SBJ-2009
AATATATGAAATTTAACCTGCCGCGTGAGAGAGAGAGAGAGAGAGAGAGAGAGAGACAGAGACAGAGACAGAGAGAGAGAGAGACAGGCAGAGATAGAGAGATAGGGAGAGGGACAGATAGATATAGACAGGCAGAGAGAGACAGAGAGACAGAGAGACATAGACAGAGAGACTGAGAGAGAGACTGAGAGAGAGAGAGAGACAGACAGAAAGAGAGAGACAGAGAGAGACATAGACAGAGAGAGAGAGACAGTGGGGGAGAGACTGAGAGAGAGAGAGAGACATACAGAGACAGCGAGAGAGAGACAGAGAGAGACTGAGAGACCGAGAGAGACAGATAGAGAGAGAGAGACAGAAAGAGAGAGAGACAGAGAGAGACAGACAGAGAGAGACAGAGAGAGACAGAGAGAAACACAGATAGAGAGACAGAGACAGAGAGAGAGACATACAGATAGAGAGACATATATATAGAGAGAGAGAGAGAGAGAGAGAGAGAGAGAGACAGAGACAGAGACAGAGATAGAGAAATAGAGGGAGAGAGAGAAAGAGAGACAGAGAGAGAGAAAGAGAGAGACAGAGACAGAGACAGACAGAGAGAGAGGCAGATAGAAAGAGACAGATAGAGACAGAGAGACAGAGAGAGAGAGACACACACACAGAGAGAAATAAAGAGAGAGAGACAGAGAGAGAAAGAGAGAGAGAGACAGAGAGAGAGAGAGGTACATATTGAGTTGGCTTTCTCTACATTTAACTCGGTCGGGTCTACTACAAGAGAACCACTGGTACATTTACAACACGGAAGGCAATTGTTAGAACCTCAAACTATGAATCAAGTGGCCCCCGGTTTGTGAACTTCGGTTGTCTCCTGGTTTTAATCCATTTTCTAGGACTTTGAATATAGGGCAAGTTAAAAAAAGTAACGTATCATTTACATTATTATGTGCAAGTTGAAGTAGGTATGTTTAGTGTCGCTGTGTTTGAACCGACCAGGAGCTACAAAGCCCACCAGAGAGTGTTGCACACCAGGAGCACTAGATATACCACTGCAGCATACAAAGATCCCTGCACACTGCTACCAAAACGTACTCGTGCACTGAAATCAGTGTTGGGAAAGTAAGCCAGTGGAGCTGCAGAGAGCTGCTGACAGAAACTACATAAAGGGCTTCTACAGTGGACTGAAGGAAGGGTGAGGACCCAAGAAGAAAGGACCTGTTCACATGACAATAATATATGGAATGGATACTTTCTCTGATTGCAAGATATTTGTGACTAGATGGAGTGAACGCTTCCAGAAGCTACTCAACGTCCCTTGCAACATAGATCATGAAGCTCTGGACAACATCCCGCAGAGCAAAAAAGCCTCGATGAGAACCATGGTTGAGATGCCTAGGGCATTCGCCGGCCTGAAAGATGGCAAAGCACCAGGGGAGATGGAATTCCTGCTGAAGTATGTAAGCACGGAGGAGACGATCCGTTCAGCAGACTGCACCAACTAATCATCAATACCTGGGAGGTGGGTTCTGTATCACAAGCACGGATGCCAGCATTGTAATCATCTACAAGAAAGATGATCGAATAGACTATGGTAACATTAGAGGAATCTCTCTTCTTTCCGTAGTAGGCAATATCTTCGCCAGGGTCCTCCTCAACAGATTATCTACCCACATAACACCAGACGTAGTTCCGGAGACAAAATATGGCTTCGGGATAACCGAAGCAACGTGGATATGATATTTTGTCTCCGTCAGAAACAACCTGTACTCTGTTCGGGAATTCACCTATCTCGGAAGCACTATATCAAGTAATGGATGCATTGATGATGAAATACAGAGGAGGATGGCCAAGGCTTGTGAATCTTTCGGCCGACTACGCCAGACACTCTGGAACAACCACCATACGGGTTAGAGACAAGGGATAACATGCTATCGTGCTTTCCCCACTCCAATATGGAGCTGAGGCCTTGACAGTGTACCGACGACAGGTGAAAAAGCTGCACGCCTTCATGATGCGACATCTGCGTTCGAGCGTGAGGATAAACTGAATGGGCAAAGTGGCAAACAAGGAAATACTCGAACGGACAGGGCTGCCATCTATGGACGATCTTCTGATCAGAATGAATTTCCGGTGGGCTGGCCACCTCATGAGGATATCACCAGACAGGCTACCAAAGCAGGCTATCTACTGTCAACTGTCTTCTGGTCACAGAAAGAGAGGGCGCCCTCGTCTCCGGTTCAAGGACACCATAACGAGAAACATGAAACTGAGGGACATAAAGACCGACTCATGGACACCAATCACTCAGGAAAGAGGTAAATGGAGAGAAACAGTCAAGTGATGGAAGCGGTCTTTGTCCGACACCATGATTGTTAAACAAAATTAGACAATTCATGTACACTTCCTTGAAGTAGCCATTTTATGTAGGTCACTCATTTCTAAATATAGATTACAATGACATCACTTACGCTTTTCCACGCTTAGATCCGTGACGCATGTGCACAGTGTCAGGTTGAAGATAGTATCAGGGGCACACGTCATCTCAACGCCCCCTAGCATGAAGGTGTAAGATTTGCTTCCTTCCTGCAGTGGGCAATCAGCTGTAAAATACAACGGGTATATGTATGTATGTATATATATATTGCAATCTACGCTGCCATCTTCTCCGCAGGTGAACTTTGCAACAAAGGTGTATTTGCAAAGTATCACATATACAAGGTGATGTATGTGTCGCGAAACCTTTCTGGTGGTCGAGTCTTCTTGGCGTCTTTGACACATTCTTGTCCGTAATTCCTACTAAGATTACTGATCATTTTTGGTACAGTCCTTATTTAGATATAAAACATGTTAATTGTTCTTATGTACGTACGTACCCGCGCACGTACGAATGTACTTACCTACTGGGGTAACAGACGACGGAGATGTCGTTGTTTCTTCGGTTGTAGTAGTTGTTTTTTCGGTTGTAGTGGTTGTTTGCTCGATTGTAGTAGTTCCTTTAGTCAAAACATTGACTACGTCATACACAATACATACATATATTTGTGTGTACACAATGTTTGAAGGAGCAAACAGGAAGTCGTTGACTTTTATGTAGGTTTACCACATATAAGCTTATTAAGGTACACGTATTATAGTTGCCAAACGTACACTTGTCTACATACTTAAATAATTACGTATTATTGTATACATATAATATATGCAACAGCTAACACATATTAAAATATTACTTTAGGTACGATAATGATCACATTTCTGCGGTAACATATTTGTGAAATATATGTGTTTTTGTATTTGTATTTAAATGCATTTATAGTTTTCACGGTTTTGGTTTCACAACATAGATAATTTCACAATCACGCTGCGAATACGCAGAGACTCATCGATCTCTCTGGAATGAATACGTATTATTTCTAGATCGTGATATGCTCTCAGTGAATACGCCGTTTTCGTGTAACAAAGATACGCGGAATGTTTGACGGCAACCAACTATAGTAAGATGTGTACATAAACAATGCTGTTTGTAATTCAAAAAACTACTAAACAATTATTTGTTTCTAGCTATACAAATGCATGTTAGTATAGAACCACCAAAGTTTGACACGCAGCGTTTTTATAACGAACAATTACAATAAACCTAATTCATGAATAATGTGTTTCTATACGTCAATAATTGTGGCCTTTAGCGCACTATGAAAACCAGGGCATGTCAGGCCAGTTTACCGGATGTAACAAATATTCAAACAAGAAACAATCCTGTCTGCTGGCTTTTGTTCATATGCACAGACGGATTATTTGAACAATTAGAACATCTGTGGTGTGTGAAGCCAAATGGATGACCACTACAGGGATTATACTGGATACGTTGCAAACACGTGTATGTTTAAATCGATATATGCGAGAAATAAATATGCAGACAAACAGAACGTGAGTCATAACGGTCATATGTGTAGGTATTTTATTTTTTGAAGTAGTATAATCCCAACAAGAGCATCTTAGAAACGGTCTTGGTTGCATTTTTGAAGGTTCTCTGAAAGCATATCAACGTTGAAAGCAGATAAGCTTAATTCATTATCATTGCTGCATACAAGCAGCGAGAAAACAATGATTGTTTCCCCCTGACTAACGATGTTACGCTTACTCTTGCAACACGGAAACTAGGAGCATTTCTTTGCACTTTCCTGTAGGAAATCACCAGTGCTGACACCTGTAGGACAATCTCGCCCACTTTGGTCATCTCATCTTATTTAATTTGTGTCCTTAATGCCTTAATTGTCATTTAATTTGTATCCCTTAATGACAATACCAATGTCTTAGTTCTCATTTCATTTGTTTCCCTTATGACAATACCAATGCCTTAATTCACATTTAATTTGGATCCCTCGTGTCAACGCCAATGTTTTTTATCTGTGACTCCACCTACTGTTTTGAATATGGTTCCTTGTAGTATTACATAATGTCAATACCAATGCTTTAGTTCTCGTTTAATTTGTATCCCTAATGTCAATAACAATGCTTTAGTTATTACTTAAATAGTATCTCAAATGTCAACAACAATGCTTTAGTTCTCACTTAATTAATATCCCTAATGTCAATAACAATGCTTTAGTTATCTTTTAATCAGTATCCCTAATGTCAATAACAATGCTTTAGTTCTCTTTTAATTAGTATCCCTAATGTCAACAACAATGCTTTAGTTCTCACTTAATTAGTATCCCTAATGTCAATAACAATGCTTTAGTTCTCAATTATTAGTATCCCTAACGTTAATAAAAATGCCTTAGTACTCATTTAATGTGTATCCGTAATGTCCATACGAATGCCTTAGTTCTCATTTCATTAGTATCCCTAATGTCATTACCAATGTTTTTGTCTGTGATTGCATCTCCGTTTTTTAATACGCTTCCTTGTAGTGTTAAATTATTTCAAAAATATTGTTGTCATCTAAAACAAACATCCCTGTTCTATGACGTAACCAATGCTGGGTTGAATACTGGATTAGTGTATGTACTCTCTTATCAATTATCCCGTTTATACTGATAGGCGGCTGAGCTTATTCTCCGAGGTTTATACACAGCAGAAGTTATTGCTATTATTAGTATTACTACTATAGCGAATGTCTGTATTACATTAGTAGGAATACCTTTCCTATAACAAGAACCAGAACCTACGTATACACGGAAGGTCGTCTTTGCATTCACACTTCCCGTGTTTCCGACAGATTCCACCATTGTCGCAGGGGTTGCTCGCACATGGTAGATAGTCCACTGTAACCACGAGGTTGGAATCGTTTATATATCGACAAATCTGTTTTTATGTTGAATGATTACGAGAGGCACCATTAGAAAGTTGTAATAATGTGGATACATAGTGGTAATATGCAAATTAGCCACCGTCATTATTTAGGAAACTACTTTTATTTCAAATTCTCTGAGAGTATGCATGAAAATGTCACAACAATGATGCCATTGTTTATGTTTTCATGGTGAATGATTATGATAGACATGATTAAAAAGTAGTAATATGTAATATGTATGGTCATTGCAGTTTGGCTACTGTGGCATTGCCTGTCACTGTGTAGAGTTATGTTGTTGATTTGTAGTTTGGTGGTGGGTACCAGACTACAGAGGTTCTGTTATGCTGTTATCAAAAACATACACAATAAACGTTATGTGTTTATCAAATTATTATGCGTACACTTATATCTATGTCACTGTATATATTTAATTAAACAAATGTTTAGTGTCGATAACACGTGCGCGTGTCATTTACGGCATTGTTTGCGACATCGCTGACGTTCGATGACAGGAGAGATCCGATGATAAAAATAGATCATCATCTTGGGAAACTCCAGAGTCGTTGTTTATTGCAAAGTCATATTTGACCATACAAAGTATAAGACGATAAGGTGAGGCATATGGTAGGAGTGATACTAATAAGCAAATATCGACTACGTAGAAATTGACCTTTCTAAAAAGGCGCTAAAAATTTGAATTTACATCAGAATGTAATTTTATGTCGGTTTTGTTGCTCTCTTTAACGTAACACGATTGAAGCGGTGTAGCGCTTACATTTTTCCGGCGTTATAAACGTTCTGATTGACGTTTCTGCGCATGCGCAATAAATGTAAAATCATCAATGTGCAGCGAAGGGATAAAGCATGTGTGGCATAAATACCACGGGGTGTTCGTTAGGATGTATATATCCTCTCAGCGAAGTTATTTGTCGCAAATAAACACGAGGCAAACAAGTTTTGAGGAATATTTTGATAGCAAGAGTAAATCACGTGATTGTAGTGCGCCATAATCCGTGACAGTGATTTATAAAAAAAAAACGTAATATGTTATTGCATTGAACGATATGTTAAGAAACTCTTCACATAAACCATCACAAGAGAGTTAACAAACAGCCCGTGGCATTTATAGCGAAAATCCTTTGTCGTTTCGCTGGACATTGATTATTTTTCATGTATTGCGCATGCGCAGAAACGTCAATCGGAACGTTTCTAACGACCGGAAAAGTGTAAGCGCGAAAGCCGTAGTCAGTCGTTTATATTACGCCGTTTTGCAACACAATTCACCGCAGTACTTACACAAGCTTCTACGGCCGATGACGACGGCTTCACAGAACCACATGAACTTGTATTTGGAGACGATGATGACGTAACGAACAGCTGTATATTTGCAGTTGACAGTGAGTGACGCTGACTTCTTGACAGGACCAGTATACTGAGCACACTCTTTGTAGTGATCAAATTCATGACGGCTAGTCATCACTAACTTTGGTGCGGCTGTGTGATATCTCCGCGGATCTATAACAGCATGTTGAGTGAAAATGATATCTCCGCGGATCTATAACAGCATGTTGAGTGTAAATGATATATCCACTGATCTATACGGGCATGTTGGGTGAAAATGATATATCCACGGATCTATGACAGCATGTTGAGTGAAAATGATATCTCGGTGGATCTATAACAGCATGTTGGGTGAAAATGATATACCCGCGGATTTATTACAGCAGGTTGAGTAAAAATTATATATCCGCACATCTATAACATCATGTTCAGTGAACATCATTCGGGCTGTTACAATGTTTCGCATAAAGATAGCACATACACGCCGTTTGTTTCAAACATAAAAGAATATCATGACAATGACATCCTAGTTTTCAAACATACATATATGTACACATACATATATGTACACACATACAAAAACTAACTTATACTCATGCACGCACGCACGCACGCATTCAAGAAAACACGCACGCATGCCACTTATTAAACTACGATTAGGAACGTAATCGGGACTACACCGCAAGCAATATTAATACGTAGCAATTATCTTTTTTATCCTAACTATCGCAATATTAACCTACGTAGCTATTTCGTGTACACATTTTACAGACGAAGTCAGATTCTAGTCACTATCCACACAGAGTAGATGTCGTGTATGTTCTCTAGCTCTCTGCACTCACCACTTGTTGGATAAAGTATAATCTTTTCTATGTCGTAGAAATTCATCAAGTCGACTTAATAGCTACTAGCAAGAGTGCCACCTTTTTCCGCCCATGAGCAAGGGTGAGCTTCAAAGTGTGGAAATGTCTGCCCATAATAATAAGAAGAAGAACATCTATGAAGGTCCAATAATCTAGAAATATCCATTCGGAGGCGCTGTACATCAGTATATATAAATGTGTTGTAGAATTATAACATTAAGTTTGTTACGGTAAATAAAATGCCTAAAATATGTATTAAAATTTATAGAAATAAATAGCAAAATTAATAAGTTAGTTAAAGATAATTATTAAAACAAATGGTATAATTGTTAATAAAATAATAACTACCAATAAAATACAAACTAAATAAACTGACAAGAGTCTACACTTCACACACAGCAGGAATAGGTGGGTTTTCAATAATCTTTTAAAAGTCACGAAGCAACAGGTTTTCTTCATCTCGGCAGGGACAGAGTTCCACAGTCGTGGAGCAGCTACTGAGAACATTCTATCACCGGCTGCGAGATGGCGGCACGAATAATTCATTGTTTGTGGTTGAGCGTAACACTCTCATAGTTCTTTCTTCAAGCAGCCGATTTGTGCGCGAAACACCAGTAGCAGTACTGAATATTGCACTTATTGTTTCACCGGGAGCCAGAGTGTAGTTTCATGAGAACGGGTGTAATATGTGTCCCCATCTATGATCTTATACGCGGGGTAGGAATAGATCCCGGTGGGGTTGGTGTCGTTTATGTTTTCTAGATCTACATACTCACCACGATTCGTGTGAATTATAATATTTTCTATGTCGTAGAAATTCTTCAAGTCGATTTTAAATTTGTGAGGAAGAGCGCCTCCATTCCCAACCACTGAGCAGTGGTGAGCAGTCATGCGTGGCCAAGTGTTCCCATCTACGCCCTTGTAGGCTGGGTAGGTGCCGGACCAGGAGCCGTAACCCATTTTTACCGGTTTTGAGTAAGCGACATTGCCTGAAACAATAAAAAAAAGTAAAAACAAAGGTAAGTTTTTGTATAGCGCAGTATCCTGTCCATAGGACTGCTCAAAGCGCTTTCACACATTACTTCCCCGGCAGACCTGTTCAATCAAATGCCATCTCAACTTCTCTGAGAAGCATCCAGCCACATGCTACAATTAAAGCGCGAAAGGCTGCGCGTACACATATCCACCACTGTCTATTGCCTGGTACTCATTTATACAGCTGAGTGAACTGGGGCAATGTAGAGTGAAACAAACATGCCCGAGGTTTTAACACCGCAGCACAGGATTCGAACCCGAGTTCTCTTAGTCGAGAGTCCGGAGGTCTACCCCTGAGTCACTGCGCTCTACAATAGACGGATTGTGTTCGTGGTTCGACAGTCGCATTAAATAAACATAAATCTCTGATATGTCGGATTTAGTTTATTGTGTGCATTTTTACTTAGAAGGCAATACCTCTGAGTGAGAATGTGTATTTTCTGTAGTTTTGTGCTAGTCTTAACTGTGGGTACGTAAGACATTTTTACGTCGAGCAGTAACTGTGACGTTGTATAATACTACCCCAGTTACTCAGCGTTGCTTGGAGGCAAGAAACAGGGCCGGCGGTAATACGTTTAAAAAGTGCATTAAATTGATTCAGCTCATCCCAGAAATGGATCACGTGACGATAAGTACGACGTAACAAAATGCTAACTAGTGCCCGGTACAGTTGGTTCCTGTGCGAAGCGATGGTGATTTCCAAACGCCTATAACTTCAAAAACATGCAGAATGTGCCTAATGTTAAGCAGCACAGTTGTAGATGGCAATTATCGCAACGATTATGGGTAAACCACGAAATTCCACTTCGCATCCCAAATTCCAACGTATAGATTTTAAATATTTTGTAATGTTTAGTTTCTCACGTTCTCCAACACACGGAGAAATGTTGAAAAGTCTAACTCCACGAAACATCTTAGTGGATCAGCTTTAAAACATTTACAATGTACGTTGATTTAAATGATGGTGCTCATGATCAGTGATGACAATATTAAACCCCAGTAATTTGGTATTCAGACTGTGTATATATCGAACCACGTGACTCAAACTCAAGAACGTATTCCTAAGTATGGAACATGACAGCCTTCAGAAATATTAAAAAAGATTGAGCTCCCACAAATCTCAAACCCGCAGAAATAATTTCGAAACGAACTCTAAATCAAGTAGCTATCCTTGTTGTCTCAAACACACAAGTAAACACGCTCACGCACTCACATATACACACACGCACACGCACACGCACACTCACATAACAATTCCGGTTGTTAATACAGTTAGCGTGTGTATGTGAGTGTATGTGGTGTGTTGCATGTGTGCGAATCAAGCAGAACTTTCAGAGGAAAGAACGTGTACAGGTTCACTGTTGAACACATGTTACAGTGAAAAGGATAAACTCTTAAATGGTGTGTGTGTGTGTGTGTGTGTGTGTGTGTGTGTGTGTGTGTATGAATATTCATATATGTGTGTTTTTGTGTGCTTATGGAGCGAGTGTGTGTGTGAGTGACTGCGTTTGCGTATGGTGCGTGTGTGTCTGTATGTGTGTTAAAACAATGCTTGTACTCACCTGTGTGACATGCATTGCCGTGCCATGGGTACATGCTGGGATTACCGTTTATACACCGACCACCTCCGATACACGCGCCAGTGTTGACCTCGCAGCCCTTGGTGCATTGACAGGGAAAGATGCACGATCCCAGTATTTGCGACGTGTTGGAGAATAAGCAACGCTTTTTGATCATAACTGGAATCATGCCCGTATTACCTCACCAGCTAACCAATAGTGTAAGGTAATGTATGTATCAAAAACGTTTACATTTAAAATAGTAAAATATTCTGACGCTCTTAAATATGTTGACAACAATCGTGGTACATTGTTGCTCGTCTTATGACAAAGGTTATCATGTACTGATTAAAGTTGCAGAACAAACTACAAGGTTACAAAGGGAATAATAAATTGACATCATACTTATTTTAAAATAACGACCGTCGTGATTGGCCACACAGGTGACAGTTGCGCACACTGGTTTATTTACTTGTTTATTTATTGGTGAATATATACACATGGACACGTCTGACAAATGAAGTTTTCCATTACAAATTCGCCATCATTCGTGTATGTAGAGCCTCGATCATAGTTTTGAACTTCTCTGGACAGCCACACTTCTTCAGTAGTTGCCATAGCCCGGTCCTCCCAACTGTATCGAACGCCTTACTGAAGTCGACAAATACCATGTACAGTGATCGGTCCGGCTCAATGCACATTTCTTATAGCTCTCGGAGACAAACTGGCATATCCACGGTGCTCAGCTTACCTCTGAAGCCACATTGTGTCTCCAGAACTACCTCTGGTGTTATGAGGATAGATAGTCTGTTGAGGAGGATCCTGGAGAAGATCTATCCTGCTATGGAAAGAAGTGAGATTCCTCAATCGTTCCCACAGTCTGTTCGATCACCTTTCTTGTAGATGGTTACAATGCTGGCATCCTTCCATGCTTGTGGTACAGAATCCACCTTCCAGTCATTGCTGATTGGTTGGTTTTGATACTGACTAACATCGATGTCCTCTCAGTCGCGGCCAAGTCAAAACTATTAAGTAAAAAAACAGGTACACGCGGCGGATATACAGTGAACACACAGTGAACACACAGTGAACACACAGTGGATACACAGTGGACACACAGTGGACACACAGTGGACACACAGTGGACACACAGTGGACACACAGTGTACACACAGTGAACACACAGTGAACACACAGTGAACACACACAGTGAACACACAATGAACAAACACTGTCGTCACACCGCTCACAAACACACAGATCCATTCGATGCATATATATGTATATATATATATATATATATATATATATACACACACATATATATACACACATATATATATTCATACATACATATATATACATATATATATATATATATATATATATATATATATATATATATACATACATATATATATATATACATATATTATATATATATATATATATATATATATATATATATACACACTCACATCTACACATAAACACGCACTCGCTCACAAACTTTACAAACAGGCAAGTATACAAAAACTATACGTACATCATACATATACACCTTTGTGCATAACTATAAGTGCACTGATCCATGACCCGATGTCGGCACAGTTGATTTACTATACAAAACTAAAAACAAAAATGTGTATACCAAATAGACAAGCAAGAGAGCTATGCTATGAATCTAAGCGACACATACCGTTCATTTGCAACAAGTACTACTAAATTGATTGTCCGATCCTAACTTCCTTCTTAATATTTGAAAGTTCACGCATTCTGCATTTTAAAGTATATTTATTTCCACTGCGATTGCTCTAGCCATCACAACCATGGTTGAAATATCATCGAGGCGTGTTTTTGCTATGCGCTTCGGAATATTGTTCAGTGCTTCGTGATCTATGTCGCCAGAGACGTTGATTAGCTTTTGGAAGTGTTCTGTCCATCTTGCCACAACTCTCTTTGCTGTCAGTGAAGGTTTCCATTACATATGTTGATTTCAGTTGAACCGTTCCCTTCTTCTTGGGTCCCTACACTTCCTTCAGTCTATTGTAGAAGTCTTTCATGTTGTTTCTGTCAGAAGCTCTCTACAGCTCCACTGCCTTCCCTTCTTCCTTTTTATCTAGTCATTTACTAAACACAACTGCCAATATCTATACCGAGCTGAATTTCGGTATATTTTGTGTTAACTGCAGAATATTAAATTAAGTTGTTTCGAAAAAAAAACCTTCAAATTGAAAATTGTGTTTAAATTATTGGATTTGATTTCAATCCACACGGCCATTAAGACAATATTCGCAAATAACATATTTGCCTTCGCAATAGATTCCAATATAATCCTTCGGGCATTCGCAGTAGAAGTCGTTGTCGTCCCCGTGACATGTCGCGCCGTGTTGACAAGGCCGCTCCTTGCACATTTTGGGCATAACTACAACGTCATTCATAATCATCATACATTACGTAAATAGCCTCAGGAGACGTCCATATGGCGGTTCATTAAGTATTTATTTTATCACACGAAAACAGCTTTAAACAGATAGGGGACATAGCACTTTGCGTGAGTATAACTAACAGTCTTCAGTTGGTATGAATATAAGACACTCGGGCGTGGTGGAATACACCAGTGAGTTATACATTGGATGATTATTTGGAAGATTTCTGAAAGACTTGGATCATGTGTTACGTCGAGACAGATTTGAGAGAAGTAACTACACTCGGACATAACACAGAGGTCATACACACTAGTAACCCCAGACCACTCTACTCCCGCAAAGGTCTCGAGGGGAACCAAATGGCGATGTTCTTCTGGTGTTAAAGTCCTTAGTAACAAGCCTTATGTGCAACGTTTTTAGGATATCGTCAAGGGGTGCTAAAGAAGTTTTCAAAGAGTCTTAACGTCCTTGTTAACGAGCCTTATGGGCAACGTTTTTAGGATATCGTCAAGGGGTGCTAAATAAGTTTTCAAAGCGTCTTAACGTCCTTGTTAACGAGCCTTGTGGGCAACGTTTTTATGATATCGTCAAGGGGTGCTAAAGAAATTTTCAAAGAGTCTTAACGTCCTTGTTAACGAGCCTTATGGGCAACGTTTTTAGGATATCATCAAGGGGTGGTAAAGAAGTTTTCAAAGAGTCTTAATGTCCTTGGGAACAAGCCTTATGTGCAACGTTTTTAGGATATCATCAAGGGGTGCTAAAGAAATTCTCGAAGAGTCTTAATGTCCTTGTTATCCTTCTTATGTGCAACGTGTTTAGGATATCGTCAAGGGGTGGTAAAGAAGGTAACCTGTAATTTCGGTTTCGCTGTTACTTATCTTGCAAAAAAAGGAAACTATAACAAATTATTTGTGATGTGCTGCCATATGATCTAATCGTACGTATTCATAATTCAATCAATACGAGTTCCAGAACAGTGTAAGCCAAGGGACACAAGGACATGCATAAAACCGCACGCATTGAAACATGCACATCAGCACACTCGCACACGCACACACACAAGCCCACCTAAATGGTTGGTTCACTGTAATGTTTACAAGACAATACAGTAGTACTTCACCTAGAATATTTCTAATAAAATGTGAACTATTCGAAAAACGTTACCGTAAAATGGAAAGTGTTGAATAAATAATGATGAGGCCTAACACTTTAAACGTAAAACGAAAACGACTAATGAAATGAAAGTGATAGAGGGAGGAGACAGCGATTGAAAGAGAGAGAGAGAGAGAGAGAGAGGGGGGGGAGAGGGAGAGAGAGAGGGAGGGAGAGAGGGAAACATCAATATAAAATTAACCTGAAGTTAGCTCTTATTCTGATGTACACATCGTGGTAATCTAACTGATAGTGTAATACACACATTAGCGTGTGATAATTTCTAACTATATTTATTTTAGGAAAGCACCAGAATAGGCCGTGGCAAAATAACGTGAAGAGAGTATCGCTTAGAAGAATTGAACGAATCTGTCACAAGAAATACATTGGACCATAATGCAACCATAAATCAACACGAGTGCAAATGTTTACCTTCGCAGAGCGCTCCGTGAAAATTGGGCAGACATTTGCAGCTATATCCGTCTTCACTACGTTGACAAGTTCCACCGTTCTCGCATGGACTGCTCATACATCGAATATCATCTAAACCCAGAAGAACACAGCTCAACATAGTTCCGAAGCAATTACGTAACATAGTTTGCCTTGTAGATATGAATAGTGTTCTCAATACGGCATGGAGTGTTCAGTGTATACCAACGTATTGTTATCACGTGTGACGCATAAAGGCTATTTGTTTTACATCGCATTTCCACCCAATGCTTGCAATACCTGCTCCATTGATGACACGGCTTATCTCCTATCACGACTAGGCTTAATGAGTTTACCTGTTGTGCCTCTGAGCCAGGATTACGGGCATGTGTGTGCTTTATGTGTCTAAACACGAGTGTTACAACGTGGGATTTTACTGGCATTTGTTTAAAGCTGACCAATCCATTTGTTTGCCTAACGCCAATCCGGTTATTTTATATCCAAATGTGTAATGTCTTAATAGCAAGCAAGCAAACAATGCCAAGTTACCTAACCCCAGTAATGTTGGAGGTGCCTGTGGCGCTGAAAACGTCAGAAATATGTGTCTTCATCATTACCAATCACTGCTTAGCTCTGTACCCGAGTCTACTGTTCACATTCATAAGATTGATATGTAGTGTAGCAATATTCAACTTAGCGACAATATGGTTGTTAAAGAACTACAAGAATTAATAATTGCTATGCCTGTTGGTAAAGCTTCTGGCTACGACCATATCAGTAATGAGCATTTTAAGTATGCTAACGAAAAACTACATATTCTTATGTCTTTGATTTATAGTAGTCTGTTAATACATGGTTTTTACTATGATGACAACAATCATAGCTCCTATCATTAAATATAAATATGGTGATTTATCAGACAATAATAACTATATGTCCATTGCCCTTGCCACTGTAGCTAGCAAACTATTTGAATCATTAATATTATCCAGGGCTACCCCATTTCTCATTACATGTGACAATCAATTTGGATTTAAAAAGCATCAATCTACTGAGATGCTCATATTTCTGGTAAAAGAACTTTTTCGAAACTATATTGCTAATGGGTCTTCTATGTATGTTGCTATGTTGGATGCCTCCAAAGCCTTCGACAAAGTTAACCACAGCAAGCTATTTGGTAAATTAATTGATCGTGGCTGTCCAGCTTTTATTGTACGCATTCTATGCCATTGGTACGGTACCCAACAATTTACCATCAGATGGTGTCAGGGATATTCTAGCTTTTTTACTGTTTCCAATGGTGTTAAACAGGGTGGAATCCTTTCCCCCGTCTTTTCAATGTGTACATGGACGATTTAAGTGCTAATTAATCTAACCAAATTACATATTGGTTGTCTTTATGCTGGCACCTTAATCAACCACTTGATGTATGCTGATGAACTCTATATTTTTTTCTCCCAGTGTTGCTTGTTTGAGAAAACTTACTGATTGTTGAGCCAAGTATGTTCAATTGTTCAATATTACTTATAATGCCAAGAACTCCTTTTGTATGGTTATTGACAACACACCCCGGGACAGGAAAAATGTTCATTGTATCCATCTCGATAACCATCCATTACCTTATACTACGAAATGTAAATATCTTGGTCATGTAATCAACAATAACCTAACTGATGATGACGACAATGCCAGACAAAAAAGATGTATTTATGCCCAAGCCAATGTATTAGCTCGAAAATGTTGTCTTTGTAATATTTCGAACCAATATTATTTTATTTCAAGCATACTGTGCTTATGTGTGTACTTCTTGTCTTTGGTGCAAATTCAAAAAATATAGCCTCAAAAGCATTACCGTCGTATACAATAATAGCTTCACAATTTTACTCAACTTACCCTCAAGATGTAGTGCAAGTTTTATGTTTGCCACCAACTACATTAAATCCTTCACTGAACGCATTCGTTCATCCATATTCAGTCTTTTATGTCGTCTTCATAAGTCAGATAATATTCTTTTTACTAATTACCTCCATACCGATATTCATTTTAAGAGCCATATGTACTCATACTGGAGGTCGTTATTGTACACATGACATTAGTATTGTATTTATTTTTTAATCAATTTTTATATATTTATGTTTACAACTTATTTAATTAATTTCCTCTTATTTAGACATAATTTGTTTAACTTGACACTTATATTTTTACGTTGATCACATCATTGCTTTGATTGTATTATATGTATTGTACTTTTCATATTTTTATTATTGTATTTTATGTATATATATATATATATATATATATATATATATATATGGACGACGTCTTGTCTGAAATAAACTTTTAAAGTTTATTAATAGTTTAACTAGTTCGCACAGTCAGCTTAATTTTGAAATGCTTAACGTCAACACACTTGTTCGCTACAAAACCTGCGCTTTTTGCGGTCGCGTGGTTTATGATGGTACGTGTTAACTGCTAAGTGCTTTATCGCAATTAGCAACAAGAGCGGGTAGTCGTGGAATCGTCCCATGAAGATTAAACGTGTTTCCGCACAAAGTTCCATTTCCATACTCAGGTTTCGAATATCGTTTAGATTGGATGTAATCGAAACGAAAATCGAAATAGTTCGCAGTTTTCTATTAATATTAGAACCAAGAAGTAATATGCACGTATAATCTAACTAAGCAATCACTGTGGAGTTTACGATTCCTCTGTTTTTAATTAAATTACTTAAGAACACTGGGAGAAAAACATTTAAATGGATATAGCAGTTTTAATGACAAACCTCAATCGGGTAATATAATTATGTTCTAGATGTATATAGCATGCGAGCAACTTACAATTCATATACTCTTGCCAACATTTACCTTCACACATAGAGCCAGTGTACCCGTATTTGCAGGCACACTTCCCGTTCTTCAGACAAGTCCCGCCAGGTGTACAAGGGTTGCTCGCACAAGGCAGGTAGTCCACTGCACGCAGAATGGTGGCAAACTGTCTTAGTTATCGCAATGTATATATATATATATATATATATATATATATATATATATATATATATATATATATACATAAATATATATATATATATATATATATATATATATATATATATATATATATATATATATATATATATATATATATACATATACATAACTTCTCTCTCACGTGTAATAATTGACAGTCGCACGCCTACACATTCACGGTTACGTGTAAAACACACACAAACACACACACACACACACACACACACAGTGCAGGACATACGTATGAGACTGCGGCCGTAGATGACCACTTCACACAGTCGCCAAGCGCCTCCAGTCAACTTCATCCTGACGTAGCGCCCGGTGGCTTTACAAGTACTGGTGGTTCTTCCCCTGTTCTTTAGTCTGCCTTCGTGACAGCTCGCGTATCCGCTCTTACGACGAATTGGGCTAACGCTCACCTGCATTGTGATGTGTGCGTGATCTTGTCCAACTGCAAACATGTGGTCGACCCCCTTCAAACATCGACGATAATCATTTGTGTTTCATGTGTAATAGGGATTCAAGCAATTGTTTTAACCCAATGACAACACCATTGAGTAAGAATGCATTTAAGCGATTCAACATTTCAATTTAAACAAACATTCAGAGTCACACTGTTTATATGGTATAATATAATATTGCACGGCACCGGCACCGGCACCGGCACCGGCACCGGAACCGGCACCGGCACCGGCACCGGCACCGGCACCGGCACCGGCACCGGCACCGGCACCGGCACCGGCACCGGCACCGGCACCGGCACCGGCACCGGCAACCTATCGGCCCAATATGTTTTAAATCTATATTTAATAATGTTTGTTATTTATTCGACACGACACGACACGATACAATACCGTGCCATATCAGCCCCGCACCGCATGACGTCGCATGATATCGGATTAGTATGGCATCGTATGGTATCGTTTGATATTTTGTGGCATGCTACGCTACGGAACGGTTACGGGTCGGGTACAGGCCCGGTATGGTACGCTATTGTATCGTGTCTTGTCGTGTCGCGTCGCGTCGCGTCGCGTCGCGTCGCGTCGCGTCGCGTCGCGTCGCGTCGCGTCGCGTCGCGTCGCGTCGCGTCGTATATATATATATATATATATATATATATATATATATATATATATATATATATATATATATATATAAATTATATATACATATATATATATATATATATATATATATATATATATATATATATAAATAGCTACAATTATTAATTACACATTAAAACATATTGAGCATAAATTTACAATTAGAATACCCTAATGCAACTCTCAACAGTCATGCTCAAACGTCTGCACACATTCCACTGTCAAGCCCCTCAAACACATCCACTTCTATACGACAACAACACATATGTCGACAACAACAACATTGTCAAGTACAGTAATAATAACAATATTAAGAACAGTGTCATAGTTCACACATTGGTAACGTTCGCTCAAATATGGTCGGAACCAGACTAGCTCTATTCTATGACATCCGCACACGACCAGTTCTAGTGAAATCAGTTTCCATAAGAAGTAAATTCATATGTTGGCAACATCTTGAACTACAAAATACTGCTATCAATAATCTGTAATTACTGTAATACTTGTACATACAAGAGGGTTTTCCTTCAATAATGAATTCTTCTATGTCGTACAGCCGCTTCAAGTTCACTTTCCAACAATATTCAGGATTGTTATTGCTTAACTGTGCACAATGATACATTTTGCCATCCACCGTGGTGCGAGAAGACCAGCCCCACTGGCCAGGAACCTTCACAGCCTTTCTATAAGCAACATTTCCTGAAAGATTAAGATACACGTTTAAAATATCTGACACAGAATGGTTCCAGTTATGGTCAATGTAAGTATATACATCGATGTTCATGCGATGCCATGTTTGGATGTTACTTTAACGTGTTGCTTGTTTTCTACTGAAATAAATTTAAATTAGCTACAATTGCACGTTGTACCCTTGCACCAAACTTCTCATCTGGTTACAACGCTGTTTTTTCTTATGTTCCCAGAACCTTTCGATCATCTGCTTTTAAGTTACATGACGTAATTTGTTTTTTAATATCAAGCACACTATGGCGAAAGTGTTTTCTCTGTAGCTGCACACCGAATCGACTCCCTGTCACCATTAATTCGTCTCAAATCTACAGCCACCTTTTGCCAAAAATGTAATACTTCTTTGTCTTAAATTGCATACACATGTGCCCTAACATTTGTTACAACACACCCTTTCATGATACGTATTGGGTATCATAGATTGCGCCTCAGTGATCCGAACACCCGGAAGACAAAGGCATATTAGAAGTTGACTATTACTATTATTTGTGTCTGTCATTGAGCCGAGATCCGTGGATTAGTAGGGGAGATTTTGCGTAAAGGCGTCGGACTGTGAATAGTCTGCTAAAACAAAATACTGGTAATACAATCTTGAAAACAGCCTGAATAGTGTACTGGGACGTAGGGTATATATATATATATATATATATGTATATATATATATATATATATATACATATATATATATATATATATATATATATATATATATATATATATACACATATCGCTAGTGTAAACTAAAAGATATGCTAAAAGTACTCGATTCATTTCCTGAACACTTTATGCAGTATGGAAACAAGGTTTCTCACCTGTCTGGCAATCTGGCCCGCGCCACGTGTACTTGGTGGGACGACTATCTTTACATCGACCACCTCCGATACACGCGCCAGTGTCACTGTCGCAGCCCTTGGTGCACCGACAAGGGAAGATACACGACCCACGTCTTGTCGAAGTGGTTGAGAAACGGCAACGGTTTTTGGCATGAACTAAACATATACAGTAAAGGTAAGTTCATCTATAACGCGGATCTCAAACCTTAGGACAGCTAAATGTTCTTTACATCTTACTTTACTTCCAACAACATTTACAGTTATCAGGGAAGCATTCAGCCACACAGTAAATAATGCATGTAGCCACATATGAAATATCAATGAAGGATACTATTATGTTACATTGACAATAACTGTTCATACTATTTTATAAAGGAATGTAGGAACAGTTGATAAATTTATATCAGCATTAATTAATGTTATTTACCTTCGCAGTATAATCCAATGTAGTTTTCCCTGCACACGCAGTAGTGCAAGAGGCTGCCCAAATAACAGGTACCTCGATGTTTGCAAACGTTCTTCCGACATAACTTGTCTGCAATCATATATGTCTATATGGCAACATTATATAAACTGGCAACAGTACTACACATAATTGAAGATATATTTCGTATTATATATATATATATATATATATATATATATATATATATATTACATGTGTGTGTATGTGTGTGTGTATGTGTGTTATTGTGTGTGTACGTGTGTTTGTGTTTATGTATGTATATATATATATATATATATATATATATGTGTATGTATGTATATATATATATTTGTATATATATATATATATATATATGTGTGTGTGTGTGTGTGTGTGTGTGTGTGTGTGTGTGTGTGTGTGTGTGTGTGTGTGTGTGTGTGTGTGTGTGTGTCTGTGTGTGTGTGTGTATGTCACGGCTCTCCAAGGAGCTGGGGGTAAATAAAACCACTGGTTTACATTCACAATGTTTTCCCTGGGTTCGAGCTGCGCATTTGCACATGTAGGAGTTTCCCTGGGCCCGACAAGTGCCAGCGTTCATGCAGGGGTTACTCTCGCACCCAGCATATCCTGGAATTGTCAAACACACTCGTGCAATTATCAACATTACTTGCTACAGTCGTTGCAAATGCAACACTGCTTACTGTATCAGTGTTGCTGCGTCCTTTGCATGACGTCATACATATTAAGAGTAACATTTCTACAATCTCCAGTAACAATTGATGTCGGTAATTTACTAGTGACGTCACATTGTTCACCATAGTGTTATATGTAGGCATGATATAAATGGATGCTGTTAATTCTACACACATTATATACCCTTTTCAAACACAGTTCTACAGACATTATGCGTTAAATGGGAACTTTGAAACATTTTCATATGTTCATATATGTGTATTCATATCACAAGTTGAGTGTTGATTTTACCAAACTCAATAGTTGTTGAAACTACCTGTTGTAAAAGCAATCAACCGGCTATCCACATTTTCATCACTAGTTATTAACATATATGAAGCTAACATGTCCTTCTTAAAACCTTCAAGAACTACGCCATACAGAGAAAAAAATGCTATTTTGCCATTTTGTCTAATTAGGTCAATTCTACGTCGATTTGTTTACGCGAATGCTAAATTGGTCTCATAAAACTGGGTGTAAGCTACACTGAATAGCCGCTGTTAGCTGCGACCAGTAGACGGCATACCTGCCCGTAAAGTTACGGGGCTTCTTGAAACCGGCCCATGTTTTACTGAATAGAGTTAAATGTGTCAAATTGTGAATAGTTACTTTCACACATAGCTCCAGAAAACCCTTCTTTGCAGACACACTTGCCGTGTCTGATACAAGTGCCGTCGTTTCTACACGGGTTACTTGCACAAGCCAAGTAGTCGACTACAACAACAAAATGACCAACTTCGATATTCTGTATTCATCTGTATCTGTATCTGGCAAAATGTCCTGGGACACATCACGCCAGTGCGCATGGTGGATCGCATGACTTAATTGTTAAAATGTTGGATTACATTATTTTAAAATGAGTTTAGTGATTTTGTTGGGACAGTGTTAATGACAGAGAATGGCATTCTTTAATTGCGGTTGGGAAGAAGCTGTTTCCAGTTATGTTTGCAGAGTATCTAATTTGCAAGAACTGACTGTCATGTTTACGTGAGGATCTAGTGTTGTGTTGGATATAGTGGTCGAGCGAGATATCTATAAGGTTATGCTCCATGTTGTATATTATGCTAAGTCTTTAAAGTGTTCTTCTTGTTTGGAGGGGTCCCACTGGAGGTCCTTAAGAAATTGGGTTACTGTTCCTGGCTCTCTAGAATAGGTTTATGTACACAATTTGGCAGCTTGTCTTTGAAATTTTTCTGAGGTTTTAATATGTTTTAGGCAGTGTGGATCCCATGAAGCTGACGCAAATTCAAGTGTTGGTCGAAGAAGGGTTGTGTAGGCTATAGATATAATGTGGGTTTGGCATTTATTTACATTTCTCCTAATGACTCCTAGTGTCTGTTGTGCTTTCCTAGCGGCTGAGTTGCATTGTGCTGTATTTAATATGTGTACGCCAACATAGCAAAGCGATTGAAATGATTTAAGTTGTTGGGCACAGAAGATATAGAGATTTGGTGTCGGTTTTCTTGAGGCTAATGTCAGTGTGAAGCATTTGGTGGGATTGAATTTCATAACCCAGGTGTTTTGCCATTCCTAAAGTTTGAGTAGATCATTTTGGAGGAGAGAAGTCTCATTGTATGATTTAACTGGTTGTCATCTGCAAATAGGCGAACGTTTGAAGTGAGATTGTTGGGTATGTCATTTGTGTAAAGTAAGAAAAATAGGGGCCCCATTACGGTTCCCTGTGGTACCCCTGAGGTGACTTGAATTTGTATGGATGCTGATCCTTTTATTACAACCTGTTGAGTTCTTTCTGTAAGGAAGCTTTCTATCCATGACGATATTGAGCCTGTGATGCCACAGTATTTGAGTTTGTGGATTAGTCTTTTACGTGGAACTTTATCGAATGCTTTATTGAAGTCTAGAATGACCATGCCTACAGGTTTCTTTTCATCTAGAGATTTGCTTATGTCATAGACAGTTGGAATTAATTGAGTTTTTGTTGATCTTTTTGCACGAAAATCATGTAGGTGGTCAGTTAGGATGTGATGGTGTTCAAGGTGTCTCATGATGTGGCTATGAATTATCTTTTCAAGAAGTTTAGAAATCACAGGTGTTAACGATATTGGTATGTAGTTTGAAGTGTCTGTCCTGTTTCCTTTCTTGAAAATTGCTGTTATGGTTGCTTCTTTCCAGGTTTTGGGGATTTGACCAGAGTCAACTGATGATTGGAAGATATCATGTATTATTGATGTTATGTGGGAGGCATATCTGGTTACAAACCATGGTGTACTGATATCTGGTCCTTGTGATTTAGAAGTTCTAATTTTTAATAGTTGGTCATGTACTCCTTAAAGTGAAATTGTTAGTTTGGGTATTTTTCGTTCAGATTTGGCAACTTGGAATTTCTTGCATGTGTGAAGACACATTTGAACTGATTGCCTAACGCTTCTGCTTTTTGTTTGGCATCGCTAATTATGTTTTCCGCAATGCTGAGGTCCCCAATACCCTGGTTATTTTGTCTAAGTTAGGAAATGAAACTCCAGAATGTTTTCGGTTTGTCTGTTAATGCAGTTGTTAGGAATTGATTTATATAGAGCAGTCTAGCTGACCGAAGGTGTTTGTGCATGTCTTTCCTGATGCTACAAAACTCTTGCCAGTCTTCAGGATTGCTAGATATGTTTGCTTTGTTATATAATCGTTTACTTACTTACTTTGCAATTTTTTTAAAGTCTTTATTTAACCAGGGAAGGTTATATATGGAAATTGTAAGATGGAGTGGTATATATTGGTTCATGATATTGATGAGTTGTGTCGAAACAAGGTTCCATTTGTCATTGACTGTCATGTTTTGGTTTAGAGAGAAGTATGCATGTGTGAAGTCATCGATATATTCCTGAATGTTAAGGTGGTCAGTTATATTTCTGATAAAAAAAAGGTTTCGTTTTGGGCAATGTTTGCGCTTGGGTGAGATATTTATATCAATGATAACTGTGCTGTGGTCTGCTATGCCCCTCTATTACTACTAAGAGTACCACATTTAGTTACATTATTAACCAAGGTCTATTTGTGAAGACAAAATCTAGGACATTGTTGGCATTTCTGTGTTTACATGTGGGTTTCATTGACATGTTGGATTAGTCCTTGTTGCTCTACGAGAGAGAGAGAGAGAGAGAGAGAGAGAGAGAGAGAGAGAGAGAGAGAGAGTAGTTTGTTGGCAGCAACTGTACTATATCCACTGTTAGGTGTGACATGGGGATTTTTCCAGTTTATGTTAGGAAGGTTGAAATCGCCAGTAATTATAACATTATGTGTGTTTATCTTGTTTCGTAATTTAGACAGATATATATATATATATATATTTCTTCAAATTGAGTTCCTTGAGAGTCGTGTCGTGTACGATAGAAGGTGCATATGACTATGGGTTTCATTCCTTTTATTTCAGTTTCTGTCCAAATGCTCTCACTGTTAGTATTTAAGTTTGTTAGATGAGTTGTGATGAGATCATCTTTGAATATTTGGAATATCTGTGTCCCTCTCTTTTCTAAAATTATTAACGTGTTCTGGAAAAATGTCTCATGTTTAACTAAGGGATCTAACCATGACTCTGTTGCACTGATTATGTCTTTATTCTTAATGCTTTGACAGTTTATGAGGATGCACCGGAAGTTTGGTCTCTACTTCTGTTTATAGGTTTCCTTGTTATTGATTGTGTTGTTACTCCTTATAGTTGTTTCGTTTGAATTATGATTGTTGCCATTGATGGTTAGCGGTCTGGATTTCGTTATCTTCGAAGAAGGAATTTGTAAAGCTGAAGTTACTGCAGTCAGGGCAAGCCCAAGAATATGAAGAGTGTATTAATTGTTTGTATTCATTGTCATCTATTGCACAGCATTGTGTATGTACCTGTTTTTTGCAGTGGTCATAAAGGAATGCTTTGTAGTTATTTATGACGTCCCTGTGGCAAATACCACAGGGTGCAGAGCAATCTGAACAATGCCATGTGTCAAGGTTTCGGTACCTGTTTGTACACGTATAAGATACATGCACACTATACTAAACACAAAAATAAATAAAAACACACACACTTAAAAAGATTAACAATAAGATATATGCACTCTATAATAAACACAATTCAAAGTCGTTCGTTGATAAAATAAAACAGGCGAATAGGCCTGTTAGTAGGTCGTTTATTACATGATCAGGTTGCGAGATAATGGATTTTTTACTGACAGCATATATTATATGGGATATTACACCAGACTATGTGTTGACTTAGAATATAGAAATATTATAGCATTGCTTATACACGGTACACTTAGTTTAAAAGTTCACACACTTAAATAAAGTCGTCTGTTAATAAAATAAAACAGGCGAAAATGCCTGTTAGTAGGCCGTTTATTGTGTGGACAGATTGTGTGATCAGCTTGCGAGATGATGGATTTTATGCGGTGCTTGACTGAGTTGGGTTTGGGATGATTTTACTTCGCGCGGTTATGTGACCAGTTTATATTCTTTATCGGCTACATTCATTATTGAGCAATACAATATTGGTACATAATCTTGATTAGTGATTAATTTTGGTTGTAGGTATAGTGTTCATAAAAAGATGCGTAGTAAATAGTTGTAGCTATTATCGAGTGACTGACGTCATGGGCAGGTGACATATTTGGCATTCGTGTGTGTCTCTTTTTATAAAGACGATGTATGTGTGTGTGTGTGTGTGTGTGTGTGCGTGCGTTCGTGCGTGCGTGCGTGTGTGTGTGTGTGTGGTTTGTGTGTGTGTGCGACCGATCGATCGATCGATCGATCGATCGATCGATCGATCGATCGACCGACCGACCGACCGACCGACCGACCGACCGACCGACCGACCGACCGACCGACCGACCGACCGACCGACCGACCGAATGTTATGTAATACTTACCAATGATTCTACGGCCGGTAATTATAACTTCACACAGACACATGGACCAGTAATGCCACGAGTTCGGCTCCCGCGTGATGACTAAATGCCGGCTGATAGCTTTGCAAGGAAGAGTGATTGGCTCTCGCTTCGCCACTTCGACGTTGTACGTGGCACACGTCTTATACCCGTAGTGCTTATATTCACTCACATTTACCTCAAATCCATTGTGTGTTCGTATATATTTACCTGTGGGAAAATATATATTATGTTACATCCCGATATTATCCGTATTGTAGAATCGAAATACTGGTATTATTGACCGTGACACGCTGTACCAAAGTGTCACTTTTTGCAGCATTGTAACGATTTTAAAGGTGTCAGGAAACAAACTGTTATTCAACAAATTAGTTCACACATGGGCGGCGGTTTCATAGAGCCTTCTTGCATCGTCGCAGCGGGCGCTAACTCTCTTGGCGGCGGTGGTGACGTCAATGCCTACCTCCCTGGCAGGCAGGCAGGCAGGCAGGCAGGCAGGCAGGCAGGCAGGCAGGCAGGCAGGCAGGCAGGCAGGCAGGCAGGCAGGCAGGCAGGCAGGCAGGCAGGCAGGCAGGCAGGCAGGCAGGCAGGCAGGCAGGCAGGCAGGCAGGCAGGCAGGCAGGCAGGCAGGCAGGCAGGCAGGCAGGCAGGCAGGCAGGCAGGCAGGCAGGCAGGCAGGCAGGCAGGCAGGCAGGCAGGCAGGCAGGCAGGCAGGCAGGCAGGGACGGAGGGACGGAGGGACGGAGGCAGGGAGGGAGGGAGGGAGGGAGGCAGGGAGGGAGGGAGGCAGGCAGGCAGGCAGGCAGGGACGGAGGGACGGACGGAGGCAGGGAGGGAGGGAGGGAGGGAGGCAGGGAGGGAGGCAGGGAGGGAGGCAGGCAGGCAGGCAGGCAGGCAGGGACGGAGGCAGGGAGGGAGGCAGGGAGGGAGGCAGGGAGGGAGGCAGGCAGGCAGGCAGGGACGGAGGCAGGGAGGCAGGGAGGGAGGCAGGGAGGCAGGGAGGGAGGCAGGGAGGCAGGAAGGGAGGCAGGGAGGCAGGGAGGGAGGCAGGGACGGAGGCAGGGAGGCAGGCAGGGACGGAGGCAGGGAGGCAGGGAGGCAGGGAGGCAGGGAGGGAGGCAGGGAGGGAGGCAGGGACGGAGGCAGGGAGGCAGGTAGGCAGGGAGGCAGGGAGGGAGGCAGGAAGGGAGGCAGGGAGGGAGGCAGGGAGGGAGGCAGGGATGGAGGCAGGGACGGAGGCAGGGAGGCAGGGAGGGAGGCAGGGAGGGAGGCAGGGAGGGAGGCAGGGAGGGAGGCAGGGAGGGAGGCAGGGAGGGAGGCAGGCAGGGAGGGAGGCAGGGAGGGAGGCAGGGAGGGAGGCAGGGAGGCAGGCAGGGAGGGAGGCAGGCAGGGAGGGAGGCAGGGAGAGAGGCAGGCAGGGAGGGAGGCAGGGAGGCAGGGAGGGAGGCAGGGAGGCAGGCAGGGAGGCAGGCAGGGAGGGAGGCAGAGGCAGGGAGGGAGGCAGGCAGGGAGGCAGGGAGGGAGGCAGGCAGGCAGGGAGGCAGGGAGGGAGGCAGGGAGGGAGGCAGGGAGGCAGGGAGGGAGGCAGGCAGGGACGGAGGCAAGGAGGCAGGGAGGGAGGCAGGGAGGGAGGCAGGGAGGGAGGCAGGGACGGAGGCAGGGAGGCAGGCAGGGACGGAGGCAGGGAGGCAGGGAGGGAGGCAGGGAGGGAGGCAGGGAGGGAGGCAGGGAGGGAGGCAGGGAGGGAGGCAGGGAGGGAGGCAGGGAGGCAGGCAGGCAGGGAGGCAGGCAGGCAGGCAGGCAGGGAGGGAGGCAGGGAGGTAGGCAGGGATGGAGGCAGGAAGGCAGGCAGGCAGGGAGGGAGGCAGGGAGGCAGGCAGGGAGGCAGGCAGGGAGGCAGGAAGGCAGGGAGGCAGGAACGCAGGGACGCAGGGACGAGGGAGGGCGAAGAGACGGATGAGATATCCGAGTGTCTCCGGGACGCCAATAAATATAATTATGATATATCGAAACATAATTATTCAGGTGCGACACTCAACTGTATTTCGACATATTTGCTGCGGAATTATATGTATGTGCATACATATTGGACCCACTGAATCTAACGAAAACAACAACTTCAGCACAAGGAAACAAGATCAACTGGGTTGAGGAGAGAGAGAAAGAGAGCGACAGATAGAGAACGAGAGAGAGAGAGAGAATTGAGACAGATATACAAACACGAGGTACAGATATGACCAGACTAAGACAGAGGCAGAGAGAGAGGGGGGGGGGGAGAGAGAGAGAGAACGAGACAGAGAGAGACAGATACAGAGACAGAGAAACAGCTATACAGAAAACAAGGTATATATATATATATATATGCATATTACTCACTGACAGACATACATATATACATACGTATATACATACACAGATACATACATACATACATACATACATACTTACATACATACATACATGCGTACGTACAGACATACATGCATGCATACGTACATACATACATACATGCAAACATACATGCATACATACATACATACATACATACATACATACATACATACGTACGTACTTACGTACGTACGTACGTACGTACGTACGTACATACATACATACATACATACATACATACATACAGACAGACAGACAGACAGACACACAGACAGACAGACAGACAAACAGCCAAACAGACACACAGAAAAACAGACAAACAGACAAACAGACAAACAGACAGACAGACAGACAGACAAACAGACAGACAGACAGACAGACAGACATACAAACAGAAAAACAGACAAACAGACAAACAGACAAACAAACACACAAACAGATAGACAGACCGACAGACAGACACACAGACACACAGACAGACATACAAACAGAGACACGAGAGAGACAGAGAGAGCTGACAGGGAGTGCACACTAGGAGACGGAGAGACAAACAAAGATGCAACCGGAGAGACAGAGACAGAGACAACGAGAGACGAGGCTGGAGTGACAGCAATAAAGGTCAGAGGCGACAGCGGGTGTGCGAGCTGTATTACAGACGATGGTGTACTCACCAGTGGTTGGGTACAATGTCACTTCCTCTATTTCATACAAGTCTCTCAAGTCAACCCTCCACGAAAGTTGATCTTCATCTTCCTCATATTTCGCCCAGTCACAGCTTTTAATGTCTCCATTAACGGCACGGCCTTGTTTCGTAGACTTTTTATAGGCAACATTTCCTGAAATAATATTATAAGCAACTTGGGTTCGTCTGGTCTGACAGTTCACCATAAATGCACGTACGCAGCAATCAGAACAAACGGATCATGCTACAAACCTATGTTTTGGTAATTCTGATTGGCCGTGATTAAAGACATGGATGTAATTATTTGAAGGCATTCCAGGTAAGGACGTGTATATTTTCGTCAATATACGTCACTTGTATCGAATGGCTACAATTAACTATGTTTATGAATGTATTATATATATTCATCGCCGTAATTATTTAACTAAAAACTGTTTTTTTTACAATAAACACGGTTTTTCAATAGACGTCTGAATTTACACTCATTTTGAAATACTAATAATTTGTAATATAAACTGGCTAATTGCAGACATCAGCTCTACGAATAAGAAATGTGTATAATTCACAGAGCACTCGATCAGCCAATAGGATAGCGCCTCTCACAGACCGCTCGGTCAGCCAATGGGATAGCACCTCTCAACGCTGGGCCTTCGCCCCCGGAACAGAATGATGAACGACAATAACTCAAGTGGTGTGATGAAATGTACTTTCTGAGAGAGATTACAATGCTTATTGGTTCAATATACATGCATTTGAATACATCATACATCAGTATCGTTCACAGTGCAAACATTGGTCCGATTCTTTAAAAGAAACTGATTTATTGAAGGAGCAACTTATCATGTAGGTCAATTGTTGGGTATTTTGCAGCTTAGGTCCTGTCTCGAATACAAATAATGAAAACAGCCACCTTCAGTCATGAAACCATAAAACAGAACATATGTTTTACTTTTCACACAAACATTGAATGGGAATGCTTGTTGGCAATATCTTGCCAACACGAGAATGTCCTACACTTATCAATACGAACGGCAATGTTAGTACCGCTACTTGCACAAAACACTTTGTGTAACACGTGTGGCTGCGTGTATCACATAAGTTATAGTATGACTTGTTATATTTGTCTTATGAACATATGTGTGAAATATAGCAAAATGGTCCAGTTATGTTTTTGGATAAACTAAAACATAATGTCGTAGAAGTTTCCGTTTATTGCCCAACGATAGTTCAACGTTAACATTCACTTGACCTTAATATGACCTAACATATTACATTACAAAATAATTGTACATATGCAAATATTTCTAAAAGTGAAATTATACATAACTCTAAGACAAGTATTTCTAAATCGTTTTTTGGTCAAGATAAGAAGGTAGCCATGCTGTATTTATGCCAATTAGTGTTGCCTGAAGCTGTCGGTTGGACAGTATAGCTGAATTGGTTCTACGACCTGATGAGTCCAAATCAAGCAGAAGGTTCATAGGACAGGACGTTTACAAGTTCACTATTAACATATGTTACAGAGAAAGGACAATTGTTTTAACTTATCACTATGTTGCCAGTTTACAAACCGTTGGGTGTGTTAATAGGTAAATTTTATCTTAACGGTGTTCTGTGAAGTGTTAACGCAGTTGCTTATATATATATATATATATATATATATATATATATATATATATAATATATATGTTCTTGGATAAGGAACATATATATATATGTGTGTGCGTGCTTGTGGGTGTATGAATGTGTGTGTGTGTGTGTGTGTGTGTGTGTGTGTGTGTGTGTGCGTGTGTGTGTGTGTGTGTAGGTGTGTGTGTGTCTGCGTGCGTGTGTGTGTGAAACTGTCCACTCACCTGTATGACATGAAGGCCCTTGCCACTTGTACTGGGAGGGGTGACCGTCTATGCAGCCACCACCTTCGATACACGCGCCTGTGTTTGTGTTGCAGCCCTTGGTACAGTGACAAGGCAAGATGCACTCTCCTTGACTTTTCGGTGTGGTGGAGAATAAGCAACGGTTTGTTGCGTTAACTAAAACAAAGATGTTACATAGTACCAGAAAATGTGCATCAACTAGACGAAGCCGCTTAAAAACATATAGTTGGGGAAGAAGTAACCAACGAAGTATATATTGGATTGCTTCTTCGTGGTTGCTACGACGTCAAAATGTTCGGGCACGTATATAAGACTGCATAGTCACAGAAAGTCAGTTTTGACTGCAAATGGTGCCTACAAATTCAAAACATGACGTTTACAGGAGCTGAGTTAAAACCATTTACTAATACTGTCTGTGTGCGGTTTGATAGAAATACGTGTATCCATTGTAATGCCATGGCACATTGGTTTGCTAAGACGACGTGTGTGGGGAACTGTGTCAAACGCTTTATCTGTTTGCTTATGGTTGTTCACGGAGGGAGCCCAACCATGAACACCCTCCACAAGCTGGGTTTGCCTGGAGAGCCCTGTTTGGAATCCACGCTGGTGGTGGAGGATAACGTTAACATTTCGAGAGTTGTTTCCACATGTGGCTATAAACAACATGATCCATCACCTTGCATAGAATGCATGTTCAAGTAGTTGGTCTGTATTAACGGGGTTGCTTTTATTGTCTTTCTCGTATATTGGTGTGACAAGAGCTGACCATTATCGCTGTGATATGACCTTGAATATTACAACTGATCTTTTGTTGACCTCAAATTGCTAAAAACAACCCCCAAAACGGATTGCTTGTAACACGTTTAGTTATAAGCGTGGTATCACTTGCTATTCTAACGTCACTGATTCAAACGATATTGTTATATTGGCATCGGCAGCCATCTTGGCGGTCATCTTGGATACACGCTTGATGTTCGCCATAGAGATCCTATGGGTGTAGAATCTAGTCGGTGCAGGGTGTACGTGACGGGCGAACTGACAACTAGTGACTGCGGCCGAGTGACAACTGCCTGTCAGTGGCAATTATGCAACGTTTTCAAACACACAACACATTCCACATTTACCTTCGCATTTGAGTCCAATGAAACCGTTCGGGCATGCGCAATAGAACGAACTTCCAAACACGTGACAGACTCCATCATTTTGGCACGGGTGGGCATCACACGCACTCCAGGACTCTGCGACAAAAAGCACCGCTGTAATCTGTCAACTAAGATTAACTATTTAAATTATATGTAATATTGTAATACTGGGGGTGAATAAATTTTTTTGATTTGCATATTTGTTCGGGTATGGTTCGCCAATCCTATTATCTTATGGTATCGTAGTTAGCATCACGTGTATGTTTTCTACGTATGTAAATGGGTCAATTAGACTAGCTTTTAGTTTAAAATGTCATCCTTTTCTAATCAAACATTGGCAAACATGAATTCAGTCTTCATCTTATTACCCAAAACAATCGGACACCTTTAAGTTACGACACAATGCATGAGAACGTTTTGCAAGACAGTGTTCATGCACAGTTGTCTCAATACATTGGGATTAGAATAGGTAGTTTTATTAGCGCCGTTCTGCATTGTTTCACGTACCTGCGATCCCATATACTTCGACTTCACATAGCGTGAGTATCTGAGGGTTCTTGCTTGTTTGTCGGACCTTGACGATATTACCCATGATGCCTCGCGGACACGCTATGCGCCGACGCTCCGATTTCTCCAACGGTGCCGTGATACTGGCACAGGGACGAGTGTTCCCGCCACGCAGTACTTCGACCACGAAGTCCCTTAGTCGCGACCCTGCCAGAAAAGTAAAATGTGTTTAAAGTTGCCACGTCAGTTGACCCGTAGCAGATTAGTCTCTTTCATCGTGTCACCTATCGCAAGTCTCGCCCATCATGTTTAAAGCCTCACCTGGATTATTGTATTCAGGCATGGCGCCCATATAAACAGAAAGATATAGATTTATTAGAATCTATACAACGAAGGATGTGCAGGATTATTCCTATATTAAGGCATTTAGACTATCCAAATCGACTAAGAATACTAAAAATAACAACTTTGGAAAGAAGAAGGGCGAGATCCGATTTATTGGAATTTTTTAAATAATAAATGGTTTGGATAACATTTTTCTTGCCGACTTCTTTATTATGGAAAATGAGCATGTCAAAAGAAGAGGGCACCCTTACAAGATAAGAAAATTACACTCTAGGCTTGATATACGAAAGTACTCTTTCACTCAAAGGATAGTAACGATTGGAATAGACTTCCGGGAAGTGCTGTTATGTCCGCAAGCGTCAACCAGTTTAAGGGTCACATTGACAAGTATCTACGAAATAGGGCGGATGATTACACGAGTCAGCGATTGACTCCCTTCCTCGTCAACTCCTCGACTACGTAGTAGAAGAAGATTAAAGGTAAATTCAAGTGTTTCTATTGTTTACTAACAGTGTCACGTTGAAACAGACTTACAGCAGCATTCGTCTCCTCTGTTCGTTATCCAAACCTCCCGTATCTCGTAGTCAGATCCCAGATCAACCTGCCACCAATTTCCCGTCACATTTGCCGTGTGTGTGCAGGTTGAATTATTATAATTAGTATAGGGATAACCATCAACCGCTTTACTTGGCCAGCCGTCGTTGGTTACTGTTGACTGCTCTGTCGGCTTCCCCAAAGCCAAATTGTTGCCCCAATCAACGTCAGGTTGAACTGCAAACGAGCAGATATGAACATACATTGTATAAATTCATGTATATACATAAATGCATACATCGTACGTGCATATAAAAGCATACATTATACATGTATGTATGTATACTTACATTTTCTCACATATCTATACTCATTTATATTATAAATATTTCAAACTTCTCTGTTCATTGTCAGATATTACCAGCAACAGTAACAACCTGCATAGTATATTACGTTTTAGTAGAACCGTTACGCAATTGCTTCCTCTCTATTTCCCAGGGAATAGGTTAAAACACACTTCAGAATGCACCATATTAAAGGTATATTTTAAAAATAGTTTAGGTGGCCATGCCCCCAGAACCACACAGTGTCCTTTACCAGTGTTGCCAACCTTGGAGAGTTTCATTTCCGGGAGGTAGCCCGAGGGAGCATAGCGGCCCAGCCGGGGGAGAATTCAGGGAAGGGGGGGCCCCCTTGTTTGAGCAAGAAACCTTTGGAAAATAGGACATTACATTTTGGCTTTTGAGTGCACTTTAAACTTACAATTGTGAATATTTGCAACTGTTTTGTTGCAGGTAAAAATGTATTTACAAAATATCTGACCCCAAAAATACATAATCTTTTCAGAATGAATTTGCCTAATGGAAATGCCATAAATGTTTCGAATAATGAGACAAAATATTAAATAAATAGCCCGTGGCATTATGAAATTTGTCATACCCAAACATTTCAAACACATTTTAAATACACTGCACTTTCTTCATTTTCAAGGTCATATCAACCGACTGATAACAAAATGATTTGCCAGTAGCCACACTGAATAGATCTATAGGACACAATATGACATCATTACCAACTGCCATTACATGTATCATTGTCAGTCTCAGTTCATGCAATTGCCTGTGCCTTTTTGGAACCCTTCAAGAGCCTTCATGGTTGCTGATTTGGCGCTCTTAATTAAGTCTCTGCACGCTTTCACCTCGTAGCAACACTGGTCCATATTCTGCAGTGAGATACGCCCTACAGCCAGGAGAGCCTCCAATGTGACTGTGTCAAGCCGATTGCGAAACTACACAGTCACAGAGAGACGGCAGAGTACACTCGCGGCGTTTGTTCAAAGGTACCTTTTGGATTTGTGTAACGCCAATTGTGATTGGATTTCCGCAAACTTCCGCCGATAATTCGACGAATCACAAATCAGGTAACATTGACGAGAGGGGAAGGAGAGCACCTGCTGCATTGTTTCGTGTTTAAACCGTGTAAACCGCTGCAATCACTTCCGCTATCCTCACGGAAAAGTCTGCCAAGGTATATGAATAGAAAACAATGGAAATCATACTTCTTCTTTTTTTTGATGAAATTCCGTGAGGTTCTGGGAACGTTCCGGGAGTAGGGAGTTCACGAAATATAAGCTCTAAAATCCGTGAGGGTTGGAAACACTCCATCACACATTCAGTGCTCGCTCAGCCTCAGGTTATCCGACCACCTCGGCCATCATGTTACTCACGGCAAACACTGTGTTTGTATGGTTGTTACCTGGAGAAATACATCATATTTATGTATTTACATAGTTTGTTGCAAAGGTGTAGTAACTAAATATATGTTGCATTAATTTTTCAATATTTGTGTTTGTTTTAGGTGTATATGATTGGAATTCGACAAACCTATGACTGTCTTAGTTTTAGCCTAGGCCAGGCGGTTTCAACGTCAACGCCACTTACGGCCGTTACTTACGGCAGGGCTACGCCGGTGTGGGGGTCCAGAATGTCGAGCGGTCCAGAACGTCGAAGGTTAGCGGTTCATGTTAAAGGTTCGCGGTTCACGGCAAAGGTTAGCGCGACGGTTTACAACGTCGAGCAGTCCAGAACGTCGTTCCACGTATGCACATGCGCGCCGAACTGGCGTAACCTCAGGTGGCCGATCAACTTTGACCCCGTACCAGAATGTCGAGACTAAATTCATGACCCCCGCGGCGACTGTGTTTCATAATAAATAATTTCTGCGCGCTGTAGCGACGACCTACTTTTCGACCCCCCACTACAGTTTCCAGTGCGCACGTGCAATCACCATGTTTACGCTGGTCACAGTAGACGTTAACCTTTCTCATGCATGTAAGAAGTCCATAAACGAGGTGGAACGACATCCTGGACCGTATATACATTCCAGACTGGCTAGCTGCGGGCCGTAACGTCGCGCTAACCGTCGCCATGAGCCGCTAACCTTTGACATGAACCGCTAACCTTCGACGTTCTGGACCGCTCGACGTTCTGGACCGCGACACCGGTGTTTATAATAACTAAATACCTTAGCATTCGTGCTTGTGTTACAGCTTATATTGTCTGCAATAGACCAACCGTAATTTTCCACTGCTAAGATAGCGCAAACGTTATTTAGACCACTGAAATATAAATATGTTACCCTGTAATAATTTTCAAATGTTTACAAAGTGACAAAGTACTTGTAAGGGAGCGGTCATTATGTATCAGTTGTGCCGGACGAAATGGCTTTTGACACTATTCATAATGTACATATTCTTAGTAATTTTATTGTTTATTTTCTTACTATGGCCATTCCAATCTAACTGACAGTACATTTGGCAGAATAAACTGTTTCAATATTAGTTCTATTGATGCTAATTGTGAGATTGGTGGCATCAGCATATAGCATGCGTGTCATAACAGTTGATACTTGAACATGTCATAAATAAAATTGAACCACGTAAGAAACCTTGTGGTACTCTACATGATATATTTTGACAAGTTGCATTTGTGTCATTCACATATACATACTGTTTTGTCGTGTTCAGTTGGCTCTGTAACCAAGTGTATGTAACAGTTCTGATTCCATGATCATCTAGTCTGTGTAACAAAATGCTGTTTTCAACAGCGTTAAGTGCCTTTTTTAATATGTAAACACTGAAATTGAAAATCATGAGTTATATATTGATGTTGTTAATCCCGCTACCAATTATACTATTGCCATTATGGTTGAGTTTGTTTTATAAATCCATACTGACAGTTTGTTTAACATTCAAGAAATATGTTAATCTATTATGAATATACTTTATAGTATTTTCGAGAAATGGCCTGTAGTTAGATAATTGTTGTGTTTCATCATTTTATAATATGGGGCTACCCGCACAACTTTCATGTTATCTGGAATATATCTTTTTGTAGCGAATTGTTGAATATGTGTTTAAGATATTTTAGAAAAGCAGCATATGGTATTATAATCTTAATTAGTTATACATCAATATCATCATGATGTTTACTTGTAGCATTGTTTACTAGGGCCAATATGTCTTCATATGTAACAAGTTGAAGGTATAATGAACCTTCTATCCTTTCATTCATGTAATGCTTAAAACTAGTTGGGCATTCAGGAATCGTTTTGGCTAGTGTTTGACCTGTATTTGAAAATAATTAATTCGTTTCTGTCACTGATTTCATTTGTTCTCTTTCAAAAGAGTATACTATATTCGTATTGTTTTATTAGTGTATTTAAAATTATGTTTATTTCGAGAAGGTCAGAATAGTACAGCTTGTATGTGTATCTCAGTATGGCTGTCAGTTTATTTAATTTATTTCTTGTACTCCTGCTTTGCATCTGTTCCATTTCTTAAGAATGGCTTTGAACAGTGTGTTATCCAAAATGTATGCTGTCTTTTTGTGTTTCGTGTATCATGGTTACTGATTGGACAATTTGTGTTATACAAATATGTATACAAGTTGATAAATATATTACATGTGTTGATATACTCCCATATTCCATCGCATCTGTATAGCTAAATCCCCATGATTGCACTTCATTACTCGTTCAACAACATAACACAGTTTTGAGCATAAAACCACACATTCATCTGCATAAACACCACTTTTGTCTGGTGATTCATATGAATTAACGTAGCTTAAAGTTAGAATTCCGTCATCGATATGTTGCTGTGGTTATATGATCAGTCGCGTAGACGTAGTCACGTGATCTGCGTTCTGTAAGAAAACGTTCCCCTCTTTTTCTCTTTTTAGTTTGATACAAAGAACGTTCTTGCAAGTTTGTTGTCGTCTTTTACTCCCAGTAATCGATTTAGATGATCGCTAACGTATTTATAGTGAGACCCAGTGAAATGTGATAATAAACAAAAACAAATTAGCCACAATGTCGATGACTAGCAGTGCAAAGTTCTTTTGTATTTTTAAATCATGGAACTTCGCCCAGTCAAAAGTATAATTTTAACGCGGTTTCCCAGGAGTACCTATATATGAGTGTAAACGTTACCTGCTAGATATCCGCATATCTGACAAGACACAGTGATGAACATATAATACATAGCGATATACATAGAGAAAATCATTTAGGCGGCGTTAGCCGTTACGTCTATCCTTTTCGAAAAAAGACCGTTCAGAAACAACGATTTCCGGTAGCGAGCTCCCAAGGATGTTGTACACTACAGCGAGGGAATTCCTTCCGCAATGCATTATGGGTAATATTGGGCTCATTTATCTGGGTGTCTCACAAGCACTGATCTATATTAAAGACATCATATATTCGTGCACGCAAACTCTCATTGGACCGCACAATTGCTATTAACACGAAGTTTATCTTATTAAAACTGCACGGCACACAGTTTAAGTGTGTGAAGCCGTAATAACAAAGGACGTCGCATTGTATTAATATTTATGCCATACTATTTGACATAGATATTATTGTTGAAATCAACTTGTGAAGTCATGCGACAGCCACCAGTTCCGACAGTGAACAACCAAGCCAGATTGGGTATCTGTATTGTCAACTGGCACAATGTCCTAAGAACACATCACGCATGGTGGGTCGTCTGACTTAATTGCTAAAATGCTGCTAGTCATTCAGAATTAAAATATTGTATCAACGCTTACACTAGACCAGGGTTAAGTTAGGCACAAAACCGTGTATTGTATCTGCTGTTGATGATTATATTTAGTTTTAATTTACATAAATGTCCGTAAGTCCTGGTGTTAATAAATACAAAAAGATGGTTGAACACACAGTTTATAAGGTTTGTGTGCTATGCGTGTAGCAGATACATACTGTCGATTATATTAAAGCAAAATATCGCTATAGCTGTTTTGCGTGAAATATAGGTCTACGAAAATACAATGACAAATTCTATATCGCAAAAAAGACGCCCCAATCAACAACGGTGCCATTATCTGCGCCACATATACACAACCCTCCGATAGCATTTAAATGACACGGCTTTTTGACTCGGGAGAAGTTTCCATGTTTGTACAATGGTTCAGCATGATAACTGGCAACCCCTTGATTCTGAAAATTACAGTCAACCTTTCCATATTGATTTGACCATCCTACACGTTATTCCTTTTTTTTTGTTCAATCTATAGCCATAACCAGGCCCTATGCCACTAGCCTATGGCTATATCTTGTCTGTGCTATATGAATACAATTATTTTTCAGAAAACGGTCTTAAGCTAACTATTTTATATAATTATATTTGCCAACAATGAGGTTGTATACATTCAGTTAATCATATAATTTGTATAACAACATTTACCAGCTACGACCTCAAACAGTTGCAGCTCATGAAAAAACAACATGTGTATGAAGTGATTGAAACAAGAAAAAGAAAACATCAAACTTCACGTGACACACACATGCACACACAAAAGCGATTGAAGTCAATTAACTAAACATATAGCTCCAGATGTAAAAGGGTTATCCATTGGTCGATTCCATCATCAGAAGCATTGTTTTCCTAATTAATATGCAGCGGCAAAGTAAATAGCGCGACCATTTGATTTCTGACGCCGGCTGAGACGGGGAGACATTTTGGTCATAGTCATAACTTTTGGAACTGAAATTACTGTTTGATTATCTTGAAGTGTCGATAAACTTGGTTTTGCTACTACCAACATAAACATATTCATACGGCATCAATATGTCTGTGACACAACCAGAACATGTTGAGGAAATCGGTAAATATTGCGGACACTCATTCATTCATTCAATTTTTGCTGCAGGTATTACAGGTATACATGAACATCACAATCTGCTATGTGGCGTATTGAAATCTCGCGTACACAAAACGCGTGAAAGTAGTTATAAATCTTTAATATTTACCAAGGAAACCACGAACAAAACAATTATGTCACCCATTTGATACGGTAAAGTAGATTTTGTACATGTGAAGGGCCGCTGACATGTTTCTTGGACAACGACAAAATGATGCCGCTATGGTGGTCCCAGCATAGATATAAATGAGAGGGATCGCCGACTCGTGACGTCACCCTGCATTTAAGCCTGATGATTTCCCTCGCACTGCAGCGCCCTCACCGGGAGTCATAGAAAAGTTGTAGGGCCGCGTAATCATGGCGTAAACGTTGTTTGTTTCAAATGGTTTTAATAATATGATGAAAACATCGTTGTGTAGTGCGATGCCATAGCAATAATCATAAATCTAAAAGTATATGGATCGGCTATGTGGCATTTCAAAAGATTGGGAATGACAAGGAGACTGATGAATGAAGGAACAAGTTTGTTGTTTACGTTGGGCGGTCCGATGACAGCTTCATTCCTTCATTCAACCCTGACAAGCATCAACATAATTATTTAATATATGCACGGCTCATTTTGAACAGAGTTCCTTACTGATTAATCCATAACTCTATTAAAATAATAAATACTTATTCCGCCAAATGCGAGCAAATAAAATGTTTGAAAGTGCTACGGACAGAAAACAAACCTCGTAAAAGACACATGTGAACATAATAACCGTGCGTCCTATTTAATTGTGTGGAAGGATTTTGGCCTTGGCTTTACGGTCGGGTCAAAACGTGCATTATATATATATATATATATATATATATATATATATATATATATATATATATATATATATATTATGTATATATATATATATATATATATATATATATATATATATATATATATTATGTATATAAAAATTATACATCACATTGATTGATTATTTTACTGTTTCATATAATATTGTAGTATTACATTTCCATCCTTATGCCTATTTCATCAATGTATCATACTTCATAGTGTGTTAATGCATGAACCAGTAAATTGTGTGTACTTTTATGAGTCCACGTTTGTGTGGAAGCCACAACCCATCTGTTGCAAAGTGATGGACCATGTCATATGTACTTATAGCCAGGATTTATGTTAGGATCCACTAAAGTTGTCTTTTGGTCGGCATGGCATATAGTAATGCCAATTCAACACTCTACCAATTTGGACGTATATTAAGACACTGTTATATGTAATGTCAGTTAACATATTATTTTTACACATAAAGTTAACCATAATAGGCATGAGTTATTAGTAAATGCATGTAATTATAAAAAGTTACGGGATTATAATTAACATGTCCATTCAATACTACGTCACCATGCAGCAATCAATTTTATGTCATTTGGAAAACTAACAACATTACTAGGTACTTGTAAAAATAACATGTTGTCCGGTAGATGTGTGCTTAGGTGTTCTTAATATACTTGTGTACTCTACTGTACTGTTTTATACTTGTGATAGGTACCAGGAAAACCAACTCTGCCCCCAAAGAAACCTGACTTTCCAGGTTCACATGACAAAGAAATACTGCTGGCAGAAATGTACATATAATCTAAGGGAGGCCTGTTACATTGAAGATAGTGTCACTAAATTCAAAATCTAATAAAACACATGCCGATCATTGGTTGTGAGTTGCAAGTGATGTATACATGGTGACTTAACATGTCATCGGCATGACAATAAATATTTGCAAACAACAATAGCAGGTAAAAGGAAATACGTTTTTATTGTTTGCTGTACATGTTGGAGCCATGAATAATTCTAATGACAAAGTGCCAATACTTCTATTCGTGTAGCTTCACACAACAGGTTGACAATAATGAGTAAGACAAAAAATCTGAAGAAACATAATCCTTAGTTACTGTTTTAGGAAATATTGATTTGCTACAGTATAAACCTCAACTACACTGTGCAGATATATCATGAAAAGTTATTGTGTGCACATAGAATGAGATGAAATCACTCTGTTTTAGCTATGTGTTCTGGAATGAAACCATTAACAATTATTTTGTGGAATAGCAGTAACTTGTATTTCTGTAATATGCTTCTCACAACAAAGGTATCTTTGAAAACGGAACTTGTAAAAATCTGATTGACCTATTTCTCATTAACACATTTATTATTCATTCAGACAGTCTTTCACAAGGCTGTCGGCTTTCTTTGTGACTTAATCTGACAAAGATATTTCCCTACAAGCTGTTTGCATGGCATCTCAAACAACCCAAAGGATGTGTACGCAAACTATGCATGAGCACAGGGTCCTGTGACTTAACAAATACATCATAAAAATGTGTACATGTATAAAACAGGGATACAACATCGCTTCTGTTGCAAACATAATCACTATAACACTGCAAAGAGTGATTCTCTGAAGACTATAAAAATACTTCTAAAAAGTAGATTCACAAGACACAAAGAAAGAATTCATAACATCCTTTCGCTCGCATAAACCTCTAATCTGTCAATATCAGTTTACTTGTAAATAATTCACGCTCTCTTTTATTGATGTGATTAACAATCAGTGCTCATCATTACAACATAATGTCTTCGATCGACACAAAACAAAACCATCAACATAACATACAACAGCCTGCTCCTGCTAAACCTAAGATTGACCCTGATGAGCTCCTCCATGACCTTAAATATAATGAATGATGAGTTATGTATGGTTAATGATACAATTGGCAAGTGCAATTAATATGTTTTGACAATGATGAAACTCTACCCATGAGTTATTTTGACAAAGATGGGAAGACCTCAAATTTCAAACACTTGTTCAGTGGTGATGCTGTCACTGCGGTGACTCCTTGTGACTTGTACTGAAAATAGAATACAAATAATATAAATATAATACTAATATTAATGTGGTAATATGTAAGAGAAATATAGTAACTGTATGTAATGTATACATATCAGCATCCAAGATGTTATAATCAGCTACGAGCTACAAGTAGAAGCACTAGGAAGAGTAAAATATTTGAAGGCCTAATTATATTTAGTTCCACATAATATTATAGAATGCTTGTAAACACGCTAAAAGATCCGCCTATTCAATGAAGTCTAGCGTAATCACTTTACCTCCAGTCATAGTTATTGTGATAGTCAGACATAGAATCCCTCAATCACAAATGACACAATGTCCAATGCCACTGCCATGGCCTCGATCATGGAGCCATGGCAAGACGAGAAATTAAGAGAATAATTGATTTTAAACTCTTTGACTGTACTATGGCAACACTACATATGTTATATATGCTTGCTTAATTGACTAAACTTTGGATATACAAGTACTGTAGTGCCCAGTATTTCTGATCGAGACCCGAGTGATACTAGACCGTGAATGATACCTGTAATATCGCTCGTATTGTTTTTGTCTTTTGCATGACTTAATTGTATGTCTCCGTTTTAAAACAAAACGTGACAATAAACTATCCATATTATATAATGATATTCCGATTTAATCTTACCTCAAGTACATCCTAAAGTTCTTAAATTGGTACACAATCCACTGGCGTGTTGCCACTGTTGGAACAGTGAGCGTCCAAGGTTTCGACTTTCTATGACTCCCGGTGAGGGCGCTGCGAAATTCGAACATATTTTCCCGCCATTCGGAGTCGGCGATCCCTCTCATTTATATCTATGGTCCCAGTTTCGACTCAGTCCAGGATTCGACTAAATGCATATCGCGCATGCGCGCGCATGCGCAGTGACCGCTTTTAGCTGTTTTTTACGCGCTGTGACGTAGTGGCAACGGCATACGTCATGCCCGGGCCGAGATTCGACTAAACGGACATTGCGCATGCGCAATGTACGTCATAGATTCGGCTAAACAGACATTGCGCATGCGCAATGTACGTCAGAGCCCGTTATGATGCAAGCTTGTTGCAACGACATTTCCCAAAAGGGCAGAGGCTATTCACACAGATGCTCAGCGCATACTGGTATAACTAATATTCGCTTTACCTAGGCAAAACCACTTTATTGGTACTACACAAAACAGAACAATCTTTCACAGTATATCAGTGTGATATGTCTGTAATTCCATGATTGTTGTTTATAAAAAATATTTTAAAACATTCTTTGGAGTGATGTACTTATACGAATATAAAACAGTAAAAATTAAGATGTTGTAATATATGCTTGCTCTCTAAAACCGTGTATCTTGTTTATACTGTGTAACCAGGAAAAGTCATGTGACATGTGTATGAGTAATGAGGATTTCATCCTAGGTAGTTGTCTAACAAGTATGAGTACTTTTGAAAGTAGTCATATTGTGATTGATATGAGGATATTGCAAAAATAAAACATAACACTTTTGGACTCAAGCTCTTAATATAAGATTGTTTTCATTTTTATTTTTATACCTACTTGATGAAAATGTTATTGTCGGAACATACTTTCCAGTTTACTTATTCCATAACGACAATAATAGTTTGTTCTCGGTTAACCACGAATACTAATAGTACTAACAAGTACTTCAGCCCCCAAGCATGAACACAATCAGACACTGTATTAGTAAATACTTTATTAACTAAACTAAAATATCATGCACATATTCATAATTTTGTCTTCTTTTCTGTATGTATGTTTTACTTATTAAAAACAGAAATCTGTTATTGATAATTGTGTTGTGAAATAGTAAAAAATGAGTGTACTGATGCTTTACTGGCTTTAATAATAAAGGCATGAAAATGCTATGTTGCGAATTTTCTTATTTTTAACAACTTGTTTAATTGTCTGTTGGACTTCCTGCAGAGAACATAATCATTATGTAGTTGTTAACTTGTTTTTTCGTTATATCTTCTACCTGTTGTAAGTCACCAGTACTGTTTCACCAACCTGGACAAAGGGGAGCCAAGAGAGAAGTGGGCATGCATTCACAAAATAAAGTCGTTTTACAAAGACAATTAACTTGTCATGTGGATTAATCAATTGAATTCTATATTTGCATTGTAATTAAGAGTAAGTACTAATGTCTCGGTTTCACTTGTTGGCTCAATTCCAACTTGTATGCCTTTGTGCAAAATATGGGTTTATTGACCGAAACATTGCATTCCCCTTGTAATTATGCTGATATTCATGTGAAAGTTGTATTAAATCAGTAAAACCTGAAGCCAAATTCCGCCATTAGTTAAAGCCACGCCTTCATAACCACCATAAATCCCTGTCGTATATATAAATTTGTTGATAAATTAAATGGTTTTTATCGATTTTTATATTGACCAGCATAATTTCTAGGGATTTAGGCACAATAGAAGTTATATATTATTTACTAGTATTAATATCAGCATTTAATGGGACACTCAACAGAGGGTTTTCGTCCTCGATGGTGGAATCTGTTATACTAACATATTACAAGAACCTCTTGTG
>OZ024867.1:6173488-6178488 GCA_964017155.1 Oasisia sp. SBJ-2009
ATTACGTCACATCAACGATCACGCAATTTCTATGGCACACCTGTACACATGTCTACGTGACCCGTCCTAGAATTGAAAGAGCTAAATCAGTGTTAAGGAGCGACCTAGGTGTTACGGAATATTAACTGAAACGCTCCCCAGATCAGAGCATGGCGCAATGATATGTGAAAAGGAAAACGGCGTGTTAGGAAATTACTCAATTTCCTGACAGGTGGTATGCACAGATTGAGAAACACTGCTAATCACCTGCACATCACGTATTGTGTGTTATGCTAATGTCTGAACCGCCAATGGTTGGTTGGTTGGTGGTTGGTTGATTGGTTGGTTGATTGATTGGTTGATTGGTTGATTGGTTGATTGGTTGATTGGTTGATTGGTTGATTGGTTGATTGGTTGATTGGTTGATTGGTTGATTGGTTGATTGGTTGATTGGTTGATTGGTTGATTGGTTGATTGGTTGATTGGTTTGTTGATTGGTTGATTGGTTGATTGGCTTGTTGACTGGTTGACTGGTTGACTGGTTGACTGGTTGACTGGTTGACTGGTTGACTGGTTGACTGGTTGACTGCTTGACTGCTTGACTGCTTGACTGCTTGACTGCTTGACTGCTTGACTGCTTGACTGCTTGACTGCTTGACTGGTTGACTGGTTGACTGGTTGACTGGTTGACTGGTTGACTGGTTGACTGGTTGACTGGTTGATTGGCTGACAGCAGGACGATTTCGTCCGTTTTATTTGCCTTGTCTTTCAGGGCAGACACCGAGCAGTTCCACTCTGGCTGATGTATATGCCGGGGATTATTTAATTAATCAAAGATATAGAGAAGTGGACCATCTTGTCGTGACGTCACTCACTGGCTGGAATCTATTCTCGTCAACGAATTACAGCATGTCGTAGTTGAATGGTCGCAGGAAGAAAACTAACCTGTGTCGTGCCGGCCTAGGTCAAACACTCACTTGACGGGCAACAGAGGAAAGACGTCACAAAAGTCGATGACGACAATGAAAACGACACATAACTAACCATGTCATACCTCTACTGAAATACATTGAAATAAGTCGTCAACAAATCATCAATGCCGCGCCGGTGGGTCAAACTACACATTAGGACCAGCAACACGGAGAAAGATCACAGGAGTCAGAGTATCTACGTGACGTGATTGCCCGTCCTTGTTTTGCAAGAGTTATCATCCACAGATGTCGGAGAAACAATACATAATGAGTATCCATGAGCCGTATCAGTCCCAGCCTATATGAGAAGATCTCAATGTTCTACATGACACAATTACCAGTCGACATTCAATTCAAGTTCTCTTGCATACGTGACACATGTTCAATTTTGATTATTATCAGGATTCGCATTGTAATGTAGCATTTGATATAAGACAGAAAAGGTAATATATTTGCAGTCGTGTCTAAGCAAAGATAAGTTTTTCCATATACGTAGAGCAGTATACAGTCTTCACAATTGCCCAAAGCGCCATGCGCTTTACTTCTGACAGACATGTTCAATCAAAAGCTACCTCAACTTATCCGGGAGGCATCCAGCCACGCTGCAGTTAATGCGCGAAGGCTGACCATACAAATATCCACCGCTGTTACAGCCATGTACTCATTTATACAGCTGTATGCCCTGGGGCAATGTACAGTGAACAAACATGCCCAATATTTAACACCGCAGCACAGGATTCGAACCCGGGTTCAATTAGCCGAGAGTCCGATGCTCATCCACTGCGCTACTAGTTTAAATCAAAGACACACAATACGTAGATACATCAATAATATTTAACTGGCCCTTCGTGCAGTGGTGTCACGTGTCAGGCGTGTGTCACATTTGTCACAAATATCGAACTCCCGCGAAATGGATACCAGAAAGGCAATGCAAATATTTGCCCGATACAGTATATAGCTACTATTATTGACCACTGAGAATTGCCACACATTTGCTCCACATTAAATATTTGCCCGATACAGTATATAGCTACTATTATTGACCACTGAGAATTGCCACACATTTGCTCCACATTTCTCTGCAAATATTTGCAACAAAGTGAATGCTACTGCGTTTAACCGTGTGCAGCCACGCGTATCGTTGGGTGTGCGTGTGCAGCCACGCATGTCGGCCTGCACATGTGCATTGACAATTGCGTAACTGCTACCCACAAAACAAACAAATGCACGGCCACGCGTCAACACTCACGTGTAGGCGCACACACAGGGGTATACAGTCGCATATTCATGTACACAGTATAAGGTGTTTTCTACGACAGTGAGTAATTTCGTCCCAGTAGGAGTCTGTCTACCAATACATGACATAACTATTTATTTTTCGACTATATTTATGATGACTTTATTTTGATACAAGAGGGAAGAATGCATGAAGCAAGGGGGAACAGGTGTCGGGTGTAAACTGACCGCGATTTATTAGGAGGGGAAAATATTTCACATATTTTTTAAATCTATAAATTCGCGTTAAAATAACTTGAATAAAGAATACGTCCACGTGCATGGAATGTATCTTACTTGCGATCGTGACAGTGGTAAATAAAAAAATATAAAAATAAAAGCAGTGCGTATTTATTGTTTGCAATCTCTCTTCACGTAATGGTCATAAAGTGTACAATATGTATATATATATATATATATATATATATATATATATATACATATATATATATATATATACATATATATATATATATATATATATACATATGCATATGCATATACATATACATATACATATACATATACATATACATATACATATACATATACATATGCATATGCATATGCATATGCATATGCATATGCATATACATATACATATACATATGCATATGCATATGCATATGCATATGCATATGCATATGCATATGCATATGCATATGCATATACATATGCATATGCATATACATATACATATACATATACATATACATATACATATGCATATACATATACATATACATATACATATACATATACATATACATATACATATACATATACATATACATATACATATACATATACATATACATATACATATACATATACATATACATATACATATACATATACATATACATATACATATACATATACATATACATATACATATACATATACATATACATATACATATACATATACATATACATATACATATACATATACATATACATATACATATACATATACATATACATATACATATACATATACATATACATATACATATACATATACATATACATATACATATACATATACATATACATATACATATACATATACATATACATATACATATACATATACATATACATATACATATACATATACATATACATATACATATACATATACATATACATATACATATACATATACATATACATATACATATACATATACATATACATATACATATACATATACATATACATATACATATACATATACATATACATATACATATACATATACATATACATATACATATACATATACATATACATATACATATACATATACATATACATATACATATACATATACATATATATATATATTTGTTTATGTAACTGTATTTAAATATGATCTTTGAGCATTCAATTGGTTCCATCAGGGAATGTCACGACACTTCGTAAAGCAGCGAGATAGTACTAAAGAAAAATTAATCAGTTGAAATAAAAATCGCAAATTGGGAGAAAACACCGGTTAGCCACCGGTGTTTTCTCCCAATTTGCGAGCTAAACCTCTCGTATTTGTTGTCTATTTATATGAATAAGCGTCACACTGTCAGTGTAAATAGACAAATACAGGTTCAACACTAATAATTAATATATTCAAGCCGAGTCATCCCGGACACTTGTTGCGTCGGTGAAAACGCTATAAATCACGTTATGAATTCACACACAACGTCACTAGCTGACTCACACTCACAGTATATTGCATAAGGACAAGTCGAAGAGATAAGTGGAGTCTTTGAATTCACGCTCTGTGGGAACGAAGTGCGTGAATTTGTGTCAGATAATACTGCACCGCTTACGATCAATCAGCGCATTCACACACAAACGAACTGTCTGGCGAGGTAGTTATTACCTTATGCACACACTACAAAGTTGAACCTTGTGTAAACCAAACAGGCGTGTATCGTCGGCTGTCATTGACTACAATTTTTTTCTACGCCATGTGTGTGAATTCCCAACACATTACCACGCATAAAACACGGGTCGTTTTGTTTTGCTGGTGCGGCCAGGGACGTGTAAGCTGATCGAAGTGCCATATGGTTGCCGATTTGTGAAATTTGATATGCATTTGGTATTCTCAGCGTCGTTCCAATTACAAAGGCGGCAATATGATCGGTGTTTTACTGGTATTATGTATGGCCACCATGCTGGGTTCTGATTAAGGTGTTGTGAAGCCATTTGAATATGTTATTGTTGGAAATAAAATGCATACCTATATTATGATAAAACAAAGGTCGATATTAGAATCAATATATTATTACTGAATTGTTATTACATGTGTGTTATTGTATAGTAGTAATGATAAAAACAATAACGATAATGCTCATACTGATGATGATAGCGATGATGCTAATACTAATGACGATACCAATAATAATAATGCAATTATATTATTAGTATTATCATTATCATCGAAATTATTATTATCACGGTCATTATCAGTGGCATCATTATTGTCATTATTGTTATTATTATTATTATTATTAGCAGCAGCAGCAGCAGCAGCAGCATCAGCAGCAGCAGCAGCAGTAGTCGTAGCCGTAGTCGTAGTCGTAGTCGTAGTCGTAGTCGTAGTCGTAGTCGTAGTCGTAGTCGTAGTCGTAGTCGTAGTCGTAGTCGTAGTCGTAGTCGTAGTCGTAGTCGTAGTCGTAGTCGTAGTCGTAGTCGTAGTCGTAGTCGTAGTCGTAGTCGTAGTCGTAGTCGTAGTCGTAGTCGTAGTCGTAGTCGTAGTCGTAGTCGTAGT
>OZ024867.1:6180988-6183488 GCA_964017155.1 Oasisia sp. SBJ-2009
AGTGAGTGAGTGAGTGAGTGAGTGAGTGAGTGAGTGAGTGAGTGAGAGAGAGAGAGTGAGAGAGAGAGAGTGAGAGAGAGAGAGACTGAGAGAGAGAGAGAGAAAGTGGAAAAGAGAGAGAATAATAAACAAAGATGGTGGAGATAACAATCATTATTTGTATTCAACAATCTCAGATGACTTTGTAAACCGCCTGTATTCGCACATGCGGGCGACACCAGGATGTTAATGGGATTCCCAGTAGTCGCGTATCCGTCTTCAAATTCGGGCGGGTGAAATGTACATTTTAGCATATCTGTCAATAACAAGCGTGTGTTTGTCAATATTATTAAGATAAAACAAACGTGTACGTCACCAACAAATAAATACAGTGGTGGAAATGACTGCAAATCGTGTACGTTGAATTCAGCATGCTATTTCTACACTTGTAATCGTGTCGTGCCGTTTCCTTTCATCAGATCCCCTACGTAAATGCTATTTGAATTGCATTTGTCGTCGTCGTGTTTTGCAAAACACGCATTAGCCGACTTAGTTTGCGGTTGTCAATGAACCGGCGTGAAAAGACGAACTTGTGCACATATTGTCGAACAGACGCGGCCACTGAAATGGACATCTAACTTCTAATTCCACACAGCCACGCCCGCAACTGTCAATGTTCTCTCATGTAGCCCATGAGACTCGTGCAAGACCTTGTACACGCGACGTTATCCGTTAAGTGGGCAATAACTAGAGTAAACGTTGCACCTGTGCTTCTTAGATTGTCTGCTAATCGCTTCGCACACCCATTGTGTAGACGTTGTGTAAACGTTGTGTAGACGTTGTAAATCTATACGGTTGTTCCGCCGCTATTGGCACGCCACATCAGAGCTTCATGCGTGCCATTGTACGTCAGCTCACAGTTATTCACTGAAACGACTTAAACACGAGTATTTGGGTCAAAGTATTATCTCAATGATTTGTTATTTGGCTGTAGCGTAAACGTTTTCTGTCGGTCGTAGGCGTTTGTTGTCTTTGCAATATGTGTCCAACAATATTTGTTCTAGTCATGTTACTTTGGCGTCGTTTTGGGCATTGAGGAATCTCAAGAAAGGGTGACAAATAAAGTGTCATTGTACTATTTATAACCAGATTCGTGGGGCTATTAATGTCAGTAGTTGTATATATCTTGGGTAGATATCATTGGTTAGATTTGTATATGTTTTCTTACACATCAGGAACAACAGAAGTTCGTTCTTTATATCACAATTAAAATAATAAAACTGTCATGTTCTAATATTACGTATATTATGCAGTTTACTGTGTATTATTGAACTATGAATATATTCGCAATACAAATCTGTCCATGTTACAGCGAAAAACATATCGGACAACTTAACAGATGGATAAAAGCAGTTAACATTTTCACAATGACTGACTCACACAATTATAATACAAATTAACAATTCTTACTTACCTGGCAAAATCCTAACAAACTGTGCAATAGAGAATGCATGGCTATTTTGTTACATTCATAATACTACTAATATTTTGTTAATTATTATTTTACAAAATAAAAACCAATCAGTAACAATATGTTAAATAGGTGACACTTAAATCATTGTATTTAAAGTCCACGTATAACAGTTGACAAGGGTCCGTTTATTATAATATAAAATATAACTATGGTTTACTGTAATTCTGGTGGTCGGTAGTCTACAGGCGTAGACATAATATAAAATATGTGGACTACAAGTGGAGACATATATGTTGAAATCGTTAAGTTACATATTAAGCGTTTTTAAGGGAGAGTGTCGGCTCGTCTGCCTAGAACTGACCGAGCTGTACAGAACGCCGGGAAGTGCATTGTCTAGAACATGGGGAAGCAAAACAAGTTACTGCGGATAACTCTGGTCAACTACGTGTTATTGCCAATCAATTTTTGTTTGAAACTTAATGTTTTGTTTACCATTTGAATATGTTGTAGACGGACTCTTTCAAATTGCTTACATTTTACCGAGCTTTTGTAAAAGTAACTGCACATAAATTAACAGGCAATACACCTTCAACATACATGTTTTAGTCATACGAACCTAATATTAAGTGATACTTTAAACCTAGAAGTTGGCACACCTTAGTTAAAACACACACATATTCCTTCGTATTAATTACAATTGCGCGTCGAAGTAAATCGTATTCAGTGATAGCTTACAGTAGCATAAGTCAGTACTTATGTTATAGGATCCTGTACCAGAGGCATGGGTAGTGTAGTGATTAGCACATCCGCATTGCACAGCTGCAGCATGGGTACAATACCCGGTCACAGCAGACGTGGTATATTTATTTGGTGTAAAAACCAACATCGGGGACTGTGTATTCAACGTGAATCGGAGATCCATTTCAATGTCGGTCCCGTCTCAATTTGGGACGTAAACGATCAACTGAGGACGAAAAGAACCTGGCAGTGACCACCTTCAGTGCTAACATAGATAGGTCGGCTTGGCGTAAATGTTCTGAAAAAGAC
>OZ024867.1:6185988-6203488 GCA_964017155.1 Oasisia sp. SBJ-2009
TGTGCGTGTGCGTGTGCGTGTGCGTGTGCGTGTGCGTGTGCGTGTGCGTGTGCGTGTGCGTGTGCGTGTGCGTGTGCGTGTGCGTGTGCGTGTGCGTGTGCGTGTGCGTGTGCGTGTGCGTGTGCGTGTGCGTGTGCGTGTGCGTGTGCGTGTGCGTGTGCGTGTGCGTGTGCGTGTGCGTGTGCGTGTGCGTGTGCGTGTGCGTGTGCGTGTGCGTGTGCGTGTGCGTGTGCGTGTGCGTGTGCGTGTGCGTGTGCGTGTGCGTGTGCGTGTGCGTGTGCGTGTGCGTGTGCGTGTGCGTGTGCGTGTGCGTGTGCGTGTGCGTGTGCGTGTGCGTGTGCGTGTGCGTGTGCGTGTGCGTGTGCGTGTGCGTGTGCGTGTGCGTGTGCGTGTGCGTGTGCGTGTGCGTGTGCGTGTGCGTGTGCGTGTGCGTGTGCGTGTGCGTGTGCGTGTGCGTGTGCGTGTGCGTGTGCGTGTGCGTGTGCGTGTGCGTGTGCGTGTGCGTGTGCGTGTGCGTGTGCGTGTGCGTGTGCGTGTGCGTGTGCGTGTGCGTGTGCGTGTGCGTGTGCGTGTGCGTGTGCGTGTGCGTGTGCGTGTGCGTGTGCGTGTGCGTGTGCGTGTGCGTGTGCGTGTGCGTGTGCGTGTGCGTGTGCGTGTGCGTGTGCGTGTGCGTGTGCGTGTGCGTGTGCGTGTGCGTGTGCGTGTGCGTGTGCGTGTGCGTGTGCGTGTGCGTGTGCGTGTGCGTGTGCGTGTGCGTGTGCGTGTGCGTGTGCGTGTGCGTGTGCGTGTGCGTGTGCGTGTGCGTGTGCGTGTGCGTGTGCGTGTGCGTGTGCGTGTGCGTGTGCGTGTGCGTGTGCGTGTGCGTGTGCGTGTGCGTGTGCGTGTGCGTGTGCGTGTGCGTGTGCGTGTGCGTGTGCGTGTGCGTGTGCGTGTGCGTGTGCGTGTGCGTGTGCGTGTGCGTGTGCGTGTGCGTGTGCGTGTGCGTGTGCGTGTGCGTGTGCGTGTGCGTGTGCGTGTGCGTGTGCGTGCGCGTGCGCGTGCGCGTGCGCGTGCGCGTGCGCGTGCGCGTGTGCGTGTGCGTGCGCGTGCGCGTGCGCGTGCGCGTGCGCGTGCGCGTGCGCGTGCGCGTGCGCGTGCGCGTGCGCGTGCGCGTGCGCGTGCGCGTGCGCGTGCGCGTGCGCGTGCGCGTGCGCGTGCGCGTGCGCGTGCGCGTGCGCGTGCGCGTGCGCGTGCGCGTGCGCGTGCGCGTGCGCACAAGTCTAAACGTACGTGCTTGCCGTGGTGTATGTGTTTGCATACACGTATCAAGTGCATTTATGCATGTCATTGATGTATGCATAAGTATTCACTGATATACACTTACGGCTAACCAAATCCTTTTGCAATCGTGTAAATCTATAAGCCCCTATGTATTTCTACGACAAAGTTATCCTTATGGCTTAGCATTCGGCGTAATTGAACTACTGTAACCGTAGAGAATCTGTGAATGCGTTGACATGTCGTATTCACCCTGCTCTCTGCTAACACAACAGCCTACGCAAATAATCATTGTAAAGGACTTGCTAACGTCACCACGTGCCAAATAAATCTTCTAGTAGAATTTATCCTGTGGTCGCTGGTGCTGATTACGTCACTTACAGGCAGTCGTTCTCATAGCACAACTCCGCAAAACTCATGTTTTACACTGAGCCAACTATGTAGCTCGTGAGGAGTGTGGTCAGCTTCCGGTCGTGTCATATAATTTGTGTAATTCCAGCCACATCTTGGACAGACCACTTTTTTGGGAACTAACTGTTCAGAAATAGATAGTTCGTCCGTTCATACAATTCTCACTGGCTTAGTCACTCTAGTCTATACAGCAGTGTGAGCTATGTCACGCATTGAACCCGTGGAATAATAGCTGTCGTATTCAGGTACTCCAGCGATATAACAAACGGTATATGGTTCAGGCTGTGCCGAAGAATTTCTCCAACCTCAGTGCGACTTCCCTTCCTCGTCCCCTCGGCTGATTACGTCAGTACCAGCCTTCGTTCTGTCCCGGGCACATCCCTTGAAAAATCTCCTCTTTTAACGTCAACTAGTGAAGTCGCCCACGAGCAGTGGAATTGACCTCTGAGTATATAAAGAAATGTTGGTTGATTTCGGCCATGCCCTGCCTGTGTTACATACAATATTAAGAATACGAATGGAATTGCCACCAGTTGTGAATCAGTCGTCATGTTGCGCTGTTCCCACGGCTGAAGCAGTAGCGACTGGCAAAGTACATATTTTATCTTTAATACCATTGTTTTAAGAGGTTACTAGCAAATTGTACGCGGTGTTATTTATTGATCCGTGCAGCTGATTTTGTTTTATAATTCCAGCACAAACATTAATTTAAGAACACTACAACGTTGGTAACATTAGTTTTAGGTTACTAATTTCAGTTAGGTTATGGATGACATTGCTGTAATATGATTAGTTTGTTTACAGGAAATTATTATAAAAATAGACCCATGAACAATACATTCTATATTCATGTTATATGTTAATATGTACATTGCATAGTTTAGTTGGTAATTTAGCTTACACCAAATAATAAGCAAATCAATTGTTGATTTTGTCCGTGACGTGGATACAATATTTTCTAATATATTATGTCATGCGATATATGAACGCAGCCCTAACGGAAACACATTACAACTCGACTACGCGGAAGATTAAGCTAGACGTCTCCATTAGAATGTCACTGGTAAAAAATGCATAATGCATAACAAAATTCCACATTAGCATATCATGGCGCATCCATTACCATATTTATGAACTTTTAATGATACCATCACACGAACTGTTAACTTAGTTGACGTTCGGTCATCATTTTAGATGACCGTCGAAATCTAAATTTGACTAGTCACACGAATGCACGACACAAGAATGCGCTTTGTTTGTTTTGACGTTGTAGTCATCCTCGCACGCCAGGGGTCGTTGCAAGTGTGCGCGCAAGTGTGGTTGTTGTATTTCCTTACTCTCGCATAAAACACGTGACCGTCAAGGTAAGCAGATAGAGCGAACATCTTGAACGAATTGCTGGCATACGACAGGCATGAGACAAACAAATACTAAAAGTAAATAAAAGTTATAAATACGTAATAAATAAAGTAAAGTGAGAAATAAAAGTAGTACTTTTGTTACATGTTTGGTTCAAGGCGAGGAGCAATTAACTAAAACACGTTAAATATTATTAACATAAAATATTAGTATAAAAAGTGTTTTTTAAATTCAAATAAATACTTAGATGGTGTGTGTGTGTGTGTGTGTGTGTGTGTGTGTGTGTGTGTGTGAGTGTGTTTGTGTGTGCGAGAGTGTGCGTATGTGCGTATGTGCGTGTGTGCGTGTGTGCGTGTTCGAGTGTGCGCGTGTGCGCGTGTGCGCGTGTGCGCGTGTGCGCGTGTGCGCGTGTGCGTGTGTGCGTGTGTGTGCACACGCGCTCATGTGTGTGTGTGAGATAAAGAGTGAATTTGTGTAGGTGTGTGAGTGTGTGAGTGTGTGGGTGTGTGGGTGTGTGGGTGTGTGGGTGTGTGGGTGTGTGGGTGTGTGGGTGTGTGGGTGTGTGGGTGTGTGGGTGTGTGGGTGTGTGGGTGTGTGGGTGTGTGGGTGTGTGGGTGTGTGGGTGTGTGGGTGTGTGGGTGTGTGGGTGTGTGGGTGTGTGGGTGTGTGGGTGTGTGGGTGTGTGGGTGTGTGGGTGTGTGGGTGTGTGGGTGTGTGGGTGTGTGGGTGTGTGGGTGTGTGGGTGTGTGGGTGTGTGGGTGTGTGGGTGTGTGGGTGTGTGGGTGTGTGGGTGTGTCAGTGTGTCAGTGTGTCAGTGTGTCAGTGTGTCAGTGTGTCAGTGTGTCAGTGTGTCAGTGTGTCAGTGTGACAGTGTGTCAGTGTGTCAGTGTGTCAGTGTGTGAATGTGTGAATGCGTGAATGTGTGAAAACGTGAAAATATTTTAATGTGAGTGCGACTGTGAGTGCGTGAGTGGGTGTGTGTGTTGGCGGGCGCGCGTATATGAACATATTCATGTTGTCAGTGCCCACACTGCTTCTTTTCTCTTTCGTGCTGTACTTCGGCAACCAGTCATCATAGCGACAAAACTAGCTACCCACATCATACGTAGATGACTGGTGGTGTCTTCTAGGGAGTATCCATAGGTTAATTCTAAAAACGATCCGATTGCTGGAGACTCTAAAACTCAACACATAATGTCAACCATATGTTGGGTGACTTAAACACTGAAATTTGGCCTGTTTATAATGTAGTTAGATACCTTACTATATGAAACATTCAATTGGTGCAAAAAGTGAAAATCGTTAAATTGTGGTGTTGCATGGGCCCTTTTAGAACTCACGTATTCAATTCAATATGCTACGTTTTCGTTCACAAAAGTCCGCAAGCTGGCGCCATTGCGGCAAGCGTGAAAGAGCAACTTAAACGTGAACATCAGGACTTCTAACAGGTCATTAGAGACAGCGAGCGGCGGTCTTCATAAGCTTCTGAATGTAGGACTAATTACTTTCTAATAGCTAATACATTACCTAGATCAACACGTGTATCTCTGTGTCGTCTGCGATATATTTCCATTTTCTGCATACGGTGTTGCATGGTACACTGTAGAAACCAAACCTGTTATATTGAACCAATTGTCATTTTTTCCCGACACATTCTAAATGGGTGGAATGAATTGTCCCATGTGTTAAAATGGTGCAGTAAGTGTACTCGAAAGTTAAACTACGTTTAATTATCTGAACACTTATAAGCAAACAAGGCATATTATTTATTATATTATTTATAAAACATGTTCAAATATTGTACTATTTGTTAATGTAATGGTTGTATTATAAAGAAACTATGCACAAGAACAATAACGTGATATGCTTCTTTAATGGTGTGATTTCGTCAACAATCTCTCCATACTTACCTTTATTTAGAGCACGGAAATTGTGGCAAACCAAGCGGTTCTCGGAACCGGAACCGAAGGATAGTTATGTCGGTAGCTCGGAACTAATCACCGGAACATTGCATGTCGGGAACGAGCGACACTTCCTGCTTGGACTGATGGCCTGGTTCCGGTCATTGCGTGCGCGTGTGGCATCATCACTTTGCTGCAAATCAACAGCAATAGTCGCCTGTGGTTAAACGGGACCGGATGTAGATGCTGACGTGACTCCGTAAAGACCGGAAGTAGATGCTGGTGTGATTCCGTGGGACCATAAGTAGATGATGGTGCGACTCCGTGGGGACCGGAAGTATATACTCATGTGACTCCGCGGGGACCGGAAGTAGTCGCTGGTGTGATTCCTTGGGGAAAGGAAGTAGATGATGGTGTGATTCCGCGGGGACCGGAAGTAGACGAATATGTGATTCCGTGAGACCGTAAGTAGACGAATGAGTGATTCCGTGGGGCCGTAAGTAGACGATGGTGTTATTCCGTGGGGACAGTAAGTAGATGTTGGTGTGATTCCGTGGGACCGAAAGTAGACGCTCGTTTGACTCCGTGTGGACCGGAAGTAGATACTGGTGTGACTCCGTGTGGACCGTAAGTAGATACTGGTGTGACTCCGTGTGGACCGTAAGTAGATACTGGTGGGGCTCCGTGGCCTTGAATGTAAAGTAATTGCCTTTCTTCTCGTTTCTCGTCGGCCAAGAACTCATCCGCTCTTTTTACAGACACTAGATATAACTGGTATGTAGTAGCGGTGGCACAGTGGCTAGCGCTTCGGGCTCTCCACTAAGAGAACGCAGGTTCGAATCCTACGCTTCCGTACAAATTATTGGCAAATGTTTCATTCTATATTGCTCCATTTCACCCAGCTGCATGAATAAGTACCTGGTTATAGACGGGCGGATATTCGCGTATTAATTGCAGAGTGGTGGGATATTTTCCAGAAAATTGTAGCTGGTGTTTCGTTGAAAATATCTGCCAAGGAATAAAGTGTAACAATCTTTGAGCAATCGTAAAGATTGGAAACTGCGCTATGTAAGAACTTACGTTGACTTTAGTAGAAAGAGCGTGCGAGTGTTTTGCTGTGGTGAATACTACATGTAATATATACTGCAAACTACGCATTGGCGTCCGCCGGTCGGGACGTCATCAATATTCCGGGAGGCTCTACATAGGCATCGCACTACATACGTTTAGCATCCCTAATGCCACCCTTACAGCGCTGCGGAAAAATCTTCCATTGCAGAGTTTAAGGCTCTGTAAAAACCTTTATATGCATACACCTTTTTAGAGATTCACCAAGACGCCACGTTGAAAACACCCAATTTGATCCCCAAAATCCACTGCTTCCTATTGTGAGATAATCGTACTTTTATCTCCAATCCCCCACATAAATTATGTGAGGCTATAAACTCCAAATCAGCTCGTTTTAGATTCCCATTATATGAACATGCAAGCTGTTCATATCTGCATCACCGTATTAGAAACCTCGCCCGTGCTTTAACGTGTATAAATGTTGTGTCTTCAGATTATATAATCTACTGACGGATGTTTGCGCATCATATGAGATGATACCTGCCACGTAAACGACAGATCATATCAACTCGAGCGGTAAATTAATCGGGACCGCATCAGTGACGAATGTATTGAAGTATCGTCTGACGTCCTCGATGCCTCCTGCGTCGACATAGAATATTGCACAAACTGACAGTGAGTCGAAACAATGCACTTCCTTTCTCTATCCCCATCTACTACTCAACAATGAAAACATAATGTCTGTTTCAAACTTGTGTTACGTCATTTGGCTGTGTTGATGTCGATCCGACGAGGTTGTTCCAGGTCCACCCTGGGGTTCAAACACATGCTGATGTGATGCAGGCCTTTATCAAAGGTCCTTTGGAGGCTCGTTGTGGGTCGGCTACGATATCTGGGGAGTTCGACCGTTTGGAAGTAGTTCGATATTGCTTCGTTTGCCGGCGCATTCTCGTCGAAGCGTAGGATATTGCCAAAGAGTTACTACTGTATTGAAAGGTTAATTCTTTGGTTTCATACTTAATTTCGCGTTGCCTTGTTATGCGTTTCACGTCCTACTGATCGTGACGTGTTTTATATATATATATATATATATATATATATATATATATATATATATATATATATATATATATATATATATATATATATATATATATATATGTATGTATATATATATATATGTATGTATGTATGTATGTATGTATGTATGTATATATATATATATGTATATATATATATATATATATATATATCCACTGGTTATGTATACTACCAGAATCTTTGTTGGCGTGGAGTGTCGTATGCGCGTATAGCCTGCTGATTTCCACGAAATTGTGTTGTTTTTGTGTCGTTTATTTATGCAAGGCATACACAGACACCCGGTAGATATTACGTATGGTTTATGTGTGTGATAAAAACGTAAACACTATTAAAAAATTAAAAACAATTGATTATCAGCAATTCCCCGAAGTTGTAGCTATACATTAACATAACTGACATTTTCTTGCACACTGCAAAACAAAATACACACCCACTGTCCCCCACTCCTTGACATTTTCTGTCAAATCTATTCACTTTAGAACACAGGTATTACCACCAGCAAACACACATTGACATAATTCAGCCACGATATATCGATTTAACTATTAACGCCCACGCCGATTTCAGAGAGAGGAAATTAACGTGTGCCCCTCATCACACTAAGCCACAACCCTTTCGACCAGGACAGTTCTCCCGTGCTGTACGGCTTTATTATTTATTGATGTCCCGTGGTATGCTAGTAGCGCTCGACGCAAGCGGCCTGGTGAGGCCGCGTTCAAATTCTCTGCGGTTATCGATCGGTTGCCGGGTTCATCCGCCAGACGGCGCTGATAGGTGACGTCATCGCCAGTGGAACCGCGGCCGGGGAGTGAATCAGACGCGATCACGGGCACCGTGTATTGATGGGCTGGACTGAGATGGCGGATGGAACACAGTGAGTGCCGGTACCAGCCAGACCGGATTGGTTGTGCTAGATAACATAGACGCATCGGATATCATAGCTGAGCGAAAGGACACACGGCGAAACCATCACGGCGTACGTTCAACGCGATCAGATGGTTGGTTAGACGACGCGCTCGGTGTGTCGCATCGGCGCGACGCTTCGCATGGAGACGGCGAGAAAAAACCGTAACGCAGGTGGCTCGCCCGCCGGGTAATGACGGTATGGATAATCGAAACGTGAGGAAATGAGACACACCGACGGTGGGTCGGATATCGCATTGTTTGGTCGCCACGTGTTGTTGGGAGTTACACCCGGGCAGGTGGGTTTGTAATGGGCGGTGTCTGATCTAATACGACTGTTACTGTTAGCTGATGAATTACAGAAAGACGTAGATTCTAATATGACAGCTGCTGTCATCTGAATAAGTACAAATGGACTCTGGATTATAATACGACTGTAACTATCATCTGAAAAGCTATAGAAGGACTGTGGATTCTAATACGAATGTTACTATCTCTCTGAATAAGTACAGAGGGACTCTGGATTCTAGTACGACTTCTACTGTCAGCTGAGTACAGATGAACACTCACGATACTCACCACACTTCGTTGTGTTGAGTCGCTATTGAGAGGTGGCCACATTCGTCAGTGACAAACACACTACTGACTCGACAATGTCGGCCAGTCAATCCCCTCACGTTAACAGTCCACTCATTGACACGAAGGACGTCACGGACGAGACAGACCTCGTTGTTCCGACCAGTGTCACGTCCGTGACGGCGGTACACCACCACGTGACGAGTCCCCGGCGCTTTGAGCCCGCCACTCCCGTCCACGGGCGGAGATGGAAGCCGTTGATGTACCAGGACTTCGTCTGCCCGCGAGGGAAGAAGGGAGAGGATAGGGACGGGCCTCCCGAGCCCTTCAGGTGAGACGAGGCGTAGCGCGGGATTTTACCAGGTTTCCCCTGGATGTTTTGGTATTAAATGTGGTGTTTAACGTTAGTGGAATTGAACATATAAATGCGACTTGGACATTGTAGTTGTGTGTGTGGGGGGTAGGGGTGGTGTGTGTGTGTGTGTGTGTGTGTGTGTATGTGTTTGTGTGTGTGTGTGTGTGTGTGTGTGTGTGTGTGTGTGTGTGTGTGTGTGTGTGTGTGTTTGTGTGTGTGTGTTTGTGTGTGTATGTGTGTTTGTGTGTGTGTGTGTGTGTGTGTGTGTGTCTGTGTGTGTGCGTGCGTGCGTGCGTGTATGTATGTATGTGTGTGTGTGTGTGTGTGTGTGTGTGTGTGTGTATGTGTGTGTGTGTGTGTGTGTGTGTGTGTGTGTGTGTGTGTGTGTGTGTGTGTGTGTGTGTGTGTGTGTGTGTGTGTGTGTGTGTGTGTGTGTGTGTGTGTGTGTGAGTGAGTATACAGTATATAATTGTGTGTGTTTGTATGTGTGTGTGCGTGTGTGCGTGTGTGTGTTTGCATGTGTATGTGTGTGTGCGCGCATGTGTGTGTGAATGTGTGTGTGTGTGTGTGTGTGTGTGTGTGTGTGTGTGCGCGCGCGTGAGTTTTGTGTGAGTTTTGTGTATTTGTGTGCATGCGTGTGTATGCATGTGTATGTTTTGTGTGAATCTACCCTTTATAGCAAACAGTTGGGTGTTTACACATTTAGAGCGTGTGTGTGTGTTTGCATGTGTATGTGTGTGCGCGCGCATGTGTGTGTGAGTGTGTATGTGTGTGTGTGTGTGTTGGTGTGCGCGCGTGAGTTTTGTGTGTGTGAGTGTCTGTGTGTTTGTATGTTTGGGTATTTGTGTGCATGCGTGTGTATGCATGTGTATGTTTTGTGTGAATCTACCCTTTATAGCAAACATTTTAGAGTTACTGATGCCCCCATTTGCCCAACAAATCAAGAATATCAGATATCCCAAAATCGATTGCAAATATACGTACGAACCCGACCTTCCTTTAAGACAACGAATATTATACAATGCAGGTGAATAACGCTAAATAACTATATTTTGTTTGTAAAACGCATTGCCATTTGATTTAACACAGCCAAACGTTCAAAGGTAGCAAGTGCACTGATGCGATATATTAATTAATATAATACAATTATTAACAAAACGAAAACAAAAATAATTATAACACTATACATCGAATTAATATTCAGTTGTAAGCAAAATTAATACACAGCTAAACACAATATTTTCAACAAGTTACAATATTCGTCTTTATTGAAGAAAACCACAACCCATAGCCACATATGCTCCATCCTCGGTTCATCTGCCGGTATTACGTAAATTGCGTTGCCTCAACAATCACCGGTCCTGGCCACGTCTGTCTACAACATTCGATTACCGCACGCTTGTCCCTTGGCAATATTAATAAGGGACTGCTTCGTCCTAATGCAAACCGCAACATACAAATAATTTTCCCACGCACTGTATGAAACTACACGGGACAGTCTTTTTCAACTAATGCATAGGCGATGTCAACAAATTTATTACAAATGTCATGTCAATGATATTGCGTTAATATAATATTTCAAAACGTGTACCGGTGAAAAGCCCCCTGTGACCTAAGCAACGTCTTATAGTCTGCACGATCTTTCAGATTCGGGGGTGGCTGGTCGCTCCCCCTCCACGTACAATTGCATATTAACGCCTGTTGTTAATCTTGTCAAAACTACCTTAAATCTAACTGAATGTAATCCAATGTAATCTAACTTAACCCTAAACCGAATATTAACCCTAAATTTTAATATGTTTGCACATCGGTACAACCATAAAAGGGCATTTTGGACGTGGAGTGGTAGCAAGAATCATCGCCATCAGATTTACTACCAATAAGGCACGCGGCTAATTCTCATTTCCGGTTCGTTTGGAGCGAGACTTGGCGAGACCAGAAACAACCGTAAGCGTATGCAAAGACACAATTACAGCAACACGCAAACGATTTTAAATTAATAACTTATTTACATAACATTGCAACATGTTAGGTGAGCTTTTGTTGGATGGAAATCTATTGAACTTACAACGGAGGTTTCTGTTGAAAAAAATACGCCCGTGTACGAAAGAATACATAAATCGTTCGAGTTGTTGGGACCGGATCATGAATGAAGATGGTAAACTAGCATAACAATGGTACAGTGACTTGCGTGCCCTACTTGCTACCAACGTTTAGTGGACGCATTCAACTTAGGATAATCGTTGCTGGATAATACTCTGTTAAAGCGGATAAGTAGGTTTATTACACCCCGCCTTTTATGAAAGGCAAACAATTTAAGATACCACCACTTGACGTTTGGAGGACCCTCACCATATGTGTGGAACATGGTTTAATTAAAAAAATTCCAAGTATCCGACGTAAATTATTTCCAAGTACCCGAGGTCACATTTTCCAAGTACCCTCGCAGACCGGAAAGGTTATTTCATCCCTGTTCTCTTTGATCTGAAGTTGTAACATTCTCATGTTTATGTTAACGTATATAACGTAGTACTTATTGCTAATTGCAAAGCAATTTTATTTTTAAATTGCATGTTTTGTTTAAAGCTGAATCTTTCAAATTGCGAATATTGTACCGACCTTCATAAAATAACAAAAAACAAACTGGCAAATAATAAATATTCAACGTGCGTGCTGTAGTTATAAGAACGTAATAGTAAATAAAAAAATGAAACTTCACCATGGTAAACTACAGCTGCCCAATGATGATGGCGATGAAATGAGGTATATTTAAAAACCTGCCTCTCAACACTGGATGTAAAAGAAATATGCACTGATGACGACAAGCACCCTGGCAGTGAGCACCCTCAGTGCCAGCGTAGGAAGATCGGCATGGCGACAATGTTATGAAAAAAGACTGACTAGTTCAGTGAGACCTCTTCAGATTATAACATTATAATCACAATATATGTGTATATATAATATATATACATATATATATATATATATATATATATATATGTATATATATATATATATATATATATATATATATATATATATATATATATATATATATATATATATATATATACTAGTCAGTTAATATAACCCTACCGAGTGCTGGAAACAACTAGAACTAGATGGCTAACCCACAATTCCATATTCAAGATAACTAATTCAGCACACAATCGTCAAATAACGAACAACCACTGAAACGATATCTGGCCACGGGACAGTAAGTCTCGTGTTTCGGCGATATTCCGAACACGCTCTGTCCTCAGTGGCACCCGGCCCGCGATGCCGGTCGGACCGAGCCGTGGAACTCAGTCGGTCCGTGGAGTAATTGAGACGTCGCCGACACGGCGGCCTGTAAACGCCGGGCGGCCGGCCGAGACCAGCGGTCACAACAGGCTGAGTATTGATCCAGCGCCGGCCACACAATAACACAATCACACGACGGCATATGCTGCCGTGTATTGTCTATCGACCCGAGCCGGGCCGAGCCCCAGCCCCAGCCGGGCCGTGCAAGCGACGGCAGACACTCGGCTCACGCGGGACGTCGTTCTGTATACTGTTCGTGTCTGTTCGGTGGTGTACGTGTTCATTCGGCATTGTTCGGGTAGAGCTTCCGATTGTCGACTAAGAGAACCCGGTTTCAAATCGTATACAGCCGTGTAAAACCTTGGACAAGTTTGTTCAATATGCATTGCTTCAGTTCACTCAGCTGTATGAATGAGTACCTGGCTACATACCATCTTTCTTTAAGAATGTATCGCAAATCTTATTTGATTAAGATATATATATATATATATATATATATATATATATATATATATATGATTATATAAAAATGTTTAATATATATATATATTTCTTAAAAAATTATTGTACATATATATATATATATATATATATATATATATATATATATATATATATATATATATATATATATATACATATTAGCGCCAGTAGTATTAAAACGAGGAACGCAATATGTTCACTGTATGATTTGACGATGTGCTATCTTCCAATTCTATGCAACAGATGCCGGTCAAACGGGGGAATGATTGTTAATTAGACTTACTTTGAGGTTGAACCAAACCTACTATTAAATATACACGGAATAATGCAAAAGCGTATCTAGATGTATATAAGATAATCAAATCAAATCGTTGCGTCTGTATAGTCAATCATGCGCTATTGGCTTTTCATCTCCTCGGTTCTGTTTTCATTACGATATTTACATATTGCCAATGCTGTTGATTGCTGCATGACTATTAGAGCGGAAACACGCCTTTGTCTGTCTATTAGTACTACTCGTAGGACGAGTGTTTGAGGTACAGGCCGTGCAGTGCACGATATCCATTACTGATTCAGCTTCGGGGTATACCGTTATATGCATAGGCCGTGAAATAGAAGAGAACTCGTATAAGCTTGGACTATTTCGCAGTTATTTCTTGTGTTGGTAGGTTGTTAATATCGTAGTGGAACTCGACCATCTACAGTACCATTTACTTTACCATCTACAAAATCATCTACACTACTATCTACTCTGCCATCCACTTTTACATATACTCTTCCATACACTACATTCTACTCTACCATCTACACAACCATTTATTCTACTATATACGCTACCATATACACATGCTTCTACTCTTCACCTGAAAATCAGCTGAATATCTGCAGTTTGTTTTGTCGCATTTCTCGGATCCTGCGATATAAAACAGCTGGACATCTGCAGTTCGTTTCGTCGCAGCTGGTCGAGCCTTGCGCATGCGTCAACGGCCGGTGTCTCGGCCACATGACCATGTAAATAAATGATGCCACATATGGAAAAATTACAGCGTCTGATTCCGACGGGGTTTGCACCAGTAATGCTGATTGGCGAGTGCACAGTGTGTGCTAGAAGGCAGGGTACCACAATGATCTACAATAACAGCGGCTGAAGGCTACAGCTCAGTTTGGTGTGAATGACGACGTACCACTGACAGATGCCGGCATTAATAATTAAGGCCCGAATGCTTTTGTTTTAATCCCGCGAGCTGACGACTGCAGTTGTTAAATGTCTACTCGCAGCATCGATATCATCCATCGGTAGATAGATGATGAACGCGTTCAGCTGTGCCGACGGGGAAGATGATGTCGATAAGAAATGATATGATGCGTAATGTCGTAGAGGGTGAAATATATGAATAAACTAGTGAATGGTTTAGACATTCTAGCTTCCAGCTGCGACCGGAAACGGCAGTGTGGTGGAAAGTAATGCATAGCTGACTCCCTGAAGGGCTTAAGGCAGAATGCGAATAGGGGATGTCCGTACACATGCATATATATAGAGAATGGAGTACGCATATATATATATATATATATATATATATATATATATATATATATATATATATATATATATATATATATATATATATATGTGTGTGTGTGTGTGTGTGTGTGTGTGTGTGTGTGTGTGTGTGTGTGTGTGTGTGTGTGTGTGTGTGTGTGTGTATTCACATTTTCAAATATACGCTCGCATACACACTCGCACGCAGATGCACACACTATCATAGAAGCACGCACGCTCCCACGCACGCACACACGCCAAGATACATGTACGCACCCACATATACACGTGGCTCTATATGTGTGTTTTGATTAGTGTAAGCGTGCGCGCTTGTGTGCGTGCGTATGTTTGCTCACGTGCGTGTGTTTTAGCACACATGTGTATTTGTGTGCGCGAGTGTGCGTAAATGTTTGAGTGCTTGTGTGTATATGTATGTGAGTGTGTGCAAGCGTATGTATGTTTGTCTTTATATATATATATATATATATATATATATATATATGTATATATATATATATATATGCGTGCGTGCGTGCGTGTGTGCGTGCGTGCGTGCGTGTGTGTTAGCGTGGTAAATGGCGATGATATACTGGTTCGTCCCAGTCCCAGTCCCCGCGGTTGTCGTCGTCGGATATTTCAAAGCAGCCGAGTCCCTAAATATTCATATGTAGACGTGATAGAGAGTGTCCGTGGAGCAGCCCCCGTGACCACCACCAATTAACTACTACACTGAAGATTAACTGTCTTGAGAATAATGCCGCTGACATACCGTCTTCCGTAGGCTTCTATGGCGACTGGTTACACCTTTGATGTAGACAAGTCCTTTGCAGTCTGTCGCCGTATATATAACGTGCAGTGTGCGATAGATCAGGAAACTGTATCCAAGCAACCCATCTTAGTTTACGCTTGTTTTCCCACGACAATAGATGAGTACGCGTCAAACAGCAGCAAGATGATTGGTGACAATAGTGCCTTGTTTGTGTCGTGTATCGACCCGACGTGGGCTTTGTAAGAGTTGTGTTGCATTCACCTTGCCAGACCTCCGTCATACTGACATAAAATGACCTTTCTTTACTCTAAGTGGTACGCAAAGCAGCCATGCATCGAATTATATCATCAGTGTGTAACGAGTTACATCATAATCCCTGTCGACATCGTAGATATTAAATAAAAACAAACCCAGTTGGCAAGTTTTTTTTTTGTATCAGTTGATATATATTTCTGAATGCGTAATACTATAAAGCGAACATACAGTTTTGGTATGCATAGACAGTTAAGAGTTTGGTATTTCTTAGCATTCTTTATGTCATGTCGGGATTTTCCACCAGCAAACTCCAATTTATGTAACATTTATATGTTTGTGTGTGTGTGTGTGTGTGTGTGCGTGTGTGCGTGTGTGTGTGCGTGTGTGCGTGTGTGCGTGTGTGCGTGTGTGCGTGTGTGCGGTTGTGCGTGTGTGCGTGTATGTGGGTGCGTGCGTGTGTGCGTGTGTGCGTGTGTGCGTGTGTGCGTGTGTGCGTGTGTGCGTGTGTGCGTGTGTGCGTGTGTGCGTGTGTGCGTGTGTGCGTGTGTGCGTGTGTGCGTGTGTGCGTGTGTGCGTGTGTGCGTGTGTGCGTGTGTGCGTGTGTGCGTGTGTGCGTGTGTGCGTGTGTGCGTGTGTGCGTGTGTGCGTGTGTGCGTGTGTGCGTGTGTGCGTGTGTGCGTGTGTGCGTGTGTGCGTGTGTGCGTGTGTGCGTGTGTGCGTGTGTGCGTGTGTGCGTGTGTGCGTGTGTGCGTGTGTGCGTGTGTGCGTGTGTGCGTGTGTGCGTGTGTGCGTGTGTGCGTGTGTGCGTGTGTGCGTGTGTGCGTGTGTGCGTGTGTGCGTGTGTGCGTGTGTGCGCGTGTGCGTGTGTGCGTGCATGCGTGCGTTCGTGTGCGTATGTGTGTGTTTTCATAACCCATAATTTCTTACTCTTGCAAACCTATCAAGATTATATACTTTGCAAAATATTCGAACATCTCTCATATGTATCAGGACGTGCTAGTTCCCTATTTTGTTACACTCAAATCTGACGCCCTAATCAGTGGGCAAATGCGCCTCATGTAAACTTTTGATTGATGACCAAACATGTGTACGTGTCGCGTGTCATTTATGACAATGACGTTATTTTTCAGCTCCCTCGTAGAGCGAGCCAACGATTGGTTGTCCAAGAACAAGGACATGCACATCCGCAACTGTGAGACGCTCATGCGGATGAACACAACGAAGAAGACGTTGCACGATCCAGAACAAATAGTTCTGACGTCAGGCATGTCGGAAAACATGCAGACCCATTACCTCCGAGGTTTAAGGTGAGCTTAATACTGTGCGTGGACGGCGCCCGAGTTAAGGAATGTAAATGATTAACTAAGTTGGTGTAACTTTAAATTAAGTAGTTTGACGGTGTGGTGGTTAGCATGGTTGCCTAATAGAAATCCGTCTGAATTGGGTTCGTTGCAAATGTACACGCAGCAATGGAAATGTCGTTAAAATAATAACACTGCCACTATTTTGATTTCGTAGGTTATCCAATGACGCCATCACAGCAAATGGGAAGTTAGAAAGAATAAAGACATATATGGATATACAGTGACACAAACAGTAATATACAGTATATATATATATATATATATATATATATATATATATATATATATATATATATATATATATATATATATATATATATATATGCAATATATGTACATACATACATGCAGGCAGGCAGGCAGGCAGGCAGGCAGGCAGGCAGGCAGGCAGGCAGGCAGGCAGGCAGGCAGGCAGGCAGGCAGGCAGGCAGGCAGGCAGGCAGGCAGGCAGGCAGGCAGGCAGGCAGGCAGGCAGGCAGGCAGGCAGGCAGGCAGGCAGGCAGGCAGGCAGGCAGGCAGGCAGGCAGGCAGGCAGGCAGGCAGGCAGGCAGGCAGGCAGGCAGGCAGGCAGGCAGGCAGGCAGGCAGGCAGGCAGGCAGGCAGGCAGGCAGGCAGGCAGGCAGGCAGGCAGGCAGGCAGGCAGGCAGGCAGGCAGGCAGGCAGGCAGGCAGGCAGGCAGGCAGGCAGGCAGGCAGGCAGGCAGGCAGGCAGGCAGGCAGGCAGGCAGGCAGGCAGGCAGGCAGGCAGGCAGGCAGGCAGGCAGGCAGGCAGGCAGGCAGGCAGGCAGGCAGGCAGGCAGGCAGGCAGGCAGGCAGGCAGGCGACCGACCGACCGACCGACCGACCGACCGACCGA
>OZ024867.1:6208488-6215988 GCA_964017155.1 Oasisia sp. SBJ-2009
TTATTAGGTCGTAATGTTGTTTTTATTACAATGACCTTTGAACGGTTTCTACAACAACTATATTGAAAGTACAACGTTTGTCAAACTTCGTTGCAAACAGTGATCTGTCAACGTTTGATATTAAAAACCCAGGAAATTCGAGTATTGTGTCAGTCTCAGCAGTCTGGTTTGAAATTTTGAAAAAATGAGGTGGTGTTTGGGTGAGTTTTCATAAATATAAATTGTAATCGAAATGCCGGAAGATTTGCGTATTTTCCGGGAGTTCAGGAAATTCAACCAAACCCGGAATACCTCCAGGAAATCCGGGAGGTTTGCCAGTTTTACTTTTGCTCGTATGAAAAGTAATCATAAAGCATAGACAAACCATTCGGACATTAAACTAGATGAATTTGCCTCGACTCTCTGTATAGTAATCGTTTACTTGTCCATTTGATATTCGAACCGTGTTGTCTTTGGTATGTGGCGGTCTTGGAGTCAAGCATACTGCAAGCGCATCATTCTGTGTTATTGAGAAATCAATATAGCCCGGGAGTCAGACCTCATAATGAAAAGTCAAGTCAGTATACAGCCGAATCAGTATTCATCAAAGACAGTCGTGTTTGTGTGGCAATAAAGGGTCATGCTTAAAAAATCACCGCTCTGGCTATGGTGCTGACCAATGTCTGTCTCCCAACTGGACCATCCGTGGGACACACAAAGTAGTCCGTACGTGTTAAGAACACGTAACTGACCGCTGGAGTGACAAGCGGCCCGTTACTGACAACGTCAATTACGTAGTCTATTCGTCACGTACTTGTTTATAGCCCGCGCGACAACTACTCAATTCAGTCGAGATTTCAGCGAGACTTGCGGCGTGATTGATGACATTGTCCGAACATTGGCAGCGACCAATACGACAGATGTTGAATTGCGCCGACAATTGATTTTGACGCGTGTGACAATTGTTGGTTCAGCCGATAATCAACCTTGACCAATATGACGCGTGCTGTATTTAGTGGTGATTCACGGTGTCGCGCGTGACTTTGGCTTGATTCGTCAGATTATTTTCTTTGCCCAGTACGATATATGTTGCATTCAAAGTCGGCTTGACTGTGACCAGTAACACACGTGATCAATGACGCTGTGTATTGACAAAGATGTGTTTGATAACTCATTCATGGATTGGATAAATAACCGTACCTCATATAGCCGATTGTGACTCATGATACAACTATTTAATCACTCGAGGAGTCCTGTGGCAACGGGTCGGTTCTATCGACGGTGGATAATTACTCTTCCCGGAAATGTTGGATTACATCGTAGGTTATCCGTGATTTGTGCGAGAGTGCTGGATACAAACAGGACTTGAAAGTTGCTGATACCACAATTACTTAGTTCAAGTAACCGCGACCCGGTGGAACAATAGCTGGATTCAATTAATTAGTGAATGTTATCTATATGTCAATTGTTGTATTCAATTGAAATCTAAGTGTGAATTTAAGCGACATTTGTTGGATTCAACCATATGCGACACTTGCTGGATGCAATAGCATTCGACACTTGCTGAATTCAATCTGATGTGACACTGGATGGATTCAATTTTATGTGACACTGGATGGATTCAATTTTATGTGACACTGGATGGATTCAATTTTATGTGACACTGGATGGATTCAATTTTATGTGACACTGGATGGATTCAATTTTATGTGACAATTGATAGATTCAATCTTATGTGACACTTGATGAATTCAATCGTGCATCGGCAGTTATTGAAATCAACCCAAATGCGTCTGAAATTCACTGAAAAGACGCAGTTCCTATGTTCACAGATGACGTAGCATGATAATGTGATTCATATGAAAATTTGGTGAAAACTGATGTTAGACCAAACCTTTTGCAATTGCTACAATATCAGTGCACGTACGGCCGGCCTTATGCCAACCACATTGAACGACATAAAACCATTTGGCTGACAGTTGTCTGGTCAATTTGCCCTGAATACATGTCGCAAAGTAATTCTCACGCATGCGCTGTGTCACTTTTGTTTGGGTCACTGTCTCTTGGTAATACGTTCGAATCAATGTCACGTTGAAAGAACATTTCAATAAAGTCTAGGTGGACACACAGTTGAATGTTCACTACCCTTTTGGAGGCAGCGTTACCAGACACACGCAGCATTAACAGACGCCGACGTGTCGAGAAAATTACACTAGAAGGCCAACTATTCCTGTCTGTATTTTGAATAGGTTTCTGCAGCGCGTTCAGTCTGAACGATTCGCGCAGATAACAGACGTTACGACAGGCGCCATTAGACTTAGATGAACAACACCATAGCGAGACAGAATCAATATGGCGTCTTATTCGGAACGCAACAGGTCAGCACAGGTGTCGCTTCGGAAGATAATTAAAAGTGCATCGCAGTTGATTTTCACCGCACAACGCAAATATATAAATAATTGAAAAACGTACAAGAAAACAGATGAACAAATGTAACGAATTTGTTACATGTTTCCCCACTTTAAGGCAATATGAAATTAATTTCGACTATGGCTAATAGTGTATGGCATTGTGTCGTTCTGTGACTTTTTTTTATATAAATTTTAAATAATTGTGATTGTTCACTTATATTGACCCTAAAGGACTGAAAAAAACTGTTTCCATTTTGTTCGTCTACTTTTTCGTGGGAAAATTCAAGATGGCCGCCACTGTTCACCACAATTCTTATAATAGCTATATCTTTGGTAATAAACATGCTTTAAAATGACCGTAAAATGTATATAGTAAATGCAATTATGTAGCAAATATACGTCCTGTGATTATATAATGTAAATTTTAAATAATTGTGTTTTTTCACATATATTGACCCTAAAGGACTGAAAGACGACAGAGAGGAAATGTTAACTTAGTTGATAATCGGTTTTGTCCCATATTGCAACAGTACTGCTAAACGTTGGTTGGACGAATCGACATTCAGCCCAACGGATCCAGTGATAGAGATTGGTTTCCACAACCAGGAAAACCGAAAGGACAGGGGACAAACGGACACTGTAACATGCGAAGTTGATTGTCCTTTCACATACACGTCTACCTGTTGCACTGAACTTTGGTCTACCGCATATTTGAGAAATTAGTATCGCGATAAATGCCAACCAAGCAATTATTTAATTGCAACCAAGCAATTATTTAATTGCTTGGCTGTCTAGCATACACAACATTTCTGTGATGATAATACACCTAAAATGAAACTTGTGTGTTAAGATATACTTTACTTGTATCCAATTCCCAATTATATGTAGTTGATAAATGTAGATACAATTCCCGGAAGGTAGTTATAAAATATTTTATATCGTATAATTGTGATATATGTACAGGTGTATTAGCGCAATATTATTTACAACGTGTTACATGAAAGGTGTGTATGTATGAATAATTAAAGTCATCCCAGGAATGGATGCGAACACTCAGCTAGACATGTTGGGCCTATTCGGGTAACGCTAAACCACGTTTCGTCCACTTGAATCAGACATTGCTTCGTTTCTATTACGGCCTTTCCGTCTAGTTGTCGTATTTTTAGTGGTCAAGCTATTGTTGGATGGGTGTGTGATCTCGAAGCGAGAGCGAGAGCGAGAGCGAGAGCGAGAGCGAGAGCGAGGGCGAGAGCGAGGGCGAGGGCGAGGGCGAGGGCGAGGGCGAGGGCGAGGGCGAGGGCGAGGGCGAGGGCGAGGGCGAGGGCGAGGGCGAGGGCGAGGGCGAGGGCGAGGGCGAGGGCGAGGGCGAGGGCGAGGGCGAGGGCGAGGGCGAGGGCGAGGGCGAGGGCGAGGGCGAGGGCGAGGGCGAGGGCGAGGGCGAGGGCGAGGGCGAGGGCGAGGGCGAGGGCGAGGGCGAGGGCGAGGGCGAGGGCGAGGGCGAGGGCGAGGGCGAGGGCGAGGGCGAGGGCGAGGGCGAGGGCGAGGGCGAGGGCGAGGGCGAGGGCGAGGGCGAGAGCCAGAGCCAGAGCCAGAGCGAGAGCGAGAGCGAGAGCGAGAGCGAGAGCGAGCGCGAGAGCGAGAGCGAGAGCGAGAGCGAGAGCGAGAGCGGGGCAAGGCCGAGAGTGAGAGACCGACACCAAGACCGAGACCGAGACCGAGGCCGACGCCGACGCCGACGCCGACGCCGACGCCGACGCCGACGCCGACGCCGACGCCGACGCCGACGCCGAAGCCGACGCCGACGCCGACGCCGACGCCGACGCCGACGCCGACGCCGACGCCGACGCCGACGCCGACGCCGACGCCGACGCCGACGCCGACGCCGACGCCGACGCCGACGCCGACGCCGACGCCGACGCCGACGCCGACGCCGACGCCGACGCCGACGCCGACGCCGACGCCGACGCCGACGCCGACGCCGACGCCGACGCCGACGCCGACGCCGACGCCGACGCCGACGCCGACGCCGACGCCGACGCCGACGCCGACGCCGACGCCGACGCCGACGCCGACGCCGACGCCGACGCCGACGCCGACGCCGACGCCGACGCCGACGCCGACGCCGACGCCGACGCCGACGCCGACCTTTGTAAAGACTTACAAACGGTTGACAGTTTAAAAAATCCACGCATATTGCACTTAAACAAACACGACTGGAGTTGTGTCTATAGTATAATTGTCTGCACAAACACCATCAACAGTTCTAATTACAATTGGATTTGTACTCGTTTATTTACGGTGACATGAATTCCATCGCGGTCTGCTGAATCACCTCTTGACATATTCTGCTTGGGTAACAGTACCCTCTCTCTCTGGGGCTGCTAGTGTGCAACATTGGACGGTCAGGCAATGATGGGCATTCTACAGCAAAGCTGATTTAATATTCCCTTCCGTTGCGCCCCGTTGCGTGCGTAAAATGTGTTTGTTCCAGACGGCTAAGTATGCCAATATTGTAATTGCAAACATGGCAATTACTGTGAGTATGAAACCTGGACCAACTGCACTGCTTTGGGACAGACTCCTCGGTAAAGGACACCAATTACGCATTAGAAATTGACATTTGTGGGATGCACCCATTTGCGTATGCAGAGTGGAACCTATTGTTGTTATAAGAAATGTTTGATTGGCGACGGTTGTAGAATGTACGCACTATGACGGAATCGATGTTATGTCTTACATAAGGTCTACATCAGATAGATGTATGTTGAAATGTTCAACATCTGTGATAATATATTATAGTGTTGATGAAGACAATAATGAAGGAATGGTTCACAGTCGTCTACAAATATTGATGTACCGTATATATTTTTAATTGGAATTGTACATTAAATACAACAAAAGTTCCAGATTGTAAGTAAAATCATATAGGTTGGAAACAGCATAGATATACAACAGGATATTTTAAAACACCATCAATCTAAGCAGTGTTTATACGATTCGTTTAACTTCGTCCGAAATTTGTATTAGTAGGCGGTTCTTTGTTTTCTTATATGTTCATACATTTAGCACGCAGTTGTACGTGTCAACCACGAATGTTCCGTTATCACACATTAGAGCCCCAACAACAAAACGGGGTCTCATTTGTTTTAAAGGCATTGATACTACGCTAGTGCATCACGTATTCGGCTACTAACGCGATTCCTACATTGTGGAACTCTGTTTCGTCACGCGTGGCTGATTTCCGCACTGGAGCGCACCTGCAGTAGGGCGCGTGTCAACAGAGTCACGTGGTACAAAAAACTACGAACTCCAAAAGGTCAAACGGATATTGTAATGTAATGAAGTGTTATTATTACATCGGCAACCCTTTGAAAAAGCTAATATACAAAGTACTTTCACCTAATACAAGTTTTACATATTAACGGCTTCTTAATTGCCAACACTAATCATCGACAGTTAGGAAGGTCTCATATCCGTAATTGTGTTTGTCGAGACTGTTCTGGGTTTGCGGCGATAATAGGTTGTTAAACGTGGCGCCAGTCCAGACAACACTTATTGTAATAGTCTGATGTAAATCGGAAGAAAAGGTGAAACTCCACCAGAGGAACAACCATACAGAATCGCGAACGTGTCAGTTAGAATAATACGTCTGCCATTCATATCTATGCCCCATGTGACTATATTGCGCACGAATATTGGAAAAATATTAAGCTGTGAATGCATCTGATTTGGGAATATTGGACAAGTGAAGACGCACACAGGATGAGCAATTTACAAATAACGCGCAATAAAGATAATATCGCGCAAATGTGTTCTATCAGTATACAATGAAGGAGGACCGACACTACTGATTTAGATATATATATATATATATATATATATATATATATATATATATATATATATATATATATATATTATGATTATATTTATTAGCATTGAATAGTAAAACTCAACATCAAGATTTTAGTTTTCAGATAGACAGAGAGAGAGAGAGAGAGAGAGAGAGAGAGAGAGAGAGAGAGAGAGAAAGAGGAGAGAGCGTGCGTCCGTGCGTATGTGGTGTGGTATGTGTGTGATGGCTATCAAAGCGAAAACAAAATTAAATTAAATTCACTTTATACCACATATCTCCACCAAAATAGATGTGATTTATATATATATATATATATATATATATATATATATATATATATATATATATATATATTAAACATGACTTAACGATGCAAAAAATGGTGATAGTTTTAAAATATACACGTTGAATAAGATAAAATATATTACAAGCTAACCAGCTGTTATACGTATCGCGTAGTCATTGTATACATAACACTAAACATACATGAAGATATACCAAATCGCTTGCTTAAATGGAAAGATTAAAACGTTTGGAGTTACCATGGGTTTTTAGCATTAGTAGAATATTATACTTCAAGTCTCGCAGCGCAGCGCAGCGCAGCGCAGCGCAGCGCAGCGCAGCGCAGCGCAGCGCAGCGCAGCGCAGCGCAGCGCAGCGCAGCGCAGCGCAGCGCAGCGCAGCGCAGCGCAGCGCAGCGCAGCGCAGCGCAGCGCAGCGCAGCGCAGCGCAGCGCAGCGCAGCGCAGCGCAGCGCAGCGCAGCGCAGCGCAGCGCAGCGCAGCGCAGCGCAGCGCAGCGCAGCGCAGCGCAGCGCAGCGCAGCGCAGCGCAGCGCAGCGCAGCGCAGCGCAGCGCAGCGCAGCGCAGCGCAGCGCAGCGCAGCGCAGCGCATCAAAGTCAACAGCTTATATTGATTTCGGTGCGCGACAGGTAGCAAATGCAGCCCTCGGTGTGTCACCGTCACGCTCTGTCGGTCACGTCACTAAGAGCGGACGACACACGCCGCTGAACACTGGATTATCAAAGGACCACGCAGATGGCGGCATTTCTCATTTCCACTGGCAGGCGTATTCGAGTTTTCCTTGCATGAGAGAATACACGCAAGAAGTAATTTGTGTCGTCTGATGGTGCTGCCCTGAACACTTCAGTGCAGTTTTTTGTGGTTCTTTGTAAAGATAGCGTACAGCCTCGCATAATAGTGTGTTTAGTTCATTGAAAAGAATGTCATGGATGAACTTGTGAAAGGCTGTGCT
>OZ024867.1:6223488-6255988 GCA_964017155.1 Oasisia sp. SBJ-2009
GTCCGTCCGTCCGTCCGTCCGTCCGTCCGTCCGTCCGTCCGTCCGTCCGTCCGTCCGTCCGTCCGTCCGTCCGTCCGTCCGTCCGCCCGCCCGCCCGCCCGCCCGCCCGCCCGCCCGCCCGCCCGCCCGCCCGCCCGCCCGCCCGTCCCTCCCTCCCTCCCTCCCTCCGTCCGTCCGTCCGTCCGTCCGTCCGTCCGTCCGTCCGTCCGTCCGTCCGTCCGTCCGTCCGTCCGTCCGTCCGTCCGTCCGTCCGTCCGTCCGTCCGTCCGTCCGTCCGTCCGTCCGTCCGTCCGTCCGTCCGTCCGTCCGTCCGTCCGTCCGTCCGTCCGTCCGTCCGTCCGTCCGTCCGTCCGTCCGTCCGTCCGTCCGTCCGTCCGTCCGTCCGTCCGTCCGTCCGTCCGTCCGTCCGTCCGTCCGTCCGTCCGTCCGTCCGTCCGTCCGTCCGTCCGTCCGTCCGTCCGTCCGTCCGTCCGTCCGTCCGTCCGTCCGTCCGTCCGTCCGTCCGTCCGTCCGTCCGTCCGTCCGTCCGTCCGTCCGTCCGTCCGTCCGTCCGTCCGTCCGTCCGTCCGTCCGTCCGTCATCCAACCATCCATTCATTCATGCATTCATTCATCCAAGCCAGCGCTTTCGGCAACAGTTGGGAATATGGCCGGAAGCAAATTGACCTCAAAACTTCTCTACCCGGGATGTTAACACCCTGCTATCTAACCGACGGCAATATCGCTGACATAAGCGAGCTATTTTAATTCGCTGTCACACCTGAGACACATTCAGTAACGAATCACGCGATTATCGCCGGCTTGAGTTCATTTGGTGCGTCAGCCTCTGAGTAGACCGACGCCTTGGTAACAGACCACAGCGTACTGGCTGCACGCGGTGACAGCATTTCGTTGTCTGCGGGCAAAAGCGTCGTTTGTGTGCGACGGGACATGTGTTAGCGGCTCATAAATAATCCGACTAATCCACGGAGCTAGCCACGGCCGTCTGTGGTCTGTGTAATGACCGATGCTGTACGTAGATTTCTCGCGGGGCCATGCTTAGCGCGTCGCTAGTATTTACGTTGCAAACACGAACGTATGGTCAATAATCGACTGGTCGACTTCACGCAAGTTGTTTCGCGCGATCAAACATTTCCTTAACATCTCACTAGAGCCAGGGGGATGCCGTGTGATGTATTACATAACGGACGTTTGCATGTTATGTCTTTATAAATATTCGTTTATGCTTATATTTCTTCGGGACATGCAATCACTTGCATATGAACGTGGTAAATTCTGGGATTGTTCATATTTAAAAAATTAGGCCAGTGTTTCGCTCCGTTATCGGAAATGACGTCAGCATTCTTAGTTGATCTGCTATAATTAAATTGATTTGTCACTTACTCCCATGGATAAGATAATGTAAGGTAAAGTAATAAAAGGTAGGGTAGGGTAGGGTAGGGCAGGGCAGTGTAGGGTAGGGTAGGGTAGGGTAGGGTAGGGCAGGGCAGGGCAGGGCAGGGCAGGGCAGGGCAGGGCAGGGCAGGGCAGGGCAGGGCAGGGCAGGGCAGGGCAGGGCAGGGCAGGGCAGGGCAGGGCAGGGCAGGGCAGGGCAGGGCAGGGCAGGGCAGGGCAGGGCAGGGCAGGGCAGGGCAGGGCAGGGCAGGGCAGGGCAGGGCAGGGCAGGGCAGGGCAGGGCAGGGCAGGGCAGGGCAGGGCAGGGCAGGGCAGGGCAGGGCAGGGCAGGGCAGGGCAGGGCAGGGCAGGGCAGGGCAGGGCAGGGCAGGGCAGGGCAGGGCAGGGCAGGGCAGGGCAGGGCAGGGCAGGGCAGGGCAGGGCAGGGCAGGGCAGGGCAGGGCAGGGCAGGGCAGGGCAGGGCAGGGCAGGGCAGGGCAGGGCAGGGCAGGGCAGGGCAGGGCAGGGCAGGGCAGGGCAGGGCAGGGCAGGGCAAGGCAGGGCAGGGCAGGGTGTATTAAATTGTTATTAATCCCAAAAATGGAAATTAAATGATGAACTGTTTGCATGAATTGAGCAATACACTAGGTAATATCGTCCATAGACTTTTCACTTCGGCATTACCTAGTGTATTGGTAAACAATAAACAAAACCCGGGAAGACCCGTAGGAAGATTAGGCAGATGGGTAGATTGTAAACGTCTATGCGTGGCTCGGCGTTTGCGGAGCAGGCGTTATACCACATGTATATATACAACTGGGAAACAATTGCACGAGCACGATAGAGCTAATTACTGAAACCTTTAACCAATTAACTTAGAATCGCAACTGATACCACGTTTTTAGGTTAACGTGTTATGAGCAATCCATTTGTTGTGTTATTTATTTTGCAATTTGAGGTCAACGAAAGGTCACATAATATATGCCCTGCATAAAAAAACGCTAATCACAAAAGACTCAGTATACGTACAGGCAACACGTGGGACTCCCGATTCCTGGAGGTGACTGAAATAACTAAACTAACGGCTAAAATTAGTGCAGTGTCGACCAAGATTCCCGGGCAGTGCCGTTAGTTGTAGAAATTGGACTAGACACACATTACTTATTCATGCAATGGACTCCGTAAGTCTGTGCTTGTGGCTACGGGGACATAACCGTAAGTCCCGATGGTTTCGTCTTACAAATGCTTCTCTCGCGTAAGGATTAGGTGGTATATCCCGTCGTAGTGTGTTCATCACGAATGATAAACTTCTACTCTTATTTCCCGTGGCATCATAATCAGGTGATCGCGTGCAATTTTGGAAAAGTGACTGTCGAACATTGCCATACATTTCGAGGTCACAGTGTACTTAGGCTGTTTCCCGACAATATTTCGACTCTGCCCAATGATTCTGCCGCGAAATAAGTTTAGCGTAAAGTTTCTATTTAGTGAAAATTGAAAAGTAAGGCATTGGATAGCAGGTGGAACCGTTTCACTAAGATTAAGTGCTCTTGTGGAAAAACCATCTTTAAGCAAAATATGTTTTTTTTATTAAATTATTTAATTTAAACGGAAGTATAATGTTGCATTACTGAGGGCGCCAACTCCATGACACACCGGTGACAGCATCCCGCTAGGGCGTCATGGCGTTGACAGTTTTCACGTTTGCAACATCACTGTTAAGGATAAAAATGTATCTTAAAGTGCAAAATTTGATTTAACAACTCTTAAATTAGTGAAATAGTCCCCTGCTCGGTGTGGTTCTGGTTATAAAGAAGGATTCATATTCGGTGTTTTTCACATTTGTTGTGACATTTGTATTTCCGGTGACGTCAGGAATCAGAGACTTCGTCCCCATGCCCGTGGACGACACGTACGAGGGGTTTGGCGAGTTGACGGAGAGGGCGAATATGTGGCTCAGTGAACAGCCTGAGAACGTCCGCGTCACCAACATGATGTCCGTCATGGTGCAGAAGGACGAAGGTGGGTGGTCTGACGAGGTGGGTGGTGTGTCTTGGTGGGTGGTCTGTCTTGGTGGGTGGTATGTCTTGGTGGGTGGTCTGTCGTGGTGGGTGGTCTGTCGAGGTGGGTGGTCTGTCGAGGTGGGTGGCATGTCGAGGTGGGTGGTCTGTCGAGGTGGGTGGCATGTCGAGGTGGGTGATCTGTCGAGATGGGTGGTCTGTCGAGGTGGGTGGTTTGCCGAGGTGTGTGGTCTGTCGAGGTGGGTGGTCTGTCGTGGTGGGTGGTCTGTCGAGGTGGGTGGTCTGTCGAGGTTGGTGGTATGTCGTGGTGGGTGGTCTATCTAGGTGAGTGGTCTGTCGAGATGTGTGGTCTGTCTAGGTGGGTGGTCTGTCGAGATGTGTGGTCTGTCGATGTGGGTGGTCTGTCGAGGTGGGAAATCTGCGAAAGTAGGTGGTCTGTCGCCAGAACACGAGCCGCATTACAAGGTAAATACTCTTCGGGCCACTTCGGTTGGTCTACTCGGGTTACTCGCGTAATCCAAACACGGTATCCGGTTTACGCTGCGCACGCAGTACCAGGAGAGTAATCCAACTGAACAGCGATGATCGCGATCACGGAGATAAACCACTTATGTAAATAAATTTAATAAAGTAATCAGTTGTTCAGTGTGTAAATTGTGACGTTCATCTTCTTTGTCTTAAAGCATAATTTATAGAATGTGGTTACTTTAATTCATATTTAAACGATTGTGTAGTGTAATGTTTAATTAATTAATTGTGTAGTAGGGGGCCTAGGTTCACTGCTAATGACGTCAGTTACTCGAGTGAATCCTCTCCAAACCGCGATTGCCTCGGGTAGCGGCTTTGAATATTGGCATTGTTGATATATGCCAAGAAGGGTAACGTGAGCAAGTGATCTTGTATGTTCGATTGGTACTCGGCTTATGCAGTTACTCGCGTAGCTCAATCGAAGTCGGCCTTTGCGTCAGCAATGTACCTACAGTCAGCTAACACCTGACAGTGACTAGTGACCACACAACGTATCACATTCCCGCTGTTACCTGCAGTGAGCTATCACCGCATATGAACGACGGACAAGTTATCATCCTAAATGTCGTACGTTGAACTATTGAAAGACATCTACACCAACAGCTCATTGACAGTCCACCTACACAAAGACAACAATAAGCTCAACACCAGGAGAGAAGTACGACAGCCAGACAATATGTCACCCATGTTGTTTACGGCAACATTGTAAGCATATTCCGAAGAAAACCTGGTATACCACATCCTGGAGGAGAGAATGAATGTGTCTCACCCATCTTCTTTTCGATGATAATGTACTCATGTGCTCGAGTACACCGCGCGAACTACAACATTTGCTGTTGGAGCTAGCTGATAAAAGGGAAATCGAGGTATGGATTGAATTATTCGAAGATAGAAATATTGCTAGAAAACTGAACAACAATATATGTTAGCACCACACAGATAGGAAACTTTGAAACATGTGTATACAAGGGACACCAGTAGAGCACTAGTGATAAAAAAGCAAGCGAAGGAGATTCAAAGAAGAATCAAGGCCGGCTACGCCATGTACCGAGACATATTCAGGGGTCACTAAGAAACCAACTTGAAGAGACAAGTCGACAAATCATGCGCACGTTTAACAATGACACACGGCACAGAAGCACGATCACACTGACACCAAGCAAAATCAAGTTAGTAACCACAAAATAAAAACCGAACGAAGTACGCTAAATATCACACTGTGACAGTAATAACAATAATCTGAGTAAGAGAGACGTCAAAGATAGATCAAAGATGATGTGATTGAACAAATCACAATACGGAAAGGATCTGGGCATCAACTTATATACGCCTAGTTGCTCATTTCTTCAAAGTAGCTTTCGTCATCTTGATGAAGAAATGATATCGCGATGTCCGCAATCTCAATGCCGAAGCGTGCTCAACAACGCCACGTTTACACGACGCAATGAAACAGCGTGCAATTTCAGGACTAGTCTCGCTCGCTCGGCTGCGTAACTTCGCCGAGAAAACAGTCTGGTTGTTTTACCGGCGTTTTAATGCTATCCCTGTGCGGCCTATGCAATGCTGCCACCTCACGGATACTGGTTAATCATGCCGTAATTATTTTTGTATTAACAACTGCAAATTGGTATTTAAATTTATTGTTATGTCAACATTAGTGTAATAGTATTTTGTTATAATACATCATTATCTGTTATCAAGTTATCCTTATTTAATTTGTTATTTCAAATTAAGCATGATAACTAATCAGCGTCTCTACACAACTCTGGAGTAAGGCCGCGTTGTCGGTTACATCGGCAGTCCAGTAATATTCCAGGCGGAGTTGAGGGGGATGACATGTGCTGCCACCTCACGGAGTCTGTTTAATTAAGGCTAATTTGGGACCATCAAAAGTCTGGCATAACATTGGCAAATTACTAATACTCCATTCATTGCAGTTATCAAATAGCAACAAATAATGGCAAATAACACTGACTATTGTAATAAGTATTTAAGTAAACAGACGGCCCAAAGTGTAATTGAACAATTGCTATACTGTAATGCCTCGTTTCAAGCCAGACGCAGAACAACGACAATCACAGGTACATTCTACATGTAAGCTCTCATTAATTCTTAATTATTCGAGCATAGTTGCTTTGAACAAGTCCTAAGTACAACCCGTTCCATATTGTATTGACAATACGAACTGTTTGACAACTTGGTCGATAGATGGCGCCACGCCTAACCTGAAACGCAGTATAAAATATATTTACGCTAGTTGCATTTCAGGAGTGTCACAGGTAGTTGCTCTTAGCGGCGCCATGAAATTAGTAGCCGCAAGGCTACGTTAGTTAAAATATCGAAGTTCGTTGATGCCCCCGGCGCGCCACCTGTCGGCATACTTGTTTTTAGTGTTTACACTGGATATCCCACTTTGACGTTTGGTACACGAACGGCAGAGGCGACAGCGTAGGAGAAAATGTACGGTGTTCGCAGACAGGGAAAATACAGCGATTCACATGACGACCTAATTAGGTCAATTCCACGTCGATTTAAGTTACACGATTGCTAAATTGGTCTCATGAAACCGCCCGTAAGCTACACCGCCTAGATGCATGCAAAGTTACGCCACTTCGTGAAACTGTTCTCATGTTCAGAAAATTACTAAATAAAATAAATGTTTTGTTTTGTGTAATAACTACCATATAATACTTTACCATTCCTTGTCGCTCGACCTACCTCCAGGTCCACATTCGGAAACAGGCAACTCGTGTTACTACATCGTACCCGGCATGCAAGGCGATACGAACATCGAATACTTCCGGATCCTGCGCATTGCCTTCACAATTGGTCAGAAGTTGGAGCTACAGTCGCCCGAGCATGTCCACCACACGACGTTTCCGATCTCGTACGAGACATTCACGCCGGCCATTGTCCGGCCCCGACACGGCAAGTCGGCTGACCGCATGGAGAAGATGAAGGAGACCGCGGCGAGAATCTCGGAGTTCCTCAAAACATCGCGTGAGTTGGTGATGACATAGCAGGTGCAATAGAACAAGTTCGTCGTAATCAATATCATTGCCCATTTATTTTAGGAAATAAAACATCACTTCCACCCTGACTGTCACTTCTTCACGCCAAATCATCTCCTTCCTTCTATATCTATCCGTTATCCACATCTCAAATTATATATCCCTTTTCCACTTGTTCTCTGTTACCTCTTCCTCTCCTCTCATCTTTCCTCACACTTTCACGAATATTTCTGTTTTAAGCCCACTCTCTATCACTCATTTCCCCTGTCTGGTCGCCTTCCCTCTTTATCCTTTATGTCCTCCTGTTTCTCATATTTCCCACTTTTTACTTTCCTCCCGCTCTCGCTCTTGCTCTCGATCTTGCTTCCCTCTCCGCCTCTGCCTCCGTCTCCCTCTCCTTCTCCTTCTCCCTTCTGTCCCTCCCCTTATTCCCGTCCATATTTCGGCTGTCTTTGGCTCTACAGCAGTAAATGACTTCACGCCAAAGTCACACATTTGTGCAGATTCCTACACCTTTATCTAACAAAGGTCACATACACGCCTTGTCAGGTGCTCTCTGTCATGTCACACACGTCACTAACCCACATTGACCTCTTTATCCCCGTGTGTCTCCAGTGGCGGACGTGCTGTGTGTGGAGACTGTCATCAACCCGCTAGAAATGGTCCAGACGGATGCTGGCGGTGACGCCTCGAAGCCGGAGCACGAGATGCGGTGGCTGCTGACGACCAGGTGGGACGGGGTACACCACCGGAGCTCTGTTGCACGTGACGCAAATTACCCCTATGTGGCTTTGTTACATGTAACGCATTTCCTGTAGGAACATTATTGCATGAAACACAAAATACCACGTAGGAGCAATATTGCATTAACCAGTAAATAACCAATTGGAACACTATTGCATTAAACACAAATACTAATGCATGAAACACACAATGAGAAAATATCTGACAGGTACCTACTTACTTTCCACCAAGCGTACAATAATGGTTTGAAGGCAAAGACAACAGTGTTCTTTACCAACTCATATGACAACAATGTATCTTGACCAAGTAATGTGACTGTCTTACAATCACGTTGCTTCATCGCTTCAGATTGTTCATCTCGGGACCTGTGTATCAATACGACCCGGAATTCGGCGAGAAGCTCGCGAAGCATTCCATACGTCACGAGCGCCGGAAGCGGAAAGAGGAGAGCGGCCATCAACCGATATTCTTACGGAACGTAGTCACTCGACGCTTCAAGTACCGGATGTTGATCGCGGCCGGCGCACTGATCGTGGCTATGACCATCATAGTCGCGCTCAGCGTCGTCTACAGCAATATGTAGCAGAAATGTGCAATACCGCCACCGGCAGGGTTAGCCACCGGTAGGGCCGGTCACTGGTAGGGGTCGCCACCGGTAACGGCAAATTGTAGCCTCGGTTTCGTCGCAACTGGCTGCTATACGCGTGATTTGTTCCAACTCTGGTGAGGAGATACACGAAGTTGCACGTACTGTTTAATTTGTACATAATAAATAAACACGTGATACGCCTCAGACGGTTCTACGAACTCCGTTAAATGGACGCGTCAGTGGGGAATCATAACCACAACACGATTGTTTGTGTCAGGGACATGACACGTTTACGTGTTGGCAACTGATGCAGAACGTGAGTGTTGCCTTTGCGCTTTGCATCAGCCTGGTATCACTGCTCACATCCACACGCTTATGTCTTGTTTCTCAGACGCCATTGCGCGCTGCACGCGACGCCTTCTCACGCGCTGTATCATGTGACAGCGGACACTATGACGTCATTGTCAGACCGCAGACCGCCTTGAAGTGAGCGCTTATTGAGACATCTGAATTGGAGAATGCGTACAGAACGACTATACATATGGGTGTTGGCGATTCTGCTGAACATTGACGTGCTCAATCTGCTTAAGTGCTCAATCAAACGCTTTATTAGAAGTGGTATTTAAAAACGGACAATGCGTGAAAATATCAAGACAAAGGTCAATGTTCTTCATTGCCTAATTGAGTGAATGTCAAAAGAAAATGTTGCGTTATATCAACTTGAGCATCAGCGTCACCACGACTCGGGTATGCCGGAAAATCGGTACAACAGAATTGCAATGTATCCGGGAGAGTTCGTTTATCAGATGTTTACATCGTAATGACGGTTTGATGACAGAGGAGCCCAAGGTTGCTTCATCTAGTGCTTTGTGATGTCCAGTGTAAATCACACTCTGCATATTGACTGATCACATTTCCGGCAATCACGTATAGGCTCACAATCAAACGCCAATTAGCACTGGCATTTATTCCAATGAACCGTATCGGTTCAAATATGTAGTCACCATTGTTGATATAAACAGAAATACGATTTTAAGTAATCTTCGTCACTTGTTCTCATGAGAACAGCTGGCGCAGATTTGACAAATGGGATTTGTTAATCAAAGAAAATTAACTTCTTTAAGTAGGTATAACTTAAGCTTATGTTAAGCAGACAAAGTAGTTGCTACATAACCTACTTTTCACAACAGCTAATCACTTAAATACAAATAATCGGTTGATTTTGTAATAGTCCCGTAGCAAAGAATTAAAACCCAAGCACAACTTTGACGATGACCAGTTTAAAAAAATTGTCAAAACCTTTGTCATCAAACATATGTGAATAACATCGCTTTCCATTTCAGTAACATGCAATTTTGAAATTCGCATAATTTGGAGATAAGATGTTTCATCTGCATACCTGTTACTGGTGTTCAAATCATTACATTCAAGCTAAATACAGACGACATTCTTAGACATATAGTACATCATTAAAACAAAATCCTGTGAAAATTCCTGTGATTTGACGAAATGGATTATGCTTAACATCATTTCGAACCTACGTTTATGCAACTTGCAAGTGACTGAACACAAATTTATTATGTCTACAAGGGTGAATGTTTTGTAAAGATTTGCATCGTTTATTGCCCATGCACAACATTTTATTCTCCAACTTTTGCAGACATCTTCGCATTATTGCAATTTCCTGCGTGCAGCATTATGAAAGACAACGCAGTGAAATCATATCCTACGCTAATAAAACGGTGATTTGCTCAGACGTGACGTCATTTATAAATGATATTTATTAGAATATAACGATCAATAAGCATTTATGTTTATTCCTTCAATGCGAATCAAAGACAAAACAAATAAAGTTCGTCAAACAAGAATCGTTGGTTGTGTTGTTTGTGTGAGACAATCACGTACCCGTGTGATTTATGAAATAACAATTGTGTAGAAACGGCTTGAAAAGGATGGTACTAATGAATGAAGTTGTTGTGATTGACATATATGTTAAGGTGACTTCTAGCCTGTTTTTATTTGGTTTATTTGAAAAGATATACTGTAATATTAGACAACCACGGCTGTTGGCAACGGCATTGGTAGCTTAAACATATTCACTCCTACGCCAGCGCTCCTGGCGTCGAACACCTGCAACGACGCACATTTATTGCGCAGTGATATAGATACTCTAAGGGGAGGCGTAGTTGGTCCAGAGAGAAATGTCAATCACCTCATGGTCAATAACATGCTAATTGTTCAGGTCTTATTTAAGATATGCTAAATTTAAATATCAACAACTTGACAAACACTGACACATCCGGATAATTCATGTAATGTAAATCACATCAGGATAATCCGCGTAAATATTAACAGAGTAATATCGTTATCGGCAAATTAATATATGGAGTTCAGTATATCACTAATTGTTACAGATATATACGACATACGTTACCTAGACTGTGACTGTGTTTCGGTACAACTTGCGAGCCACACATGGCACAGTTGTAAGTAAGCAGGCGATATAAAATCCACGTTTGGCGTCGATCGAACATGTTATAACATTATCGTATCAGTCCCATTGAAACGGTCCCCAAATCTTATCGACATGCTCATTTGCCGATAGCCGGTAAGAGGAAGTTCACTGGGGTTACTTGAGACCACTCAAGCGTGACACAGCGACACATATAGGGCGCGACTCATTTCGGGAGCACCTGTGTAGAGCAACTTCGCTAAACATGCGTCACGTGCGGAAGAAATCGCCGATTGTTGGAACAGGTGCATCAAACTAATGACAACTCACAGAGTGGCCAGCTCACCGGTCATATTGTAGGTGACTTTCACTGAGCAGGATAATCCACTTGGACGTGTCCACAGATCTCGTAGAATGGCCTCTGCAACGAGGACGAAGCCGAAAAGGGGGTCACGACAAGTCCCCGGGCGTAGACCGAACAACGGACCTACCACGGAACGTCCACCGCCAACCAGAGACGACGCGTACGCCAGGATAGATTATGTGACGGGACAGGACAATGTGTACATGACGTTGGATGACGACCGACAAACGGCCCCTGATTCGAACAGGATAGGACCTGGCCATGAACGAGGAGTTTCACGAGGACACGGCGGGTGAGAACTGAACACACACGCCCATACACCCACACACGCACACACCCGCCCACCTACACACAAACACCCACACACCCACACACCCACACATACACCCACACCCACACAAACACACACACATACATACACACACGCGCGCGCGCGCGCACACACACACACACACACACACACAAACACACACACACATACACCCACACACCCACACACCCAAACAAACAACCACCCACCTACACACGCACATACACACACGCGCACGCGCACGCGCACGCGCACGCACACACTCACTCACACCCACACAAATACACACACACACACACACACACACACACACACACACACACACACACACACACACACATACACACACCTCTAGTGTAACTTTATATATATATATATATATATATATATATATATATATATATATATATATATATATATATGTATATATATATTATATTCTCGGATTAATGACATACACATGCATACACAGCGTTGGTAATTGATGTGCTCTCCAGGTCGGCCTACGACACCGGAAGTGGGAGCAACAACAGCAGTGGACGCCGGGTAAACACTAACAAGATTCGCCTTCTTGTCGGAACCAGCATTTGCATCATACTCTTGGGTTTGGCGTTAAGTGGTGCTGCTCTGTGGTTCTTTTGTGAGTATTTCTTCACTGCGATATGTCTCAGAACACAGTATAATGTATAAACCGTAATGAAGTGTAAATGATAAAGTCCAATGGTGAATGTTGACGCTCAGTCAAGGGACACTACGGGTTCATATTGATGACGACAGTGGACATAGTTAGACAAACCACCACGTGATGTAACCACATCAAGTAGCCACCTAATGTAACCACGAGATATAGCCGAGAGTCTGCGTTGATGCTAAACGTTTGATACAGAATAACTAGCACATCAAATATTTAATATAAATGTATGTATATTTTGTTAAAATACTCTCATGTCGTCAGAATTTCAACGAGTTGATTGCATAATAAAACAATAGCATTTACAACGATGCTTCGCTGGAAGTACTAATCAGTAAAATGTGAGTAGTTATTTTGTTGATTCAGAGAAAGGCAATGCTCTATAGCCAAGCGAGTGAGGCTAGGTTTTGTAGACTACAGATGCAATGATTTGGAAATAATAATATGTGCGTTTTCATCCCCTTCGGATCTGTCGGGATCAGAACCACCATCACATACCGCTTGACGATTCGTGTTATAGCTATTATTATTGTAATTATTATATGCTATTATTATTATTATTATTATTATTATTATTAGTAGTAGTAGTAGTAGTAGTAGTAGTAGTAGTAGTAGTAGTAGTAGTAGTAGTAGTAGTAGTAGTAGTAGTAGTAGTAGTAGTAGTAGTAGTAGTAGTAGTAGTAGTAGTAGTAGTAGTAGTAGTAGTAGTAGTAGTAGTAGTAGTAGTAGTAGTAGTAGTAGTAGTAGTAGTAGTAGTAGTAGTAGTAGTAGTAGTAGTAGTAGTAGTAGTAGTAGTAGTAGTAGTAGTAGTAGTAGTAGTAGGAGTAGTAGTAATAGTAGTAGTAGTAATACAGCAAGTCCTTCATGTATGTGTTGTTTCTTGTTCTTGTTCTTGTTTTTCATTTATTTCCTCCTCTACCATTTAATGCGCTTTGCTTCGGTGACCCATTTCACGTGAACTGCCATCTCCAATTGTGTTTATCCTTTCTCATTATCATCTTTTCTCGGCTGCTACAGAAACAAATGACCTATTACTAATTATCCTCTTAATTCTTCTTCGCCTTCTAAGAATCTCGTAAGTGTGAATTCATTTGTTCTGGAATTTGATTGCAACGTGAAAAGAGAATGATAAATAAGTACAGAGTAAGCTTTCATTTAAAAAGCGTTTTAATAATTGGAAAATGAAACGATTTTTTAGAATACACAAGTTACAGTTGGCTCACTGCAGACAAGCAATCATTCATACTAATACTAAACTGCACGCCTGCATTCATTGCATGATTGCACATGTAAATATTACAATATGGTGGCAACTACAAATAAATCAATGTTGGTATGAAAGTACAAAACAGAAAGAGTTAAACATTATGTTTTATGTTTCAGTGAAAACCGACGACAATTACCCTGGTGAGACTTTTGTAAATAATTTGAAAAATTACTTTTCGATCAATAATCTATTGATAACAACAATATTCATATATATATTTATATAGCAAGTCCCTCCTTTTTATGTTGTATCTTCTTGTTTTTCTTCCTCCTCTTCTATTTTTGTGTATTTTGCGTCGAAGACCAACTTCACTTGAACTGTCATTTCCAATTATTTTCATCCTTTCTCATTATCTCACTTTCTCGGCTGCTACAGAAACAAATTACGTATTGCTAACAATCCCTCTTAATTCTCGTTCGCATTCTACAAACTTATTATGTTTCTAGAGTAGCTAATTAGCCTCCGCCACTATTACCATAGCCACCGTTCCAATGCCCCCGCCACGGCCATTGCCATTGCCTTGGTCTCGGCCTTAGACAATTTAGGTGTACATTTGTAGTGACTTACGAGGTGAAAGTGACACTACCATCGGAGACGTTTGTCAAAGAAATGGAGAAAAACGACAGCACGGCATTCAAAGATATGCAGACGAAGTACTGTAAAGCCGTAAGTGTATAGTCACTTATTCTGTAAACTGATTGGAAAAATAAGGATTACATGTACATGCACTTCTAGCTTTCATACAAAAAAGCACATAGGTTCAGTGTAATACAAGATGCATGTCAATAATAAACCAACAAAATATTATCATAAAACTAGAGAAGTTTGCGAACAATCGCCCCTGTCTACATTTAGGTTTTAATTGACAAAAACCGGAAGGTTGTTACGCCAATGTAGGTTGGGGTGCGTCATTTTCGGAAGCACTACATTGATTTGAAGTGTTTGCTGAATCTTTATTTGAAGTGTCCATGGAGGCATGAATATAGGCATGCACAGCGTGCGTGTACAAAATATTACATATAGTTGTGCAGATGTACATATTAGCGTGTATATCTACACAAGCTGTTGTGCACACGTGCACATACGTTTACATAAGCACATATATACTTGTACAAGTCTGCTGTGTTAGCTATGCATGTTATACTGTTTCAGATGAAAACAGTTTTTGATGGAACTCTCTACACATGTGTGGTTCATCGACTGACGTAAGAGTTTCAATTATGCTAACGATATGAAACGTAATGTTGTGTAAATTATATTTTAACATAATGTGTGCCTGCTATTCCGTAGAGCTTGCCCGCATATGAAATTATATTGATGTGAATGTTGAAATTGGAAGTAGCTTTACATGAAAAAAACACCCATAAAAATGGTCAATATCAAATTATACATATTGTCAGATGTCATCAAGTCCGTACTACTAAGCATATAGTGTGCTACTGTTGTTAACAACGACCCGAGACAAAAATATAAATTAGTATAATTATGTAAGAAATGTAAGAAATCTTGGATGAACATGGATGAATCCAAACAAGATTTGACTTTATTTTATATATAGCATATATATATATATATATATATATATATATATATATATATATATATATATATATATATATATATTATTCCCTTGTTAAACATAATATCACATTTGACGAGAATAACAACTACGTACATTCAACAGTAAAGGATGCGTTGTTGTGCTGTCGTCTTTGGAGTTCGACATGGTCGATTTGACGGACGATTTGAAGAAGAAGAATAAACTGTCTGAACGTCAGAGCATTTCAGATTACATCAATTACATCAAGTATGAGATTGAGAATAGCAAAGTTTCATTCTTAAAGGACGCCAAAGCCGTAGTCCAGGTGAAGCCTGAAACAGGTATGCATCATCAACACATTGACTATGTGCCATATATTTCATAATTATAGTCGCAATTTAAAAATAACTGTTTAATATGTAATACTTGCCGAAATATATGTTTTACTGCGTCACTATTATTCAGGTAAAAAGATATTCTGTGTGGATCTTTTGTGTATATGTGACAACCGCGGTCGTGTCGTCCAAATACGTATTTGCTGTATATAATTACGGTACATCAGTTGTTTCAAAGACTTACGTTACTTCTGTTTTATTAGTAAGAATTTCTTATTTAATTGGTGTCTCTATAGTAATAGTGAACGTAGTGACTAAGGCTTTGTCTGTAGCGGCATCTACTCTTTGAAATAGGCTTCTTCTAGTGTTAGATCAGTTGAAACTATTGCTAAATTCCGCCGTCATTAAACAGGTACATTTATAACCTTGACTATCCACTGTAGATCCCTGTGGTATCAGTTGCCTATTGACATTCTGAATATATATTGACTCAACATTTTGTCATAATGTACCTTTGTGTGTTCGGGTCCCAATGACATAGGTGCAGTAGACTTTATGATTTATAGTACTATTGGTACAGGATTTCATTTTTTTAACATAGTTTACGCCTCTTGCATAAATATTTGTACATCACGTCATGTGATCGCATTTTATTTTGTGAGTTCTACTACTACTGCTACTACTACTACTACTACTACTACTACTACTACTACTACTACTACTACTTCTACTACTACTACTACTACTACTACTACTACTACTTCTACTACTACTACTACTTCTACTACTACTACTACTACTACTACTACTACTACTACTACTACTACTACTACTACTACTACTACTACTACTACTACTACTACTACTACTACTACTACTACTGCTACTACTACTACTACTACTAATATTACTACTACTACTACTACTACTACTACTACAACTACTACTACTACTACTACTACTGCTGCTGCTGCTGCTACTACTACTACTACTACTACTACTACTACTACTACTACTACTACTACTACTACTACTACTACTACTACTACTACTACTACTACTACTACTACTACTACTACTACTACTACTACTACTACTACTACTACTACTACTACTACTACTAATATTAATTATACCGATCGTGGATGTAAACTGAACTTTTGTAGGCAAATTGTTATAAAGGCAGCCATCTCTAGAGGTTTTTGGTTTATTACGAGTCATGTTATTTTATAGGGTAAATAAAGTCAGAAGTCACGCAGTTTTTAATTATCACTAACTAACACGAACTATATGACAACTTACCGTTACCTTTGCAGTGACCTATGAGGTAAAGGTGAAGCTACCCAACGAGAAGTTTGTTGAGAAAATGAAGGACACGAAAAGTACGGAATTCAAACATATGCAGAAGACATACTGTGACGCCGTAAGTTTATAGTAACTTTTGTCTGCATTTTCATTGGCAAATAAGAAGATAATTTACATACTTTTCTAACATTGATACAAACAATGCAAATATCATTAATTATCAATTAAAATGCCTGTTTTTATTACACCAATAAACTATTTCCATAATTACATACGCGTACGTATAAACTTTATGCAGGCAAAAAAGCACTGATATTAGCATGCACGCCTACATGTAAATGCACGATGGTGTACACAAAGTGTTCCAAGCAATTATACAGTTGTACGTTGGTAATACGTAGAAGTGTGTACATTTACACGCAGGTGAACATAAAGTGTTACTTGCAATTGTAAAGTTGTGCATGCGTAGTACTACAAATGTATACAGTTACACGAACAGAGGTGCACATGTGTACGCATGTTCCATACACATGTACAAGTGATGATATTATATTATTTCAGGTGACAAAGGTATTCAGGGGCACTATGGCCAGATGTGTGGTTGATCAACTGAGGTAAGGGATTAATTAATGCTAACAGTTTGACACACTATACATAACTAATTTTATACAGACGACCTTTTGTCCGAAAAGTAATTTTTGTTATTTCTGAAACATTGTCCTCGCGTTGAATATTACCGACGCGAAGCATTTAAATTATAAATCATTAATGTCTACAGACAGTGCAGTGTCTCTATCACTTCGGTCGAATGGATTACTAGCAAAGTTTCTTGAGAGTTGACAGTTTCATCTTTCCAGAAAAAAGACAATGCAAATTAATAGAGTAAATAATCATTCTTGGTAGTGTAACACAAGTACTTGCTTTAGTTTACCTCATTGAAATTGTACGCACATTTTTGTGTAAGATATCAGTGTATGACGAGCCTTATATCCATAACGCATTTAACCATGTAATTTATATTTATCTTTAGATGATTCGGAAAGCCACGCGTACACACTCCCCCCCACACATACACATACACTGACACACAGACACACATACACACGGACACACGGACACCCGGACACCCGGACACCCGGACACACGGACACACGGACACACGGACACACGGACACACGGACACACGGACACACGGACACACGGACACACGGACACACGGACACACGGACACACGGACACACGGACACACGGACACACGGACACACGGACACACGGACACACGGACACACGGACACACGGACACACAGGCACACTGTCACACCGTCACACTGTCACACAGACATAATATGGAAACATACATTTGAAGCTGCAAAATGCCAATGTAGATGATGCGTTTGAGTTTAGTTTTCCCTCGATCATTTACAATTTGGTCTGATAAAGAGTCAGTCATGGAATTATATTTCTCAGTCAGAGTATCAGGTTTCCTCATACTAATGTATCATATTTTACTCGTTTAATAGCAGCCTTGTGTGTTCTCCAGTAACGGAAGCGTTGTTGTGCTGTCGTCCTTGGATTTCACCTGGAAGAAATTGACAGATTCGGTGAAGAGCATCGAGCCTGAGAAAATATACTCTTACATCCAGAAAGAGATCCTGAGCGTCAAAGATGGCGTCTTAAAGGGTGCCACAGTCTCCACTCAGGAGACGCCAGAAACAGGTGTGTACACGTGACGTTAGTAACAACTATATAATATAGAAAATGTGTGAGATAATAACATATTTCGAAATTATTGATTCGATGTAATATTTGCTGAAATGCACGTTTGTTGTTTTTCTTCAACCGTAACTAGGAAACTGTTGGGATCCTGGAAGAAGTTTCTCGTACAGGTATGTCTATAAAGTACCCCAGCTGTATTGCATTTCAGTCACGTGGTTGCTTTAGACATTACTCATATATATATATATATATATATATATATATATATATATATATATATATATATATATATATATATATATATATATATATATATCAGTTATTGTGGTTAGTTATATGTTTGATCAGCTGCATCTAATTTAAAGTATAGTCTTCAACAGAGGCGTACGTCACGTTTTCATTATGAATAAGAAATATGCCAAATTTACGTGTTTTTTGTTATAATAAAGTAATGTTACGACTCATTTATAATGAATATGAACATCTTATTCAAAATTGGTTATTTATTTTGGGGAAAAACTTCAATAAATTATTTTGAACGAAGTTGTATAAGCATTTAGTCTTAAATCATATGTCAATCTGCAGTATTCGGCACCAGTTGTTAACAAAATGCAGTCGTACTTCAAAACTAAAGTCTTCACTTATCTTTTTACTTCTATCGTCGCAGTGGTTTCATATAATATTTATCACGAAGCCAATGAATCCATGCATTAGAGCAATATCTACTGTTGAATATAAATGGTTACTTTTTTGGAAATAGCTACTACAGAAAGTGTAGGAAAACAAATAATACAACATGAACCGTTGCTAGTAGCCAGCACAACAGAGGCTGTTGTCAATGTATACAAATAATCGTGACACAATATAATGTATGCATCAACTCGTTTCAGTCACGTACACATTGAAGCTCCACATGACGGGAATGAATTGGACGGACGACCTTAATAACAAAGACTCACCAGCTTACAAAGAGACAGCGACAGACTATTGTAACGGGGTAAGTCGTCAACTTGATGAATGGGACGCGGTAGTTTTGTGGTGAGAACATCTAACAGTCATCCTACGGTGTTCTAGAGTTAATCGTGCCATTTCAATGCCGGTGTTTGGGCGTTTTCGCGTCGTTTCTCCAGTCGACTAATTTGCGTAAATGATTATATGCAACACTACGATATGTGACCGAACAGGTTTCGTGCAATAACTGCAGCGTGGCTGATTACTTCCGGATAAGTGGCTGTTACGTGGTGATATGGGTACATGTTTGAGAAGTTCTAGAAGCCTGCAATATGTTGTATTATAATTACTTGTTCTCATATTACTGTTTCACTTCTACGACAACGATTTTGTTTTGGTAAACTATACTTATGCAGTTGTTATGACTTCAGAAAAATCATTAAAGAGTTCAAACAAACAATATATATTTGTGTTCTGTAGATGAAGGAGGCTTTCAGTGACACAATGAACGGATGCAACGTTAAAGGCTTTGCGTATGTACAACAACAGACGAAACATCAAACAACAATACTAATCCACCCTTTAGTGACCATTGTATCGGCCCGGAAGGAAAATCCGATCAGAGTGCTTGCGTTTACGTGTACTGGCATGCTCGCGCAAGTGAGTTACATATATTATTAATAGTTTGTATTGTCGCAGTCGCCGTTACTTCAGCAACCTACGAGCACAGTGGGCATACATCGGCGCTAGATTAGAGAAACTTAGTTCCCTCTCAGCAAAACCAACAGTGTCAGGAAGCAGAATTTACGTTCCCACTGTTCATTCTAGATCGGTGCAGACACAGGCCGAAAGTAGGAACTCACCTTTGACCTGTAAGAGTAAATGCGCAATACGTAACATGGAAGCGAAGCGCAAGTTATGCTCAGATCGGAATTTGTTTCCAGACAGATGTATTGTCTTTGTACTAAATTCGCTACCATGACAATAACCACCACCACCGGCACATCACACATCACTGCTATCGACATGTTCACCTCCATCACCACCACTCCACAACTATCGCCGCCGCCATTATTACCACTGTCACAGCTCCAACGCAACCGCCACCGCCTTGGATTCGGCCTCCGCCTCGGCTACTGCCACAGCCACCGTAAGCAGTGCCCATACCACCATCGAAACAGGCGCTACGACATCGTTAGGTCTCATCGACGCCGCCATCACCTCCACTGTCAACACCACCAATGTTGTCGACATTAACACAATCACCGCCATCACCACCATCAACACATTCACGACCATCGCCACCAACACCGCCATTGCCACCTTCAGCGCCATAGCCATCACCATCGCAGTCACCACCATCTCCACCTTCACCGCCGTCACCGCTATCATCGGTCAGATGTAAACAATTTTCTTTGTATTTTCAACACATCTGTTGTCAAGTACAGATGAGCAGACACTCATCAAAGGAATTTTGCTTTGTTTCTTTTTTTCAGACAAGGCAGCGTGAATATAGACAGCGAACTGTCTTTCAATACTGCGAAGATGAAAGAGAAAGCGAAAGAAGAAGGCGGTTCCGTCGACTTGGCTGACCTTGGAAAGGTCGTAAAGACGGGACTACAAAATGCAGCAAAAACATCAGCCTTCTTCAAGGATAATGGCCTGGACGCGGAGAATATCACGGTCAAGTCAGAAACAATAACGCCTCCGCGAATCACTACAACAACTACTACAACTACTACGACATCTGCTCCATCAACTGCACCAGCAGAGAATGCGGCGCCGAGCACCAAGAAAGATGGCGCTAGTGAAGACTCCACACCCACTACGCCACCTGTTGCTGCATAGAAATCAACAACGCGCCTGGATACCGAAGACACTGGTATCTCATCGGCGCCTTCAAATGCTGGTTCCGAAACGACAGAGACCTCTAATCCAGAAAGTAGTGTTGACAAATCCACAACTACCATAACGACAGAGAACACACCTAACCCCGAGAATGCTGACAACTCGACAACTACTACAACGACAGAGAAGACATCTAACCTCAATAATGTTGACAAATCCACAACTACCATAACGACAGAGAAGACACCTAACCCCGAGAATGTGGTCAAATCCACACATAACACAGCCACAGAGAAGACACCTAACCCCGAGAATGTTGACAACTCCACAACTACCACCCCGATATAGAAGACACCTAACCCCGAGAATGCTGACAACTCCACAAATGACACTAACCCTATGATCCAGTTGTTATTATTATATGGGTTACCTATGTAAATACCGATTATGTAATTATCATACGTTATGACATACTTCAACATTTGCGATCAAAAAAACAGTTAATTTAATGTATAATGTACAAGTGATGTGATGTACGAAGCTGAAATATACATTGCAGCATTTCGTAATTATGGATGATATGTTTTAGTATATCATCATTTAATATATTACATTACAGTATACATCAATAACTAATAAAACACTAATATGGAAATACAATGTGTTGAATAAAGTTAATACGGATAAAAACCATGAGAATATTTAGAAGGCGGCGGAAATGGGGAAAAAAAATTCCTATATTTATTCACGAGTCTATGAAACACAAATATGTTTTTAGCAACGTATCAAACTGATCTATTCATAATTCAATGTTAAATAACACTAATGCTAATTGTGGTTATGCTGTCATTAACACATTTCGTAATTGTTCTGCTAGTTATAATGGTACGCCGGAGTATCGAACGAAACAGTGTCCAGTGTGAATGATTCATTTGAGTCAGAGTGTTAATGAAACGGTCCCCTAATCTTATCGACACGCTCAATTGCCAATAGCAGGTAAGAGGAAGTTCACCGGGGTTATTGGTGACTACTCAAGCGTGACACAGCGACATATTCAGGGCGCGACTCACATCGGGAGCGCCTGTGTACACCCACTTCGCTACGCGGAAGAACTCGGCAATTGCTGAAACAGGTGCTACAACCTAACGACAACTCTCAGAGCGGCTGTTCACGGGACATACTGTAGGTTTATTTCACACAGCAGGAGAATCCATTTGGACGGGTCCACAGATCTCGTACAATGGCCTCTGCAGCGAGGGCGAAGCCGAAAAGAGGGTCACGACAAGTCCCCGGAACAACGGGCCTATCACGGACCGTCCACCGCCAGCCAGTGATGACGCGTACGCCAGGATAGATTACGTGGCGGGACACGACAATGCGTACATGACGTTGGATGACGACCGACAAACGGCGCCTGATTCGACCAGTACAGGACCTGGCAATGGACGGGGAGTTTCACAAGATCCGGCAATGGACAAGGAGTTTCACCAGGACCAGACGGGTGAGAACTGGCATAAGCAGAATTAATACGTATTAGCTTAATACTTGCATTGCTACGTTTAAAAGCAGAAAGACAAATATAAAGATACAGGCACTTGTATATAGCCACAAGGTCACGTACATCTGCGCAACGTATCACAGGGACACATATGCACCCACACATATACAACACAAAACGACACACACATACATGCGCCACACGCACACGCACACGCACACGCACACGCACACGCACACGCACACGCACACGCACACACACACACACACAGACACACACACACAGGTGTAAGAACCTGCAAATATATTATGGCATTCATCACACACACACACACACACACACACACACACACACACACACACACACACACACACACACACACACACACACACACACACACACACACACACACACACACACACACACACACACAGACACACACACACACACACACACACACACACACACACACACAAACACACACACACACACACACACACACACACACGTGCGTACACAGTGTTCGTGGAAAGTCTCATTTCTGTGCCCTGCAGTTTGCCTTACGACACCGGAAATGGGATCAGTCATCGCAATGGACGCCGGCTATATACTAGCAAGATTCGGCTGCTTATCGGGTCCAGTATTTGCATCATAATCTTGGGTCTTACTTTAAGTGGTGCTGCTCTTTGGTTCTTCTGTGAGTATTTCACTACAGAATCTCTGAAAATAGAGTATATCAGATATCTTAATTTGCTGTTAGATTGCATCGCTTTTCATATGCTGGACACCTTGCAACAGGAAGCTATCCAGAGAAAGACAAGCGAGCCGATGTAGAGACGAACAAAACAAAAGGGCAACATCTGGCAGAGGAAAGCGCAATATAGACATATGTGGAAACAGCATGCAGAAGCCTTTGCTCAACCACGAGACACAATGGTTTCATACTGATGACAATAATGGTGAAGATGGTGGAAACCAAAATAAAACTTGACATGTTATGTTTCGGAAGCGTGTTCATATATTGGGAATAGATGACTGGAGTCGCATTGCCGGACACAGGCACAGCTTCGCGTAGTGTATACTAGTTTGATATACATCATACACCCACACAGCGCAAACTGGTTTTGCGTAGTTACGCTGTGATAACTATCATCAATGTGATGTTCGCCCACCGTTAGGCGGTGATGAATATAGTGTCATTGGATTCCGTCACAGGGCGTCCTAAGATGTCTGGTGATGTAGCCATATGAAGTTACTCAGATATAGCTTTGCAGCGAATTTTTTTCATGAGAATAACCACCATATCAAATGTTTAATATAAATTGTATTGTATTTGTGAATGTACTTTTAAAATGTTAGAATGGCATTGAGTTGATAATAGCGTGGACGCATTTACAGTATTTTCATTGTCATTTCGTTGGAAATACCAAACAGCACAACTTGAACATACCTATTCGTTGTTTCAGTGAAAGGCGACGATTCATCTCCAGGTGAGTGAGGCTTGTTTATCTTTTGTTAATTTAAGATGCAATGTACGGGAACTAATATTGTGTGCGTCATCTTTGTTTTTGTTCCTGCCGGGAATGGACCCCATACCATCCCTTGGACCGTCCCAGTTCACACGGCGATTTGTGTATTAGTATTACTATTACTACTACTACTACTTCTACTACTAGTAGTAGTAGTAGTAGTAGTAGTAGTAGTAGTAGTAGTAGTAGTAGTAGTAGTAGTAGTAGTAGTAGTAGTAGTAGTAGTAGTAGTTGTTGTTGTTGTAGTAATACCCGCATTAGTAAAAAAGTAGTATTACTTCTAGTCAAGTAATATTTATGATAACACAACTAGTAATTTCTACTCAAAGCGCTTTTTTGTTTTGATGGCTAAATCGTCGATGTGAGTAGAAATTACTAGTTGTGAAAACATAGATATTGCATGAATAATATACGTCCAATTTCACGAGTATTACTGCTATTATTACTGCCACTACGCGGACGTTCCCAGTCCCCCAACGATTCCTCCCCGAGCATTATTCTTGCTAGTATTACTACTACTATTATACTACTACTGCTACTATTTTCATCTTCAGCATCTTTCCTAATGTTAATGTTAACATAATTATTGTTAGTGTCGTTGTTGTTATGTTATTATTATTAGTATTGTTGTTATTATTATTATTAAATATCCTCGCATATTCCACTGTCCATCGTGATACACAAGAATAATTTCAAGAAATATTTTAAATCTCACACGTACATAGACGTATTTGTATCGTAAATATTAAATTATAACGCAGTCTGCAAACAACAATAACACTATGAAAACCTTTGCAGTGACCTACGAGGTGAAAGTGTGGGAACTCTTCTCAGACAAGTGTCTCCTTATGAAAATGGTGTCAAAGATTTATTTGTATCAAGCTGTGAAGTTATCAGCAAACAATAGTATAACAATGAATCCTTTGCAGTTACCTACGAGGTGAAAGTGACACTTCCAACGGAGACGTTTGACACAGAAATGGAGACAGCCGGCAGCAAGAAATTCAAAGATACGGAGACGAAATATTGCGATGCCGTAAGTGTATATTCTGCAAATTGATTGGATTATTGAGAAGCTCATTTACATGCACCTCTAACATTTATACCAAGAAAAGCATGTATGTTCAGCATCATGTAAAATATATATTAAGAATATAAATATAAGCTATTATAAGAATAGGTTCGATAGTGTAATCACATTATTGACAAACAGTCAAGTTTAATAATAATAATAATGAATTCATTCTGGGCAATCATGGACATTGGTATGAGTACATAAAACATGTAAAGTATATTTGTTAAAAATAGATTGAAATAAGTTTGTTAGCAATCGCCGCGTCTATGCTTACGTTTTAATTGGCAATAACCCGAAGGTAATTACGCCAATGTGGGTGGGAATTGGTTATGTTCGGAAGCACTACATTGAATATCAGTGTTTGCCATGTCTTACTTTAAAAGTGTCCACCGTGGATGTAGACCCTGTTTTAGGCATGGATACAGCGTGCACTCATGAATAAATTACTACACAAAGTTATGCACATGCGCATTGTATTAGCGTATATATCTACATATGCAGCCGTGTCTTTGTGTACACACGTTTATGTAAACATATATATATACACATGTACACGTGAGCATTATTAATTATGGATGTAATGTTCTTTCAGATAAAAACTGTTTTTGATGGGACTCTTCAGTTGTGTGGTTCAACGACTGAGGTAAGAGTTTTAGTTAAGTCAACGTTACGAAACGTCACTTTGCGTAGACGATATTTTGCCTGTAACATAATGTATGGTATTCCCTAACGTTTGCCCGCATGTATAGTAACACTGACGCGAAACGTTCAAACCATAAACAATTAATTCCAGCCACTATGTTATAACAGTATTGGGCCGATCTACTCTGGGTTGACAGGAAAATGTTTTGATAATCGGCAATTTCGCCTTGTTCCTGCAAGAACAACTAATACAGCGAAATAATGATTAGAATAACTGATCATTCCTGACAACGAAGCGGAAAAAACCCGAATGAAATATCACAATTATTGATATGATGATTTATATTGATACGCATCGCCTATATGTGCCTTAACAATTGTACATAAATGTGGTAAATTCTATTTATATTTAGGCTAGAAAAACAGTTATAGGTAAGCGATTGGGTTATATGTTTTCCCAGTGTTATCTTTTTGTCTGACAGCATGTTAGACGTTTTATTTGCATGCTAAGATATCACATCTGATGTTACGAATAACATCTACATATATTCAACAGTAAAGGAAGCGTCGTTGTGCTGTCGTCGCTCGAGTTTGACATGAACGGTTTGACGGACGATATGAAGAAGAAGAACACAGAACTGCCCGAACGTCCGAACATTTACGATTACATCAACTACATCAAGGATAAGATTGAGAATAGCGATGTTAGCTTCTTAATGGACGCCAAAGTATCAGTCCAAGTGGCGCCTGAAACAGGTATGTACCATCACCGCTTGGAACATATACTGTGATTGTGCGGCATCTATTTCATATTGGTGTAGTGACAGTTTTAAAATAACTTTATCAAACGTGATACTGGCCGGAATGTATGGTTTATTGCTTTACCCATGCTCAGTAAACAAAATCGTTTATCTCTGGACGTTCTCGTATACATGTGACAACCTACCAAAATGTATCGACTGTGACCTTTGTCACGATGTGCCTCTGAATTTGATTTCCAAAGATTTAGATGCAGCAACATTTATTATCATTATTATTGTTGTTATTATTGTGATTGTTATTGCTTTATTAGTGTTATTATAGTTTTTTTACTTAATACTCTTATTATTCTTATTAGTAATATATAAGTATATATATATATATATATATATATATATATATATATATATATATATATATATATATACATATATAATGGTTCTATTTTTATAACATATATTAGGCTTCTTGCGTACATAATGATACACCACATCATATAATCGCATTTCATTTTGCGAGACACTAAAATTGAACCTACCGAACTCAGTAAAAGGGTCGAGTTTAACAGCAGGTTGTCATAAACACAAATATTTTCAGACGTTTCTTTGACCAGATTTGTAGCAAGTCAAATAATATTGTATCGTATTGATAAAGTCATTCATCATACAGTTCTTATTTATAAAAAATAACACGAAAAATATGACACCTTAGCTTTACCTTTGCAGTGACCTATGAGGTGAAGGTGACACTACCCCATGAGACGTTTGACGTAGAAATGAAGAAGAGAAACAGTGCGAAATTCAAGGATATGCAGAAGAACTACTGTGCCGCCGTAAGTACAGATTTCTTTGTTCTGCATTTTAATTGGAAAATGAGAAGATAGTTTGTATATCTTTCTAATATTCATAAAATTAATGCAAATATATTTCCCATATAAAATGTATGTTTTTAATATACCAATACAATATTTCGAGAAGAACATTCACGAAAGTATAAGCGCAGTGTCATTAATTGGTACTTGCATGTATGCCTACATATATGAATGCATGGCGGTGTGTCTACAGTGTCACAAGCAATTGTACAGTTGTGCGTAGGTAATTCGTAGAAACCTATACGCCTACACGCTGATGTGGCTATTGTGTTCCTTGCAATTGAACAATTGTGCATGCGTAGTACGTATACACTTATACAGTTAAACGAATAGGCGCGCACACGTGCAAGCATGTCTAGAAGCATACATGTACAAGTGATGATATTATATTCGTTCAGGTAACAAAGGTCTTCGAAGGCACTATCACCAACTGTGTCGTTGATCAACTGAGGTAAGATATTAATGTATGCTAATAGCATAAGACGCTAGACGTAACTCATTTTATTTGTTCGACCTTTTGAACGAAACAATTGGTTTGGAATTCCCGAAACGTTGTTCTCAAGTTGAATAACTCCTACGCGAAGCATGTAAATTGTAAATCATTTATTTCTACAGGCAATTTCTCTATCGCTTATATAGAATGGATTGATCGCAGTCTCTTCAGAGCTGACATTTTCGCCTTGTTCCCACAAAAAGACAACTGATTCAGATAACGTGCTGCAAATTATTAGAGTAAATAATCATTACTGATAATGGAACACACATACACGCTTTAATTGACTTCATTGAAATTGATATATATATATATATATATATATATATATATATATATATATATATATATATATATATATATATATATATATATATATATATATATATATATATATATAAATATATATATTGAAGCTGTAAAATGGAAGTGTAGATGATGAGATTGTGTTATGTTTTTTCTATCATTTAAAGTTTGGCCTGATAAAAGGTAACATGTGGAATTACGTTTCTCAGTCAGACTATCAAGTTTTCTGATACTAACTTATTATTCTGTACACGTTGAATAGCATCCATGTGGTGTTTTTCCAGTAACGGAAGCGTTGTTGTGCTGTCGTCCCTGGATTTCACCTGGAAGAAACTGACATCTCTGGTGAAGGACATCCGACCTAAGAACATATCCTCTTACATCCAGAAAACGATCGAGAACAGCAAGGATGCATTCTTAAAGGACGCCACAATCTCAACTCAGGCGACACCAGAAACAGGTGTGTATATCGTCACACGCAATATTGTTTTCAAATTCTAGAATTTGGGACATATATTTTATAATCACATATTTCGAAAACATGTTGTAGACATAATATTTGCCTAAATATACATTTGTCGTTTTGCTTCAACCAGTTTCAAGAAACTGTACTGATAATTGATGAAACTTCGCGTATATATGTCAGTATAAACTACCCCAACTAACTGCTTTGTAATTCAGTCACGTGTTTGCTTACATATTACTCAAATATATAAGTTATTGCGGTTAGGTATATTTTGGATCAGCTGCATCTAATATACACTCTACTCTATATTAAAGGCGTATGTCACGTTTGCGTTAAGAATAAGAAATGCACAATATGTATGATTTTCGTTTTGATACAATATGTTACGTCTCCTTCGTATATAATTTTTCAATTCTACTGAACTAAGTTGTAAACTTCTTGGGTCTGAAAACAAATATGCATCTGCTGTGTTCCGCACAATTTGATACTAGCATACAGTTCTACCTCAGGATTAATGTCTCATTTGTATTTTTACTACTATGTTCGCAGCGCTTTTATACATACAATATTTACATAAAACCAAGGTTGAATACACATTTTAACTAGTTTCAGTCAAGTACACGTTGAAGCTCCACATGAAGGGAATGAATTGGACGGAGGAACTAAGTAACAAAGACTCACGAGTTTACAAACAGACAGCGACAGACTATTGTGAAGGGGTAAGTCGTGTCCTTGACGAATGGGACGCAGTAGCTTTGTAGTGAGACTATCAATGCTAATTCTCCACGGTCTTCGTGTGAATTTATTTCAGTTTCGCGTCGCTTCTCCAGTACATTCAGTTGCGTAAATGATTATATGCTACACAAAAGATATGCGCCCGAACAGGTTTAGTGCAATAACTGCTGCGTGGCTGAATAATTCCATATACATTGCCATGGTGATATATTTAACGGATCTGTTACGTGGTGAAATGGTGAAATGGATAGATGTTTGAGAAGTTGTAGAAGCCTACAACGCGTTGTATAAGAACTACTTTTTAACAATAGTTTTACTACTACGAAAAGGATTTAGTTATACATTAAACGAAAAGTATGCATTTTTATGACATAAGCTAAATAACTAATCATTTTTGTTAAATAATTAATCAAAATGTATGTTTTTTGCAGATGAAGGAAGCGTTCACCGACACTATGAGTGGATGCAATGTTAAAGGCTTTACGTGAGTACAACAACAACAACAATAACAACAACAAAAATAACAAATGATATCATTAAGTTACCCCATAGTGATCCCTCTCTACCAGTCTAGAACGAATTTCCCGTCAGAGCATCAGTTCCACTTCCCTTTATGTGTATTGTGCATGCTCGCACAAGTACAATGCGTCAAATGCAGTAAGTGACGAGCAACGTGACGTCCGGTGACGGATCAACTTTGACCCAATGCTCGATCTGTACATTCATCTGCGCTTGACTGGATACATGAGTTCCCTGTCAACAACAAAAACAGTATCAGTAAGCGGAATTTACGTTCACGCTGTTCTTTTCAGATCGGTTCGGATGCCGGCCGATGGTAGGCGCTAACCTTTGACCTGTTCGAGTACATGCGCAATTCGGAAGCGGAAATTATGCTCAGCATGGAACATATCTCCAGACCGATACACCGCCTTAGCCACTAATGTCAATGTTTTACTACCGGTTCCACCACAATCACCTCCACCACCACCACATCCAACATAGCTATTACCGACACAACCATCTCGATTTCCCAACTCCACTATTAACACCACTGCCTATGTCATTAACTCCGCAACCAACACCACCACAATCACTTCCACAACCACCGCTATTTCCACACGCGCTACCCAACCATCGACACCGCCACTACGACACAGACAGATTTCATTGACGCCAGCGTCACCTCCATTACCGCCCTGACCGCCATCACCGCCAGTATCACCAACACCACCATCACCGTCATCACCGCCATCAACACTATCATCACCATCACCACCATCGACATCGTCAACACTATCGACACCTTCACCACCATCACCACCGATAACACCACCACCACCATAACCATCATCATCACTATCACCATCATCACCACCATCACAATCATCACCACTATCACCACCATCATAAACATCACCACCACCACCACCAATGCCATCACCACCATCGTCAATATCACCAATATCACCAACATCGCCAACATCGTCAACATACCACCATTGCCGCCACCACCATCACCAACATCGTCAAAATCACCACAACCAATGCCAATACCACCGTCATCACCACCATCCGACCATAACCACCATCACCATAATCACAACCATCACCACCATCACCACCATCACCATAATCACAACCATCACCACCATCACCATCATCACCATTATCACAACCATCACCACCATCACCACCATCATCTCCCATCACCATCATCACCACCATCATCTCCCATCACCACCATCACCACCACCATCTCCCATCACCGCTATCACCAGTCTGATGTAACCGTGTTTTATTTATTTTCAACATATCCATTGCCAATTGCATATGTACAATTATTTGACTTTTTTATTTTTATTCAGAGAAGGCAGCGTGAATATAGAGAGCGAACTGTCTTTCGATACAGCGAAGATGAAAGAGAAAGCGAAAGAAGACGGCGGTTCCGTCGACTTGGCTGACCTTCGAAAGGTCGTGACAAAGGGACTCCAAGAGGCAGCAACCAAATCAGCCTTCTTCAAGGATAACGCTCTGGATGCGGAGAATATCACAGTCAAGTCAGAAACAACAACGACTCCACCAACCACTACAACTACAACGACAACTACTACTACAACTACTACAACACTTGCTCCATCAACTGCAGCACCTGATTCATAAATGAAAAAATGCCATTGTAATTGATTATATTATAATAATTACTTGAATTCATCTTCTTATTAATATCGAACATTACGTCGCATTGCTTAACGCTAATTACCTGATTACTTATTTACAATGTCTTAGGTAAAATGTATTTTTATAATAAGATTAAAATAAAATAATATATGACCGTTAATCTAAGCAAAACGGCATTACTATATAATACTAACTAATTAGGATTAGCTGTCCATTCACCTTGCTAATATTAATTACCACAGTAATTCAAGTGCAATCGTCATGATTCTTTCTGTACTTTCACGCTTACAATTCTCACAATATGAGTATAATTATTTTATATTCACGATTAAAAATTACTTGAACAAAAGGTTTGTGTTTATAATGTGTGTTAGTACAATTGCTTGTGCAGATTGACAGTAGTCGATTACGACAATTGAGTAGTAAATAGTCGTACAATTTGAATGACCAACATGTAGCGTTCCTTTCGTCACGACCACGTGATGCGAAGTCGTTATTCTCGTCAGTCGGACATGTGCGTGGGTCGGCCATCGCATCACACAGACACACACGCACATGCACACGCACACGCACACGCACACGCACACGCACACGCACACGCACAAGCACACGCACACGCACACGCACAAACACAGCTACACATACACACGACCATACAGACACACAGACACACAGACACACAGAAAACCAGACACACAGACACACAGACACACAGACACACATACACACAGACACACAGACACACAGACACACAGACACACAGACACACAGACACACAGACACACAGACACACAGACACACAGACACACAGACAAACAGACATACAGACATACAGACACAGATACAGACACACAGACACACAGACACACAGACACACAGACACACAGACACACAGACACACAG
>OZ024867.1:6258488-6588488 GCA_964017155.1 Oasisia sp. SBJ-2009
GCTGCGTCACATTACTTTTAACGAGCGCCCGCGACATCTCTTATATCTCGTTACGCGGGGCAAAGCGCACCCCCGGGTGAACTTTGCCTCACAAGCCGAAATTTGACAAATAGTTTATTTCATATTTACTATTATACGATACTATACTTTCACGTAGCTAATTTGCGTAATAATAATAATAATAATAATCACTTCTTTAGCGCCAATATCCTCGAAGATCAAGCTCAGTGGCGCGACAAAACCAAGGGATTAAGCAAACTCGTAATCGAAAACAGTGCGTGAGTCGTCAATGGATGGGTGAAGAAGCTAGGAGGCTAAGGAGGATAGGCAGCATTAAAGAGATAGGTTTTTAGGCGTCGGCGGAATGAAACTATATTACCTTCTGATTTAACACTGGCAGGAAGCGAATTCCACACCGTTGGTGCGGCGTTACATACCTGGTATAGTCGCTAAATACTCCGAAATCTTTTCAGGTTTTTACAATAATAGAGGCCTACGAAAATTGCTAATTTTTGTAGCTTACTTCGATTTCCGAGTTTCTAGAAATAATTGCCACCAAAATGGTTTTGGCGGTATAGTGCTTCCACAAAACGGTAGAAAGGGCCGCTAAAACGTATATCTTACGATTTAGGTGGGGGTGCGCTTTGCCCCCAGGCGGTGCGCTTTGCCCCCAGGCGGTGCGCTTTGCCCCTCTCTACTCTACAAGAGAGTGCGCTTGTTTGCGCATGCCCACCTGAGTGTGCACATGTGTAAGGAACAAATACGGGCTGAGACCACTTTTGATTTCCCTATATGCGTCTATTTCAACTATCCTTCATAACCAGCATATATGTTCAGAACATTTCCTAAAATGATCCCTGCATCTATATAATGGACTGACAAATGTGCCCAGGAACATTTGTTAAATTACCATACGACATTTTCCAAGAAACCAGTACACTAGATTCCATCGTGGGTCCAGAACAATTTACTGGGCCTTAATGATAATTGTATAGAAAACGTTGCTAAAAGTCCGACAAATAATCATGAAAATAGACCAAATAATATAGGTAATATTGGATATCAACTGCTATTTCAAGGTCATACCCATATCAATGTCACACTACATTGAGGTAAAAAAAAGTCGTTTTTTCTTACAAATATATCTAACAAAACTATAAGGTTATAGCAGTTCGCAAATGCGTTTCAGTTGAGTGACCCAGACCAGGTATGGACGTTTGCTACACAAGCTGTGCAGTGGTCACACATTTGGTATCATTTTCTAAGATAAAAAAATTGTCATAATTTTTAAATGCATAAATATATTAATTTTAAATTCAATAAAGGGTATCTTGTTACCTATTATATCTTTAATCAACGTGTACCATCATAAACATGGTAAAGGTTTTGACGATTTTTGCAGGTCCGTAATATTTGCTAGGAAAAACAAAAACTTCAGTCAATAATTATTGTGTTAAAACGGTGCTATTTGTGATACGGCAAAATATTCCACTTCGTAAATACCAAGATGACAGCACACATTTGAACACATTTGGGCACACCTCAACAGCCTCGCTGCGCTAGTACTCGCTCGGCAAACCGTGGGAGTGAGCGGAGTCGAGCTATACAATTATAGCTTTTGACTTCGCCTGCCGCTACTGCATCAGCCGTGTGAACAGCGCAAATACCCGCCCTAAATTGAAGAGGTACACGGCTGTTGGGAATCACAATAGTACAGAGCGCAGTGGCTCAGGGGTAGACCTCCGGACTCTCGACTAAGAGAACCCGGGTTCGAATCCTGTGCTGCGGTGTTAAAACCTTGGGCAAGTTTTTTCACTCTACATTGCTCCAGTTCACTCAGCTGTATAAATGAGTACCTGGCAATAGACAGTGGTGGATATGTGTACGCGCAGCCTTTCGCACATTAATTGTAGCATGTGGCTGGATGCTTCCCAGAGAAGTTGAGATGGTATTTGATTGAACAGGTCTGCCGGGGAAGTAATGTGTAAAAGCGCTTTGAGCAGTCCTATGGACTGGATACTGCGCTATATAAAAACTTACCTTTACCTTTACTTTACAATATAATAATGACCCATTCGCGTTACATTACTTGTAACACGAGCAGCGAACATGTAGCTGAAATAACCCAACATTTATATAACATGAACGGAGGCCGACCACGCTACTAGTGAGCGATTGCATTGACTGAGATGTATGCACAGGGATGTGCCAGGCCCAAGTGTAGATTATGACTGATACTGATGTAAACAGCTGCAGCCCAGTAAATAAACTTGCAATTGCCTTGGCCTTATCCCTTCCACATCCACTATCTTCATGTACGTCAACATATTTTATTCAGCAGCAAACAATGTTCTTCCGTTTATCTCTTATATTTCTAATGCGATGCGCATCTCCTGCAAATACCAACAATAATCTACAAAATGTTGAAGTTGATTGGTTAAATGGGAGAAGAAACACATCCGTCGCGCCGATCAAACACTACATTCTCCTCACAAACACGAACCGCTGATTTGCATACGGAAAAATACGAAGTCTGGTCAAACCACATAGAGCGTTCACGCCTACAGACAATGTCACATTTATAACCGATCAAACAGGAAGTTTTATCTGCAATGTTTGCGTGGTGGTTGCACGCTCCCGCCAGGCAATGAACTATCCACGTACACAACGTGTCGTCTGCCTAGATTATTTTTACATTTATTGCACATGCGCAGAAACATCAATCGGAACGTTTATAACGCCTGAAAAATGTAAGCGCTACAACGTGCTCGTGATATGTGTATTACTCGCGAACTTGAACCAAGCCCAGGATATACAGGTACCATATTAAATATAACAAATGTTGTGATGTTTGTGTACATACTGGAGTTGTGTTGCTGAACGGCGTTGCACACGTGGCAAAAACAAAAGGTTTCCCATCTAAACTGATGTATCCATCAACATGTTGCTTTTTTGGCCTTCATGCTAGCAAACGCCGACATTAAGCAATCCAAAAAATGGCTGCCAGCTGCCAAACACATGCTTGTCTTGTCGGTATACTGGCCAACACCGAGCGCAGTGGCTCAGGGGTAGAGCTTCGGACTCTCGACTACGAGAACACGGGTTCGAATTCTGGCTGCGGTGTTAAAACCTTGGGCAAGTTTTTTCACTCTACATTGCTAGGACTAGGTATTGCTCCAGTTCACTCAGCTGAAATTGCCTGAATAAATGAGCACCTGGCTATAGACAGTGGTGGATATGTGTACGAGCAGCCTTCGCGCATTAATTGTAGCAGGTCTGTCGGGGAAGTAAAGCGCTTTGAGCGGTCCTAAGGACTGGATACTGCGCTATATAGTCCTGGACCTGCCCTATAGGCCCGTAGACATTTCGGAAGTATCGAAGTTTGACTGTTGATTTGGGTAATATATATATATGGCTTTAATATTCTACTAGGTGGAAATTTCAAAAACTGGGCATAAAGTGGCGACGGCCATTTTTCAAAATGGCTGCCAAATTCAATATCCCCGTATCTTAATAAATACGGCATGCAGAGCAATAATTGTGGTATGCCAGTGTATGTATCAGTAGACTCCAATTTCAAATATACAATTACGTGGTTCCTGTGGCATTTATTTCCGCCATTTTTAAAGATGGCGGTCGTCAATACAAATGTCCCAATATCTCAAAAACTACGTCACATTGAGCAATTTTATTGACGTTGTTGGATAGCTTGGTGGATAGCGATATCAAATATGTTATATGTTACCTTCAATAACATAACAATTCGCGCCATTTTAAAAGATGGCGTCTGTCAAAGCCCATTATGTCCGTATTTAAGAAATACGGTATTTAGATCCATCGTTCGCTCAGTATACATGAGATCATATGGTGAGACCATTAATCGATGTGTCATCTGTATATAACCAAATGCCAATATAATTCTGAATTTCATGTATGTTTGAAAAGTGTCATCACCAGAACACATTACAGATGGAAAGGGGCATGTGAAAAACATGTTTATAGGTTAAAGCCTGCATCACTCAGGCCACGACTACCATCTATATAGATTATCAGGTACTGAGCATTCAAATTATGTTTTAAACCAGGTGGAATTGCCTACGAGATATATTCCACTGTTAAAACTATCCCAAAAGAGAAGTAGTAATGAGGTATTTGTTTACAATAAGCCAAGGTTGCCTCATTGATTGAAGACATTTCTATTATATACCAACTAGTGCTGGTTCGATACCAGGTTTTGTTCGATACTGATCGATACCTGAATTTTGTTCGATACTCGATATTCGATACTTACGTTGCAAGTCTAATATTCACAGAGAACACAGTTCCCAGTAGAAACAGTATGCAACAGAAGTAGTGCTGGTTCGATACCAGAATTCTTCGATACCGATCGATATATTGCTGGTTCGATACCAGAATTCTTCGATATCAATCGATACCAGACTTTTATTCAATACTCAAAATTACACTACTATCCACTTAAACTAATGCCACAGAAACACACAGAATTTTTCCCTTACAAGTAGGGAGATATGTGATACTTTTATAGTCATGCAAACAATGATTAAAATGCAATTTTCATTTTATGTAAGTAAACAAACAACAGTTTCAATATAATTGATTACTGTTGTAAAACTAAAAGGTAACTGTAATATAAAATTAAAACAATAAAGACAACTGCAATAAAATACCTAGTGACAAATAAATTCATCAATTGCACTGAATTATTTTTAATTAATAACAGTACTTCACCCCAGCTGTTTGTAAATACACTATAATATAGTAGCTTAATTTCAATTCACTGTGTCTCCTAAAGTGACCATCAACAAATACAGCTGAAACATAACATACAAATAATATGTTATTATTATATTAAATATAAATACACCTATCACTTATAATAGTGCCACTGCCAGCACAGCTGCACACTCACTGTTATAACTGTTTTATAATTAATTGAATCGTAAAGATAATTGTGATTTAACATCAAAACTGTATAGACGATTACAATAAAATAACACTAATTAATAATAGAAAAAAATATTAATAACAATTTCAATTGCACTTCCCAGTTCACACCAATTTTGTTTATATAAAACTCAAATTACCACGTTATCAAGTACACATAACAAGCCCCATAATGTTTTTGCAACTGTTTTCAAGAACCGGTCAGTTTCTTCCTCTACCTCTGGCTCTGCCAGTGGTGAATCTGTTTGGCCAGTGCCAGTGACTGGCAGTGTCACAGTGAGTGACAGTAGATGCAGTAAGCACATCGTCATCGTTAATCAGTCACGTCGTGTATGTCACTTCTTGGCGATGTTTGCCGCAGTTACTTAGTAGATTCGGCAACCGATGGCGATTCGCTTCGAATGTAACTAGATGTCCATTGCTCGCTCACTGTCGAATATTTCGATAGAATACGTTCTTGAGTCAATGGCAATGCGACGTTGTCAACAACGTCAACGTCGACGACGCCATACGATGAAAGTTGATCATCACGTTTTGATAGCTTCTTGAATGGTGACATGTTTCGTCAAATTCGATGTATTTCCCCCGCTATCTTTGAGACGCCTCTAGCACAGCAGACACTCTTTGTTGGAAAACTGCCAAATTATTAGCGATGCCGATGAACGTTGCGATTTGTTGTCGTTCGCCTTGGCTGTGGGCATCGTGTACGGCAAATGGTGGCGCCACCAAACGGAACCCGGGTAAACATAACCTCCGCATCGCGCTCGAATAAATATTTATATTAATAATATTATTATTAAACTAGTTTCATAAATACTAGTGCGTGCAATAAACACTCTATACAAAAAATATAGGATGTGTGTTTTTGTACGCGTAACCGTAAATAAAGTAGGGAGAAAGATGGCATGGTACTGCCACCAAACGAGATCGTCACATACGAACCTTGGTTTGGGTAACGAGGCTAAGCGAAGTCTGACCTACGCTAAGATAGCACACAGAAAACAGTTATTATAGAGACTAATTCTACAATAAAGTTTTAGAAAACAATTCACATTTTATGTTATATTATTTTTTTAACAACCACGCCTAAGTAAATTTAGGCTGCGAAGCGCTGTAGTGATAGCTCCCGTAAACAACGTCGTCATCAACAACGATGTTGCGCCTTCGCATCGACTTCGTCGAATGGACTCGATGTCGAGTATCGAAGGTATCGAAGGTATCGAAGGTATCGAAGGTATCGAAGGTATCGAAGGTATCGAAGGTATCGAAGGTATCGAAGGTATCGAAGGTATCGAAGGTATCGAAGGTATCGAAGGTATCGAAGGTATCGAAGGTATCGAAGGTATCGAAGGTATCGAAGGTATCGTAGGTATCGAAGGTATCGAAAGTATCGAAAGTATCGAAAGTATCGAAGGTATCGAATAGTGGGCGTTCGATACCAAAAATATCGAAGTATCGCGATACCACTAAATATCGGTATCGAACTTTCGCAAGTATCGCGATACTTCGATATTTTTGGTATCGAACCAGCACTAATACCAACACACAAGTACATTACTCTAGCTATTATTATTTTAAACTTTTTTGTTTCTTGTCTTGCCATATTTCAGATAATTGAAAATAAACGTAGCCATGGACAAAAATACATAATAACTTGAGATATTTCACCTTCGGATATTCATGTGTGCTCCTGCCTCTCCTGAACTTAATGTATTATTTACATATTGGGCAAGACCGTCGAGCTACTATATTGTGGGGAAACTAGCAGGAAACGTGTCAATAACGTAGCAGAGCTCAACAATGACATTGTTAACAAAATTCAAGTATCACAATACCCATACATATGTTATAAACGATATACTGGTATACACAATCTCCGGCCTATTTAGGAGGAACCCAGGGTAACTGGTGAGATAAACAAACTATAAGAAGCAACCAACAATATTTCCACACGTAGCACAAGCTCTCCCCTACCAGGATCTATGTTTATCCGGAATACATTGATTGTACCATATGTGGGAGTGATAAGATTCGACGCATTTGTTAGATGCACATACGCCTGAAAGTGTATTTGCTGCTGACAGTCAGAAACAAAATATGGGCCTCCTCAAACTAAATCTTGGGGGCTTTGTCTCATTTATATCCTTTGTTCAAAGAATCGCTATGGGTTGACAGTTACTGAAATTAAGGATTTCATGTTCAGTTTAGCAGTTAGTTATGATACTGAGTTATACAACAAAGATGTAAACACAAATTTATTGGACAACTATAGTGAAATGGCTGAGTTATGCCCTAGTTATCGAGTCGTAGAAAAGAGACATTCTCAGAGAGGCTTTTGAAGGAAGTTGATTTCAAGATAGGTGAAAAATGGAGTGATGATTATGAGAAATAATAATGGGAAAACGTCAGATCAGTTGCTGACTTTCTTTGCCTCGCTATTTGGCATTAAAAGATCTCGTATGTTTAAAATTGAAATGATGCTTGATGGTGATGACGATGAAGTGACGCATGGTGACGACGTTGACCACAAAGAGAATACTACATACATAGAGTGGATCGTTATTAACACGCAAACTCAACTCAGTTGCCTCTACCACATATTGCGCTATCAAATATTCAAGGGTGCAAAAAAGACGCCTGTCAACGTCTGATAATCTCCACACACGACTAACAACATTCATTTCTCTCATCTTTGTTGCAGTACGTTTTACGCTAATATCTGATAAAAAGCATATTCCATAGGCACATTGAATTGATAACTAGGACATAACTGAATTATATCATTATAGTTGTCCAATACACGCATCTTAGAATATCTGTTGTATAACGCAGAATCATAATTCTCTGCTAAACGGGACACGAAGTCCTTAATTTCAGTAACTGTCAACCCATAGCCGTCTTTGATCAGTGGATCCAAATAAGACAAAGCTTCCACGAACAAATCATGTTTAGGTTTAGTTTGAGGAGGACCATTATTTTGTTTGTATATGTATGTATATATATATATATATATATATATATATATATATATATATATATCAGCAAATACACTTTCAGACGTACTCAAGTATGCGCATCTAGCAAATACGTTATCTCATTGCATCCAGAAAGTTTACACCACTTTCGTGATTAACACGTAAGAACTTATCCCTCACTCTTTTCCTTTTTAACCGAACCCTATCACTCCCACGTACACTGATTGTAGTATGGTGCAATGTATGGTACAGCCAATGTAGTCCGGAAAAACACGGATTTTGGTCTATGAGAGCTTGTGCTGCGTGTGTAAGGATTATGGATTGCTTCTTGTAGTTTATTTATCTCAACAGTTACTTCCGGTTCCTCCAAAATTAATATGAGATTCCGTATATCAGTGTATCGTTTATAACATGCAAACGTATTGTGATACTTGAATGCACAGTCATGTCCGTGAATCCCTAATACTGTGTTAACAATGTCATCTTTGAGCTCAGCTACGTGACTGACAGGTTTCTTGCTTGTCTCCCCACCATAAAGTGGCTCGACTGTCTTGCCCAATATGCAAATAATACATCAAGTTCAGAAGATGCAAGAGCAGATTTGAAAATTCGAATATAAATATCTCAAGTTATTATGTAATTTTGTCTATGGCCACGTTTATTTCCAATCATCTGAAATATGGCAAGACAAGAAACAAAACAGTTTGAAATAATAATAGCTAGAGTATTGTACTTGTGTGTTGGTATATAATAGAAATGTCTTCAATCAATGAGGCAACCTATTGTAAACAAATACCACATTACTACTTCTCTTTTGGGATAGTTATAACAGTGGGGATATATCTCGTAGGCAATTACCACCGGGTTTAAAACATAATTTGACTGTTCAGTACCTGATAATCTATATAGATCGATGGTAGTCGTGGCCTGAGTGATGCAGGCTTTAACCTATAAACATGTTTTTCACATGCACCTTTCCATATGTAATGTGTTCTGGTGATGACACTTTTCAAACATACATGAAATTCAGAATTATATTGGCATTTGGTTATATACAGATGACACATCGATTAATGGTCTCGCCAAATGATCTCACGTATACTGAGCGATAATAGGGAACATATCATATACGGCGTTGAACTCGTCTCAAAGTTATAACTAATGTTAACAGTGGGTCAAACAGGTCTCCACTGTATATCTGCTACACCCTTCGACGACATGAAGCACTTAAGATGTGGTGAAAGATGGATTTAAATACCGTATTTCTTAAATACGGACATAATGGGCTTTGACAGACGCCATCTTTAAAAATGGCGCGAATTGTTATGTTATTGAAGGTACCAAATAACATATTTGATATCGCTATCCACCAAGCTATCCAACAACGTCAATAAAATTGCTCTAGGTGTCATAGTTTTTGAGATATTGGGACATTTGTATTGACGACCGCCATCTTTAAAAATGGCGGAAATAAATGCCATAGGAGCCTCTTAATTGTATATTTGAAACTGGAATCTCCTGAAACATTCATTGGCATACCACAATTATTGCTCTGCATGCCGTATTTATTAAGATACCGGGATATTGAATTTGGCAGCCATTTTGAAAAATGGCCGTCTCCACGTTATGCCCAGTTTTTGAAATTTCCACCTAGTAGAATATTAAAGCCATATGTATATATTACACAAACCAACAGTCAAACTTCGATACTTCCGAAATGTCTACGGGCCTATAGGGCAGGTCCTGGACTAATATAAGAACTTGCCTTTTTTTAACACTCCTGAACCTGGTGGAGTGAAACGGTCAGTTCGTCATATATTCTGTTGAAATTCTGGTTACAGAAGATTTTTTTTATCTAAGGGAATCAAACTGTATAATACAACATTTGTTTAATTTGAATGCGCCATGGATTTGCCATTTGGGGATACTTTCAATGGTATTTTGTCTAAATACAAACTGAACCTTTCTAAAACCTCCCATTCTTAATTGCGAAGTAGCATCTGTGTGTAACTTTTACATTTGTTACACCTTATATGTGTACAATGCCATACATGCATTAATTTGCCAAAATGGGAAGTTTAATTTTTGTCTGTGTCATGGCCTTTTGTAAAATATTAGGTGCATAACACCAAATCGTTGACATTTTTGCCCTTTAGTCTTAACTTGCATGGCCTAAATGTGCTCCCCTACTGAAGCCAAACCCAACCCCCAGCCCAGGAAAAACCTAGTAATTTTGCCCACCCCAAGGTTTGCATGCATATGTGCATATACGTGGGCTTGTGAACACCCAATAACCATAACGTTTTGGACTGGCAAAAATATTATTCTGCATAAAAGCCTGGTGTGTTTTGGTCAATTATGACTACAGATGTATCAGTGGGGAAACAGTTGTACAGTGTTGGTCATGTCGTCCATGTGGTGAACTGTGCAATGAGAACTCTTTTAAGAATGCCTTAGAGACGCTATATTTTAAACAATACTTTGGCTGATGCAGAAATAATTAAATGAAGAGACAATTAGACTCGAAGAGAACATTACTTCTGCCTTAAATGACCTTGTGTATTTATGTTTTTTTAGCCTTTCTATATTTATTTATTTATAATGTTTTTATTAGTCTGTCTTTATGCACTTTAAATAATATACAGTTAATTTTGTTTTACTTATACATTTGGGTAATTAGTTTTAAGAACATGTTATCATGTACATGTAAAGCGCCCTGAATAGTTTTTAAGCTAGATTTGGCGCGATATAAGTTTATTTTATTTATTTATTTATTTGTCATCTAGTGAGAGAAATATATTAATGCAAATTGACGGTGACATTTAATAGTTTTGAATCATAAACACTACATGTCCCAGAACTATTGGTTAGTGTGAAGGTGATTTCCACCAACACTCAAGCCTTAATATGTTTAGTGACTTTTGAGATCAGCTTTAAGTTGATTTGTCATTTGTCAGAAAGCACATTCACGCATCATCAGTAAATTATGTTTGTGAGGTTTCAGCACAATGTGTCACCAGTGACGTTGGTGACATAGTGACAACAAGCCTGGGGATGACTTTGGATATTCTAACGGTCTTCACCACATGGACGACATGAGAATCACCAATCCATGTAATGTAACACCTTCCAAGCAGCCAAGATAAATTTGGACTGGTGGATGAGGAGTCCTGGCTATCTTGGTTCTTGTCCAAGACGGCGAAAAATGTCAACATCTGATTTTAATGACGTACATAGTCAGCTTTACCTTTGTGTGCACTCTTGTGTATTTAGATCATGCCATAGTTCTAGTGCAATTAGATGTGCGATCCACTGTCAGTGGACTTGTTGGAGCATAAGGGAACCAAGTCAGGACTTTAGAGGCCTGTATCTTCAACTTGCGGACACAATATCGAGCCAACTCCATACAGTAGCAGATATGTGACGTCGCTTGATTCCAAGATATGTTACTGCAGTTCCACGACCAACCACCCTGCAGATTACTTTGTGGATTAAACGCAAATCACTAATCTGGACTTCACGTTTCAAAACTCGAAATTCTCAACATACTGGCAGTTGGAGATTACAGTACAGTCACCAGGTGGCGTGGCAGATCCACAGTTCGTGACTTTTTAACATGACCTATGTGGTCCTTTGAAATATCCATGCGAGATTCATCAGTCCTCATGACAATTTGTTGGATAATATGAACGACGGACATGTGACCTGTCACAACAGTCGTTGAGACAAGACCTTGCCACCTTCCTCAGAATTTCTGACCAGTGGCTTGACAGAACAGTGCGACAGTCTGACAGTCTGCTGACTACTTCAAAGTGGACATATGGATGGTACCAGGCTGATTACTTCAAAGTGGACATATGAATGGTACCAGGTTGATTACTTCAAAGTGGACATATGGATGGTACCAGGCTGATTACTTCAAAGTGGATATATGGATGGTACCAGGCTGGGACGATGGAAGACAACAGGTAGGGAAGCCTTCTTTCTAATTCTCTTCCTGTACCTACCAGGTTGGAAATTTGGAGTCAAGTATTTGTAGCTTAATAGCATTTACCAGTGCTTGTACATGATCAGAAAACGGGCTCAAATTCTTGTACTTTCATTTAATAGCATTTTTGAGTGCTTGAACTTGAATTTGTACTAAAGGTTAAATTGGTACTTGTACTTAGTTGTGCTTGCTAAACTATAAAGTACATTCCAATTAAAAAACGTAAAGGCAAGTTCTTATATAGTGCAGTATCCAATCCACAGGACCGTTCAAAGCGCTTTACACTTTACTTCCATGACAGACCTGTTCACTCAGACACCATCTCGGCTTCTCTGGGAAGCATCCAGCCATATACTGCAATTAATGTGTGAAGGCTACTTGTACACATATCCACCACTGTCTATAGCCAGGTACTCATTTATATAGCTGAATGAACTGGAGCAATGTAGAGTGGAAAAACTTGCCAAAGGTTTTAACAACGCAGCACAGGATTGGAACCCGGGTTCTTGTAGTCGAAAGTCCGAAGCTCTACCCCTGAGCCATGGCGCTCTATACAAAGTACCTACCTTGAGTCTTTAAAATACGAAATAATACAACATGGACATCGTGATATACTTAAATAATTTAATGCAGGATAACCCCTGGGCAAATACATTTGACACAGACATGCACATGTATGGCATGTTTGTTGATAAAAGAAATCAGATATATTCGTATTAGGGTTTACAAGTAAGCCAACTCTTTATGTATAACTAGCATCCAATAACTGCAATAATAGTCCATTTGCCACGGCTATGGTTGTAATGGTACACTTATGAATTGTCAATAGTATAAGGTTTTTTGGTGGATTTGTCATCACATGGGGTCACTGATTAGTTGGGATGTAATTCTGACAACCTTGGTAAATAATTTGTATGTGCAAATTAGTGTGGCCATTATTGACACACGTATTTTATTCAATATTGTTAAACGTATGCATGATACTGTCACAAAAATGGTGTCTATATACTAGTGCTGGTTCGATACCAGGTTTTGTTCGATACCGATCGATACCTGAATTTTGTTCGATACTCGATACTCGATACTTACGTTGTAAGTCTAATATTCAGATAGAACACAGTTCCCAGTAGAAACAGTATGCATGCAACAGAAGTAGTGCTGGTTCGATACCAGAATTCTTCGATACCGATCGACATATTGCTGTGTAATTCAGTACAGTAGAGATCTCCAAAGAAACACACTACTATTCACTTAAACTAATGCCACAGAAACACACAACATTTTTCACTTACAAGTAGGGAAATATGTGATCATTTTATAGTCATGCAAACAATGATTAAAATGCAATTTTCATTTTATGTAAGTAAACAAACAACAGTTTCAATATAATTGATTACTGTTGTAAAACTAAAAGGTAACTGTAATATAAAATTAAAACAATAAAGACAACTGCAATAAAATACCTTGTGACAAATAAATTCATCAATTGCACTGTATTATTTAAAATTAATAACAGTACTTCACCCCAGCTGTTTGTAAATACACTATAACATAGCAGCTTAATTTCAATTCAATGTGTCTCCTAAAGTGACCATCAACAAATACAGCTAAACCATAACATACAAATAATATGTTATTATTATATTAAATATAAATACACCTATCACTTATTATAGTGCCACTACCAGCACAGCTGCACACTCACTGTTACAACTGTTTTATAATTAATTGTATCGTAAAGATAATTGTGATTTAACATATATTAATAAAAATTACAATTGCACTTCCCAGTTCACAATTGTTTTTTATATAAAACTTAAATTACCACGTTATCAAGTACACATAACAAGCCCCATAATGTTTTTGCAACTGTTTTCAAGAACCGGTCAGTTTCTTCCTCTACCTCTGGCTCTGTCAGTGGTGAATCTGTTTGGCCACTGCCAGTGACTGGCAGTGTCACGGTGAGTGACAGTAGATGCAGTAAAGTAAGCACAACGTCATCGTTAATCAGTCACGTCGTGTATGCCACTTCTTGGCGATGTTTGCCGCAGATACTTAGTAGATTCGGCAACCGATGGCGATTCGCTTCGATTGCAACTAGATGTCCATTGCTCGCTCACTGTCGAATATTTCGATAGAATACGTTCTCGAGTCAATGGCAATGCGACGTTGTCCACGACGTCGACGACGCCATACGATGAAAATTCATCATCACGTTTTGATAGCTTCTTGAATGGTGACATATTTCGTCAAATTCGATGTATTTCCCCCGCTATCTTTGAGATGCCTCTAGCACAGCAGACACTCTTTGTTGGAAAACTGCCAAATTATTAGCGATGAACGTTGCGACTTGTTGTCGTTCGCCTTGGTTGTGGGCATCGTGTACGGCAAATGGTGGCGCCACCAATCGGAACCCGGATAAACATAACCTCCTCATCGCGCTCGAATAAATATTTATATTAATAATATTATTAAACTAGTTTCATAAATACTAGTGCGTGCAATAAACACTCTATGCAAATACTATAGGACGTGTGTTTTTGTACGCGTAACCGTAAATAAAGTAGGGAGAAAGATGGCATGGTACTGCCACCAAACGAGAGCGTCACATACGAACTTTGGTTTGGGTAACGAGGCTAAGTGAAGTCTGACCTACGCTAAAATCGCACACAGAAAACAGTTATTATAGAGACTAATTCTACAATAAAGTTTTAGAAAACAATTCACATTTTATGTTATATTATTTTTTAAACAACCACGCCTTAGTCAATTTAGGCTACGAAGCGCTGTAGTGATAGCTCCTGTAAACAACGTCGTCACCAACAACGATGTTGCGCCTTCGCATCGACTTCGTCGAATGGACTCGGTGTCGAGTATCGAAATATCGAAGGTATCGAAGGTATCGAAGGTATCGAAGGTATCGAAGATATCGAAGGTATCGAAGGTATCGAAGGTATCGAAGGTATCGAAGGTATCGAAGGTATCGAATAGTGGGCGTTCGATACCAAAAATATCGAAGTATCGCGATACCACTAAATATCGGTATCGAACTTTCGCAAGTATCGCGATACTTCGATATTTTTGGTATCGAACCAGCACTACTATATACATGTTTTCATGGTCAGTGATTAGGATAAACACTATTAGAAAGTTTTAACATATATTTATTCCCATTACATGCAAATTAGCCACTGCCATTATCGCAAAATCTCCTTTCTTCAATATCTCTGAAAGTATGCATGATAATGAAATAGTGAATTTACCTTTAAATATCAAAAGAACATAGGTCTACACATACTGTAACGAAACCCAGTAAAACATTAATACATTCTGTGCATGACATTATAAGTTTTCAAATCAATGTCCATTTTCTGAGTGGGCAACAAGTGAAACGCCATTGTCTCTAAACAAACTGCTTCTCAGACACATACCCACCTTAAAATGTTCTGCCCACAGCAGGGTGTAAAATAAGAAGGCTGTCTACCCAGTAAAGAGTTAAGGTGCAATCACTGTGTCTTTCTCTTTGGATGCAATCATAAACCTCATTCTCTTCAATGGGTGCGATCATAAACATCTTTCTCTTTGGGTACGATCATAAACCTCTTTCAGTAATTATCTACTGTTAGTCACAGTCCATCAATAATTATATGAGCAGCATTGTCTACTGTCAGTTACTGCCCATTAATGTATATGAACAGTAAATTGTCTACTGTCGATCACAGTTCATCATTGTATATGAGCAGTATTATCTACTGTCAGTCACAATCCATCAATATATGAGCAGTATTGTCTACTGTCAGTCACAGTCCATCAATGTATATGAGCAGTATTGTCTACTGTCAGTCACAGTCCATCAATGTATGTGAGCAGTATTGTCTACTGTCAGTCACAGTCCATCAATGTATGTAGGTATCTCTAAACTGTTTTCTTTCTTCAAAAGTGACATTCATGCTGGATTCTATCATAACCATATAGATCTTTTTATTATGATAACAGTGGTATAAATTACATATCTGTGGCTTGATTAGAAAAAATTACGATTTTTTAAACATTTAATATTTTCCGGCTTTTTAAGTCCTTGGCTGATCACAGACAAAAACCAGTGTTGATTTTGTATTATTTTCTGTTATAAAAATTAAGTATGTACTATTTACTTTAAGGCTATTTCTTTTGCAAGTTGGTAGGCCAGTAAAAACTTGCAAAAATATAAACTTGATAACAGCGAATTATAATTATTTTGCAATTATTTTATGACATGGCATTTCAAGAATCTTAGTATTGTCTACTGTCAGTCACAGTCCATCTATGTATATGAGCAGTAGTGTCTACTGTCATTCACAGTCCATCAATGTATACGAGCAGTATTGTCTACTGTCAGTCACAGTCCATCAATGTATATGAGCAGTATTGTCTACTGTCAGTCACAGTCCATCAATGTATATGAGCAGTATTGTGTACATACTGTCAGTCACAGTCAATCAATGTATACGAGCAGTATTGTCTACTGTCAGTCACAGTCCATCAATGTATACGAGCAGTATTGTCTACTGTCAGGCACAGTCCATCAATGTATACGAGCAGTATTGTCTACTGTCAGTCACAGTCCATCAATGTATATGAGCAGTATTGTCTACTGTCAGTCACAGTCCATCAATGTATACGAGCAGTATTGTTTACTGTCAGTCACAGTCCATCAATGTATATGAGCAGTATTGTCTACTGTCAGTCACTGTCCATCAATGTATATGAGCAGTATTGTCTTCTGTCGTTCATTGTCCATCAATATATATAAGCAGTATTGTCTACTGTCAGTCACAGTCCATCAATGTATACGAGCAGTATTGTCTACCGTCAGTCACAGTCCATCAATGTGTACAAACATTATTGACTACTGTCAGTCACCATCCATCAATGTATATGAGCAGTATTGTCTACTGTCAGTTACAGCTCATCAATGTATGTGAGCAACATGACTGTGACACTGCCAAATTGAGATAATGTGCCTCGCAGTGAACAAACACAAGAAATGGATTGTGTTTCTGTGACATCCCATTCACACCTTTGATGTCACTGGCTATCACCAAAGCTCCATCACTTCCAACACCAATGACTTTGGTTATTGGTACCCCAAATTTTTCCAGCTAACTGTTACAAAATAAAACTAAATATTGTACTGTTTTAGTGAAACACATTAACATTGTATCTCAGTATGATATTACCACAATCCTGTGGCTATTGCAATAAAAAATGTAAATTTTTTGGTGTCGGACGTACATGAGGTACAAACTTATTATCACCTTAATTAATAGCATTTGACATTTTAAATACACCTACATTGTGGCGTAGTTGCTATACAGCATGCCAGCCAGAGCAGTAGCTCTTGGACCCTTTTAAAGAAAACAAAATATAACTTAAAAAATAATAAGTTGTATATGTTGTTCTGTTATTGTTGTTAGTTACTATTTGGTTTTAAAATTATCAAATGCTCATTTTGTAAGCAGTCACATTTAAGCAATACATAACCCTCAGTGTGCCATTTTAGGCATGGAGTGCCTGCAGCTTTGTCTTGGTATTGTTTCAAATTGCCAAATTATCCACACAGTGGCTACGATCAAGTGTAAACAATAGTTCTGCCATCATCTCACATGCCCAGGGCTTTATGCAGAATACAATTATTGCCAGTCACACATGTTTTGGTGGACACATGGATGTTAACTGTTGAGCTAGTTTACAAACCTTCAGATGTGCATGATGACCTGAAATGGGCTACAAACACACATGTATATGACACAATTTACACTCACTTTCAAGGCATAACTAACAATATCTATGGTTTTTTGGAAGACTTCTTTTTTGCTCCTTCATTTTTTACCCGTTCACCACCCGTCCACTAATATTTCTGCCCGTCCATATTTGTTTTTTACCTGTCCTAATGATGGGTTGACGGGTCTCTAGGTAAAGCTATGCACATGCCACCTCATATGTAATGATAAACGTATATATGTCAGTTTAAATTGGCCAGCCAAAAAAATGTTTGTTAACATCAACAGTCTGTAAATGAGCCACATATTATAAATCGCATATATATGCTGTATTATGCACATACATGTGTTTAAGTTCTCATTCTCATTTCATCCAAATGCATAACATTTATTAAATTTGTTAAATATGTTATTTTTAAAGCACAACAACTCTCCCAGTATTTTGTTTTGCTAACCTCATGGCGGCTTTTGGAGCTGTTTCCTGATCTTGGCATCATTCCAGTCGGTAATCAACATCCTTGAAGGTTCTTCTCCTCGCCTTCCATTGAAGAGGGTTAGTCGACAAACCACCATTGATCGGAGGAGCACATAGTCATTGCCAACTAACTCCTTTTACAATGACAGCCTCTTGATTGATGTATTCAAAAAGCCTTTCAATGTCTCCATTGAAGCCTCTTCTGGTAGCGATGCAGGTCGCCGCACCTTAGCCATTGACTGGTGTACAGCCTGATACCTGGCAGTCGCAAACATCTCATGGGACCGAAAATGATATTATAGTGTCTGCAAACATGTCTAATTCTTAACAATGGCATCTTCTATCCTTTCCGCATACAAGCCTGGGGGAGCGGTGTTCGTGTGGTAGAGCGCCGGACTGTCAATCGAGGGGACGGTGGTTCAATCCCACCTACCGCCGTTTCGAAACTTAGGCAATTTGTTGAGAATAATTGTGACAAATTCTGAATCCTTATGCACATCTCTGGTGATTCTCACAGGATTTGCTGGTTCCGCCTTCTCTCCAGCACATGTCTTCTCTCCGGCACATGTCTTCTCTCCGGCACATGTCTTCTCTCTGGCACATGTGTTCTCTCCGGCTCATGTCTTCTCTCCGGCACACGTGTTCTCTCCGGCACACGTGTTCTCTCCGGCACGTGTGTTATCTCCGGCACGTGTCTTCTCTCCGGCACGTGTCTTCTCTCCGGCACGTGTCTTCTCTCCGGCACGTGTCTTCTCTCCGGCACTTGTGTGTTCTCTCCGGCACGTGTGTTCTCTCCGGCACGTGTGTTCTCTCCGGCACGTGTGTTCTCTCCGGCACGTGTGTTCTCTCCAGCACGTGTGTTCTCTCCGGCACGTGTCTTCTCTCCGGCACGTGTCTTCTCTCCGGCACGTGTCTTTTCTCCGGCACGTGTCTTCTCTCCGGCACGTGTCTTCTCTCCGGCACGTGTCTTCTCTCCGGCACATGTCTTTCTGTGTCTCCAAAAATTCCTTCCTGACATGAATCGCTTGCAATCACTGAAAAAGCAGATGCTGTCCGAATTTGAACCTTTTTTTTCGGACAGGAACTTCTTCATTGAAACATGTGCTGGCTTCGTGCTGTTCATGAAGAGGTTTGCATTGAACTAAAATATTCCCTCTTGTTGGATGTTATCTATAAATTTGATCTAGAAACATCAAAGTGCGTAAAAACACATTACGATATGTACATCTGAGTGGGTGAATTTTAAAGAAATGTCTATTTTCCATTTTCCAACAAATATGTTCTATTAGTGTGCAATGTTTTACAGAATCAACAAATGAATGTGATCTACTTGATGACAGCTGTATACAGTATGTCCTAATATCATAATAGTGAAATGTTAAATGTGGTTGTCTCAGTTTTGGCTTTGTTCCCATTTATCCATTATGTTTGAAAATAAATATGAGACATCAGAGTGAATACAATTTGGCCATACTAGTGTTAAACAGCAATACGTTTTGCCACAGAGAAACTGTTTGTGTCAGTCACCAACTAATAGCAATATTGTGAACACTTATTAGCCTCATTTTTAACATCAGCTAGACGCGGTGGTTTAATTTCAAATTTTCTTTCATGTAATTAACAACATCGCTTTATAATAGCACAATATAAATATAAATACCTGGGACAGGGGCACCCAGAGCGGTACACAGTAACATGCTTGCTACTACAATATACATGTTGAGCCTGTATACTCTATCGATCAAGAGCGGAATTCAACAAGTCTCTAGCATACTGTATGGAACAGCGAATGAGCGTTGACGTCAATCACTAATTGTGACGTTTTGTACACGTTATGAATACAAATTGATTTTATGTAAATATACTTAGCCTTAACATGTAAAATAATTGTTTTTTATTAGTTTCGCGATCTTCCAAACAGTGGGACATGACTTCTACGCACTAGATAAAGAGACACAAGGTATTTAGCTGCTCCACCCGTGTGGCCTCGAGGCCTCCCATCGGGCCCTACAATGGAACGGAGTCGATTAGAAGACACGACTGTGTGGTCACAACCAATGTGACACAGCATCTAACATTATCACAGATACGAACGAAATTAGACCAACAAGTCACTAGTCAGTGAAAGAATTCATTTATCTATCCGAATAGTTGTGTTAGATCTGTATGTACGTTTGTTCTGTGGTGTTTTCAGTTTCACGAGTCTGCACTGTGACAGTTCTCGGTTGTTGTTTATCATTTGTCTGCGACAAACACGCCTATTGCCGTAGCCTGGGAATGCAACTGAAGCGATCGCACATAGCCGCCATTAAACAACCCAAAACATTTACCACTTGACCCCGGCATTATAATTATGATTATTACAATAAGAACACATATTTTAATAAAACATAATTAAAATATACTTTCATTAAAATACGATCAATCATATTATTTGATCCTAGTGTATGGCATTATTAAAATAAACTCTGTCTCCCTTGTCGGGGATTCACACTTGCAAACTCTCGTCAGTAAAGAGAGCGCGCTACCACTGTGATGTCAATGTAACGTCACACATTTTTAAAAGGTCGCTGGTAATTTGGATCTTGGTATATTCACGTGGGGAATAAAAGCTATTTTGCACTTAGTTTTGTATAGTAAGCAGTTTCAGTAGTAGGGGAAAAGACCCGAGAATCGAGATGGAATCCAATAAATGACATCATGCTGGTCATCTTCGACCCAGATGTACGAACATCATCACTTACCTGTTACCGCAATAGCCAATATTACCACAAGAAGTTATGTTATAAAAATACAATAATTATTGTCACTTCAAGCTAGGGGGAAATTACGCAATTTTATCCACAAACTTGACATCATAAACAAGCCTCTAGGAGTCACTCATTCGTTCTTCATGTAAAACGATTACACGGTAAACAATAATGAAACTTCTCAAATGTGGTTCTAGTGTCGTCTTTGTATAATATGCCATTGAGCAACATATTAGACTGCTTTGCTTTAGGTTTTATCACCTTGGTCTAGAATTGGACCTGGTCTAAAAGTTTATGATGACGGATATCGTTGCAACGACATCAGACAGTACATTTTATATTTCTTCGCGAAGACAAATCAGCCATACTATGTTAAACAGCAATACGTTTTGCCGCAGAGAAACTGTTTTTGTTAGTCATCAACATTTTAAACATCAGCTAGATGCGGGGGTTTAATTTCAAATTTTCTTTCATGTAATTAACAACATCGCTTTATAATAGCACAATATAAATATAAATACCTGGGACAGGGGCACCAAGCACGGTACACAGTAACATGCTTGCTACTACAATATACATGTTGAGTCTGTATACTCTATCGATCAAGAGCGGAATTCAACAAGTCTCTAGCGTACTGTGTGGAACAGCGAATGAGCGTTGACGTCAATCACTAATTGTGACGTCATTACCGCGTGCCACGTAATTATTTCACTGGGAAAATTCCGTTTTTTCCGGAAGGTGTGTTGAAGGAACTATGCTCTGGAAACAAATTGACGTTTACATTTCTTGTGGCTTTATGCATGTTTTGGACTTTGTGAACCTCCAGACTGTGTGAACCCAGACGGTTTTCTACAGCATCGCCACGGTTGCAATATTCCGTTTTAATTGTTGCAAAATTCATGTACTCATAGTGTATGTGTAACCAAAATAAAATTCAATTCCATAAAATTCATTATTTTGATTAAAAACACTGCAAAATTCACCAAGTGACACCAACGTTATTTGCACGTGCAATGTAACAGATTTTATCCGCCTAACGTGTGGTCATTGATCCAAAGCAGTGCAAAACAAAGTCCGAGGTGGATACGGTTATTTGTCGGTCACCGTCCATCAATATATACAAGTAGTATCGTCTACTGTCAGTCACCGTCCATCCCATCAATGTATATGAATTATCTACTGCCAGTCACCGTCCATTAATGTATATGAATTATCTACTATCAGTCACCGTCCATTAATGTATACAAGCAGTATCGTCTACTGTCAGTCAATGTCCATTAATGTATACAAGCAGTATCGTCTACTGTCAGTCACAGTTCATCAATGTATACAAGCAGTATTGTCTACTGTCAATCACAGTCCATTAATGTATACAAGCAGTATCGTCTACTGTCAGTCACCGTCCATCCCATCAATGTATATGAATTATCTACTGTCAGTCACAGTCCATCAATGTATACAAGCAGTATTGTCTACTGTCAATCACAGTCCATTAATGTATACAAGCAGTATCGTCTACTGTCAGTCACCGTCCATCCCATCAATGTATATGAATTATCTACTGTCAATCACAGTCCATTAATGTATACAAGCAGTATCGTCTACTGTCAGTCACAGTCCATCAATGTATATGAATTATCTACTGTCAGTCACAGTCCATCAATGTATACAAGCAGTATTGTCTACTGTCAATCACAGTCCATTAATGTATACGAGCAGTATCGTCTACTGTCAGTCACTGTCCATCAATGTATATGAATTATCTCCTGTCAGTCACAGTCCATCAATGTATACAAGCAGTATTGGCTACTGTCAATCACAGTCCATTAACCCATTTTATCCTGAAGCTAATGCAGACGAGTTGCAGCCAGTTCCTGATCATTTCCTCAAATCAATCTGTCAGCATTAAAAAATGACAGGCCTTCATTTAAAATGGACATGACTTTATTATTTCTCAATCAATTTTTAAATGTGATATACCTTTAGAAAGTAGATAAAATAAGCTATCAAGTCGCATTGACAAACTCATAGTTTTATCATATATATTTTATGTGGCATATGACAAAACATGCCCAATAAATTCAACAGAGGTTTGTCACATTACTTTTCACCTGACATTTTCGCCAAGAAGGAGACAACATGTCAATGAGCAAGTTGAGTTTATTTTATGCATTACTCTCTGCTGAAAACAAAGGTATACAACTTGTCCACATATCTTGGATAATAATCTCATAATGTAAAATTGTTTGTAATTACCCCTCATGTCAGTCGATTGAATCACCAACGTGTGGCGCCGCTGAACGGAATTATGCAAATTTTTGAAATATTTTCTGTCAACGATGTATAATTTTGTGGCTTATTTCTTATAACTAATAAAGAAGTACTCTAAAGTAACAACGTTGGTCAACATTTCAACATCACTTTATTGATGAAGTAGTTACCGTCGTTGGAAATAATCTTAACTTTGTTTGGCGCCAAAAAAAACCTGCGCGGTGGGCGAAAATGGTTGCCGTTGTCGGTCGACCCCACTTCGATGGCTTCAAAGTATGTCTTCATGGACAAATATCGCATGAAATACCATAACCGTCCATCTTATATCGGCTATCCACTTGTCTGTCTTCTTGTCATCAACAGTATGAAGTAAATTAATGGAGTTATCCTTCGAAATACGTCAACATTTAAAGATCTTTGCGACTCGACGCCATCTTTGATTTCACTTTGGCTTGGGGGTGCCCGGTTTGTACGGCAAATACCCAAAGAAAGGCACTGATTGGTTGAAAAATATGGGTTTCCTAGTGATCCCGATATACTGACGTCATTCGGTGTTAACCAGCCAATGGGATTCCAAAACGTCAGAGTGCGGGGAAGCCGTGCCAAGTGCAAACTACTACCAGAATCGTATTCCGGATAAAAAGGGTAACTACGACTAGAATCGTATTCCGGATAAAATGGGTTAATGTAAATAAGCAGTATCGTCTACTGTCAGTCACAGTCCATCCCATCAATGTATATGAATTATCTACTGTCAGTCACAGTCCATCAATGTATACAAGCAGTATTGTCTACTGTCAATCACAGTCCATCAATGTATACAAGCAGTATTGTCTACTGTCAATCACCGTCCATCAATGTATACAAGCAGTATTGTCTACTGTCAATCACCGTCCATCAATATATACAAGCAGTATCGTCTACTGTCAGTCACCGTCCATCCCATCAATGTATATGAATTATCTACTGTCAGTCACCATCCATTAATGTATACAAGCAGTGTCGTCTACTGTCGGTCACAGTCCATCAGTGTGTATGAGCAGTATTGTGCACTGTGAGTCACAGTCCATCAGTGTGTATGAGCAGTATTGTACACTGTGAGTCACAGTCCATCAATGTGTATGAGCAGTATTGTGCACTGTGAGTCACAGTCCATCAATATGTATGAGCAGTATTGTACACTGTGAGTCACAGTCCATCAATGTGTATGAGCAGTATTGTGCACTGTCACAGTTCATTATTGCATATGACCAATATTGTGCATTGTCAGTCACAGTCCATCAATCAATCAATCAATCAATCACTTTATTGTCCTTAAAAAGGATATGCATTGTACAACTCATGATCTACAATATATGGGATGGTCATAACAAAATGCAAGTGAATTCCAGATGTATCCACTATAAGAACAGTTCAACCGGTTGACAGCAATATGAATCATTTAGCATTCAACATTCATTCTAATGGCCACAGGCACAAAACTCCTGCTATAGCGAGATGTTTTACATTTTATACAACGGTCCTTCGAGACGGAAGTACATGGAAGAACGTAGAGAGCGGGTGATCAGACTCAGTAGCGACAACACGAGATTTCTTCAAAATTGCATGGTCGATTATTTCAGAGAGCATTGGTGTAGGTAAGCCAATGATCTTGGCGGAAACGTGTGAGATTTTCAGAAGGCTGTTACGGTTTTTCACCGAAAGAGCAGGGTAGTAATAAATGCTGCAGTAGGTTATCAGAGGCTCAATTATGCTAAGGTAAAGACGTAGAAGAAGTAGTGGATCAACGTAGAAAGCTCGTAACTTTCGAAGACCGTGCAGTCGCTGCTGAGACTTTTTCTGCACGGCTGTAACATGCTTGGTAAATGACAATTTTTCATCAAAGATAACACCGAGGTACTTGAAAGAATCAACCTGTTCCACAGGTTCACCATTGATGACAATAGGACTATTGACAGTTCTATTTCGACGGATGTCAATGCACATTTCTTTGGTTTTGGAAACATTCAGATGTAGAAAATTGTTACTGCACCAACTTGAGAAACGTACCACTGAAGAAACATATCACTGGTATGAGGCAAAATCACTCAAAAGAGCGAGCATGGCTGTATCATCAGAAAACCTCACATATTGGGTAGATGGATCCACACTCCGACAGTCAGTTGTATACAAAGTAGTGCTGGTTCGATACCAAAAATATCGAAGTATCGCGATACTTGCGAAAGTTCGATACCGATATTTAGTGGTATCGCGATACTTCGATATTTTTGGTATCGAACGCCCACTATTCGATACCTTCGATACCTACGATACCTTCGATACCTTCGATACCTTCGATACCTTCGATACCTTCGATACCTTCGATACCTTCGATACCTTCGATACCTTCGATACCTTCGATACCTTCGATACCTTCGATACCTTCGATACCTTCGATACCTTCGATACCTTCGATACCTTCGATACCTTCGATACCTTCGATACCTTCGATACCTTCGATACCTTCGATACCTTCGATACCTTCGATACCTTCGATACCTTCGATACCTTCGATACCTTCGATACCTTCGATACCTTCGATACCTTCGATACCTTCGATACCTTCGATACTCGACACCGAGTCCATTCGACGAAGTCGATGCGAAGGCGCAACATCGTTGTTGGTGACGACGTTGTTTACAGGAGCTATATGTAGCCTAAATTGACTTAGGCGTGGTTGTTTAAAAAATAATATAACATAAAATGTGAATTGTTTTCTAAAACTTTATTGTAGAATTAGTCTCTATAATAACTGTTTTCTGTGTACAATCTTAGCGTAGGTCAGACTTCACTTAGCCTCGTTACCCAAACCAAAGTTCGTATGTGACGCTCTCGTTTGGTGGCAGTACCATGCCATCTTTCTTCCTACTTTATTTACGGTTACGCGTACAAAAACACACATCCTATAGTATTTGTATAGAGTGTTTATTGCACGCACTAGTATTTATGAAACTAGTTTAATAATAATATTAATATAAATCTTTATTCGAGCACGATGCGGAGGTTATGTTTATCCGGGTTCCGTTTGATGGCGCCACCATTTGTCGTACACGATGCCCACAACCAAGGCGAACGACAACAAGTCGCAACGTTCATCGCTAATAATTTGGCAGTTTTCCAACAAAGAGTGTCTGCTGTGCTAGAGGCGTCTCAAAGATAGCGGGGGAAATACATCGAATTTGACGAAACCTGTCACCATTCAAGAAGCTATCAAAACGTGATGATCAATGTTCATCGTATGGCGTCGTCGACGTCGTGGGCAACGTCGCATTGCCCGCCATTGCCATTGACTCGAGAACATATTCTATCGAAATATTCGACAGTGAGCGAGCAATGGACATCTAGTTACATTCGAAGCGAATCGCCATCGGATGCCGAATCTACTAAGTAACTGCGGCAAACATCGCCAAGAAGTGACATACACGACGTGACTGATTAACGATGACGATGTGCTTACTGCATCTACTGTCACTCACTGTGACACTGCCAGTCACTGGCAGTGGCCAAACAGATTCACCACTGCCTGGCAGAGCCAGAGGTAGAGGAAGAAACTGACCGGTTCTTGAAAACAGTTGCAAAAACATTATGGGGCTTGTTATTGATAACGTGGTAATTTAAGTTTTATATAAAAAAAATTGTGTGAACTGGGAAGTGCAATTGTAATTTTTATTAATATATGTTAAATCACAATTATCTTTACGATACAATTAATTATAAAACAGTTATAACAGTGAGTGTGCAGCTGTGCTGGCAGTGGCACTATAATAAGTGATAGGTGTATTTAATATAATAATAACATATTATTTGTATGTTATGTTTTAGCTGTATTTGTTGATGGTCACTTTAGGAGACACATTGAATTGAAATTAAGCTGCTATATTATAGTGTATTTACAAACAGCTGGGGTGAAGTACTGTTATTAATTAAAAATAATTCAGTGCAATTGATGAATTTATTTGTCACTAGGTATTTTATTGCAGTTGTCTTTATTGTTTTAATTTTATATTACAGTTACCTTTTAGTTTTACAACAGTAATCAATTATATTGAAACTGTTGTTTGTTTACTTACATAAAAAGAAAATTGCATTTTAATCATTGTTTGCATGACTATAAAATTATCACATATTTCCCTACTTGTAAGTGAAAAATTGTGTGTGTTTCTGTGGCATTAGTTTAAGTGGATAGTAGTGTGTTTCTTTGGAGATCTCTACTGTACTGAATTACACTTACAAAGTAAATTTTGAGAATCGAATAAAAATCTGGTATCGATTGATATCGAAGAATTCTGGTATCGAACCAGCAATATATCGATCGGTATCGAAGAATTCTGGTATCGAACCAGCACTACTTCTGTTGCATACTGTTTCTACTGGGAACTGTGTTCTATCTGAATATTAGACTTACAACGTAAGTATCGAGTATCGAGTATCGAACAAAATTCAGGCATCGATTGGTATCGAACAAAACCTGGTATCGAACCAGCACTAATACAAAGTGTACAAAAATGGGCTCAGGATACAACCCTGAGGCGCACCTGTGTTGCTAACAATCACTGGTGACTTTATGTCACCCACTCGAACACACTGCGGGCGATTACTTAGGAAATTGAAAACCCAGTGAACAAATGCGGCTGGAACTTCTTGTTTCTGTAGTTTATCAATCATGACATGCCTTTGTATTACAAGTATTAAATGCTGAACTGAAATCTATAAATAGGATTCGAGCATTATTACCAGCTGTCCCCATGTGTTCGAATAGTTTGTGTAGAAGGCAAGCTATTGCATCGTCAGTACCTCTTCTTGAACGGTAAGCGAACTGATATGGGTCCAGTTGAGATTGAACATGTGGGAGAATGTGAGACAAAATCAGTCTTTCCAAACATTTCATGAAGATGGACGTTAGGGCCACAGGTCTGAAGTGGTTTAACTCTGACGGTGATGACATTTTAGGGATGGGTACCACTATAGACGTTTTCCAGATGGTAGGAATCACACCTGTATCCACAGACTGTTTAAACAGTGGCTGAAATACCGGACCTAACTCAATTGCACACTCTTTAAGTAAGCGGCCTGGAATGCCATCTGGACCAGGATCTTTATTAGCCTTAGACTTTTTTTATTGATTTGTGACATCCACGGTAGAAATGTCAAAATCACCTGGTATGGGTAAAGGGCCAGCAGCTAGGAGCGACTCACACTCTATAGAAAAATCATGGGTGTCAAATCTGTTATAAAACAAATTTAAGTCTGAAGCAAATTTCAGTGGATCAGTAGTTGAAGGGACAGATAATCTGTCAACACGACCTGACATCTTTTTCAAGTGCGCAAAGGCCTGTTTAGTGTTCATGCAGCTAAACTCATTTTCAACCTTTTCACGATACCTTTGTTTTGCTTGCGAGATTTATGTTTGTAGCTGTCTGTGTGCATTTTTCATTGTGTGTATGTCCTTAGTGCAGTATGCGAGTTGTTTTTCCTTAAGCGTGTTTTTTTATATCAGACGTGATCCAAGGCTTTGAATTAGATTGGACATTGGAATGGTAGAGTCCATGCAAAAGGTAATGTACTCCGTAATGATAGAAGCATGTTCATTTAGGTTCACTGAATCGGGTGCAAACACACCCCAATCTGTGCAAGCCAGAGATCCCTGGAGCTGCATGGTGACATCCTGAGTCCATTGTCGAACCTCGACCTTGGTCGGCTTGACTCTCTTCAACAGTTGTCGATACGCTGGGATGAGGTTGATGACATTGTGATCGGCACGACCGAGGGGAGAGTGAGCACGAGCGGAGTAAGCACTGGGAATATTCCCATAGCATAAATCTATCGTCTTGTTGTTCCTTGTTGGCACATGGACATACTGGTGAAACGACGGCAACGCAGTATCCAACGTGCAGCTGTTAAAGTCGCCCATAACAAAGACAGGAGCGTCCGGGTAGCGTAACAGCATTGACTGCGTGTAAGTGGCTATTGTGTCGGCTGCGGCGAGTGCGTCTGCACTGGGTGGAACATAAACACAACATAGTACAATGTTGCTAAATTACCGCGGTAAATAGAACGGGCGAACAGACAGCGTCAACAGTTCCAAGTTCGGTGTACAGAGTGTGGTGTGTATTTTAACGTTGGAGCACCACCGATTGTTAATGTAGATGCACAAACCCCCTCCTCTCGTCTTACCCGACTCCTCAGTTCTGTCCGAACGGTACACAGTAAGCCCGTCCAGAATGATGTCATCGTCTGGACGAGTAGAGTCCAGCCATGTCTCGCAAAAGGCCATCACGCAGGCCTCTCGATAGACGTTGTCATATCGACACTTTGCATGAAGCTCGTCAATTTTGTTGAACAGCGACTGGACGTTTGCAAATACAACAGATGGTAGGGGGGGTTTTGCTGGTTGTCTGCGAAGTCTGTTCTTTACACCACCACGCCTACCTCGTTTGCGTTTCTTGGACGCATCTTGTGTGGTGTTGACAGTCGGCATCAGCGGCCGTGAAGACGGCGGAGATGGAGGCGGGCGTAGCCGAAGCAGTTCGTCACGCGTGTAAACAAATCCGCCATGTTGTTGGGTGTGGTCTCCATCAGTGTGCATGAACAGTATTGTGCACTGTGAGTCACAGTCCATCAGTGTGTATGAGCAGTATTGTGAACTCTGAGTCACAGTACATCAATGTGTATTGAGCAGTATTGTGCATTGTGAGTCACAGTCCATCAGTGTGTATGAGCAGTATTGTGAACGCTGAGTCAAAGTCCATCAATGTGTAAGAGCAGTATTGTGCACTGTGAGTCACAGTCCATCAGTGTGTATGAGCAGTATTTTGCACTGTAAATCACAGTCCATCAGTGTGTATGAGCAGTATTGTGAACTGTCCCAGGCTGTCATTTCGACCATTTCCTGAAAACATTTATTAATGGTAAGTTGTTATTTATAGGGTATTATCCATTTGTTAGTACTGATGAATGCACGTTACACTTCATTGCGTGACACACATATCCTATTGAACACCATCTCAACTTCTCTGTGAAGCACTCATCATCATCATCATCATCATCATCATCATCATCATCATCACTGTGCAGCTGTAGTGTCCCATGGTTGGGTGAAGGCTTCACATCCTGTAATTAATGAGTTGACTATTTATACAGTAATACTAACATTCACCACAGTCTGTAGCCAGGTACTCATTCATATAGCTAAGTGAACTGGAGCGACATAGGGTGAATGAAATTGGCCATGGGTCTATGTATATTTTTCAATCACTGAAAGAAGTGCTTCAGACAAAATGTAATATATATATATATAGTTGATCATTACAGCCACAAATTACCCGTGAGGATCAGTTCTTTGCTGTGTAGTTGCTTGTGGCAGCGTTCAATAGTGCATGCAGAGCAAACTTGGATACAAACACAATTTTATTATCAGTTCCATTGCCATCTTCTCTTCACCAAGTAGGAAGCAATCTCCTTGAACTGTGTTTGACCACTGGCCATCCAGGTAATTGTCACCCCTTGAGGATGGCATTGGGGGAAGCGTTTCCTCTGGTCACGCTCCAAGAAAGACTTGACATGGTGGTACAGCAATGACATGACATGCCGGTACAGCAGTGACATGACATGCCGGTACAGCAATGACTTGACATGCTGGTACAGCAATGACTTGACATGCCGGTACAGCAATGACTTGACATGCCGGTTCAGCAATGACTTGGCATGCTGGTACAGCAATCACATGATATGCCGGTACAGCAATGACATGACATGCCGGTACAGCAATGACTTGGCATGCTGGTACAGCAATCACATGACATGCCGGTACAGCAATAGCATGACATGTCGGTACAGCAATGACTTGACATGCCGGTACAGCAATGACTTCACATGCCGGTACAGCAGTGTCATGACATGCTGGTACAGCAATGACTTGACATGCCGGTACAGCAATGACTTGACATGCTGGTACAGCAATGACTTCGCATGCTGGTACAGAATGACTTGACATGCTGGTACTGCAGCTGTAGTGAGGCAGAGAAGGAGAATGTCACATTATAACTTTTTTGAATAAATTTCACCTTTTCCTGGTCGCAATTTGCCTGCATTGACATCATTTCATTCCTGGCTTGCTTCCTTGTGTTTCCATGTCGTAGCTGTACATCGCCAGTGTTGGGGTAGAGAGTGTGGCTCTCTTCAGCTTTCACCAGAGTTCTGTCAGCACTGACAACCATAAACACGTTACACTTCATGCTTGTCCTCTTACTGTGCGTGAATTTGATGCCATTTGTCAATTATTTAGATTTTTGATAAGACTAATTGTTCAAAAGAGCAACTCGGTGTCTCGTAGTATCTTTGATGAATTCAACATTAGCAGCCAAGTTTCCCGTGACATTCCAAACTCAATTGTCAAATTGAACATGAAACTGAGATCAGCTAGCTAGAACAGAGCTGCGCAACTTATAATTTTCTTATTGGCTACAAATGTGTGAACTGGCAGTGCCACAAACCACAATCAGTACTTAGGTTGTTCACGTAAAAGTAAGAGCAGTTGACTTTCAAAAGCTTATACTTAAGTCAGACAATTAGATTCCATGTGTGAGTTATAGTGAGTCTTGCTCATCTCAAACAGCTTTATGTAGAGATGGCACTCAATTGTCATATCTTGGGGGAGTTCTGAGACGAGGGCTAGAAACACAAAGCTAATGGGATGATACTAATGAAACCATTATTTTTATGATAAAATGAAAATAAAGATAATAATAAGAACATTTAAATATAGTGCTATGAATCTAAATAAAATCCATCAGGACCCAATTATTGCCAGTCACATATATTTTGGTGGACACATGGATGTTAACTGTTAAGCCAATTTACAAACTTTTAAAAGTGTCTGATGACCTGAAATGGACTACAAACACACATATGACACCCATATTTCTACCCATCCACAAAGGTTTTTTCCCGTCCAAATGATGGGTGGACGAGTCTCGGCATAAAGCTATGGCGCCAGTCCATGTTGTGTATGAAACGCCAGTTGCAAGATTGAGTACTGAACATGTTGTTTCATGGGAAGCCAATGCAGTTTCATGAGTACTGGAGTCATGTTCCCATCTGTGGCAGCGGATCACTAGCCCACCAGCAGCATTTTGCACTCTTTGTCACTTGGATATTAGGCAGTCTGAGAGATCATGGTCAGGAGACAGTTCGTATCTAGATGAAACAGTGTTACATGCATTAAAATGGCAAATACAAGGTGGCAGCCACCTGTCACCAACAATTTAGTATTCACAATATCATTGGCAATAAATGACATAGAAGCCTGACCTTGGGCTTTCAACGAAAGCTGGGACCCAAGCTTTCTTTGTTGCCGCACCAACTGTGTGGAATTCGCTTCCTGCCAGTGTTAAATCAGAAGATAATATTATAATTTCATTCCGCCAACATCTAAAAACGTATCTCTTTAATGCTGCCTATCCTCAGCCTGCTAGCTTCTTCATCCATCCATTGATGACTCACGCGTTGTTTTACGATTATGAGATTGCCTTGGTTCTGTCGCGCCACTGAGTTTGATCATCGAGGATATTGGCACAAAAGAAGGCATTATTATTATTATTATTGTACATGTTTGATGAAAGAGGAGTCCAGTGAAACCATTAGTTTGAAGATGCAAATGGTGGCACGTTTGATACGGTGGGAACATACGTTTCCTCATCATCCTAAATAATAAAATAATAAATTTAATACTCTTTTCCTGTAGCGCTAATTCCCGCATAGCGGATCAATGCGCTGCACAAGACATATAATAAATGTATTAATAAATATAAATGTAAATTATATAAATTAATATAAATCAAACCAAATTTTGGTTTTATGTAAATGATATAAAATCATGAATATAAATCAATTTAAAATAAATTAAACACTGTTTTAAAGATGGATTGTACTAAGTCTCTGTAAATTATATAAATTAATATAAAATTAAAACATTTACTAAATCTGTGTATGTAAGTTATCTGTACATAAATCTAAAACATAAACACTGATTAAAACATGTATAACACTAAAAATACATTTTAAAGCAGTGTCCGTCATTTCACAACAATTTGAATTAATTAAAATGTCTAATAAAAAATATGTCTTTAAACACTTTCTTAACATAGATAATGTTCCAGATGCACGAATGTTCACAGGTAATTCATTCCATAGTCGTGGTGCTGCTGCGCCAGATGCCGAATCGCCAACACACGTCGTTGTTATGCCTTGGTGCAATGTTGGCGCATAGTTCTGGCGTAGGCATCCGTCACGCTTTCTTGGTTGAACAAGTTCAGCAAGATAAGATAATAATCGTCACATTTTTATAGCGCTGTTCCAACATTTGTTGCTCACAGCGCTGTACATAATGTTCTTGTAAATAAATAAATCTTTAATTTTACTTAAATGCAGCAGTGGTCATAAATGACAATGTCCTGAAGATGCTGTGGTAGTGCATTCCATAGACTTGGGCTGCCACACTGAAAGCTCTGTCACCCCAGTGACGCCTTGTGCTTGGCACACACAATAAACTGTGTTCGCTGGAGCGCAGCGACCTAACCAGCTGGAGTCGGCTTACACATTGTTCAATGTAATCAGGCACTTGGCCATTCAGTGCTTGATGAGTGAGTAGTAGGATCTTGAACTCAACTCGCACCACTATCGGCAGCCAGTGCAACTTCTTTAGCAATGGTGTAGCATGGCTATATCTAATAGCGCCGTCGATCAAGCGGGCTGCCCAGTTCTGTATTTTCTGAAGCCGTTGCATTTGATTCAGAGGCAGTCGATAGAGCAGTGCATTGCCAATATCCAATCTGCTTGTGACAAATGCATGAACAACTTGCTTTGTCGCTGCTGCTGTCAGATACCGTCTGATCCTCAAGATGTTGCGGAGGTGGAATATGGCTGACCTGCATACAGCAGTTACGTGGGACTCCATCGTCATCTCAGCATCAAACTGCACACCGAGATTACGAACACAGTCAGTCACCCTAACCACACAATCACCAACATGTAACGCTTGCAGCGTGATTTTCTTTAGCTGTTGAGCTGAATCGAATACGATTACGTCCGTTTTAGAATCGTTCAACTTCAAGGAGTTTGCCTTCATCCATATCCTGATTTCTGTCACACATTGTTCTATGCTCTCAACAGCCATCAATGTCCTCCTGATGGGGTTTCACTGTGATGTAAATTTGCGTGTCGTCAGCATAAAAGTGCGACATCAAGTTGTTGTTCCGAATGATTTTCGATAATGGTGCTGCATAGATAAAAAACAACTGCGAACCAAGTATGGAACCTTGAGGAACCCCACACGTAAGGGGGCGAGCAGTTGACGTAGAACCATTAATGTGGACAGCTTGAACTCTGTCACTCAGATATGATTTAAACCAATTAAGTGCAGTTTGGCCCACTCCAACATCATGTGACAGTCTATGCAACATGACATTGTGGTCCACAGTATCAAATGCAGCCGACAAGTCCAGTAGTAACATTATGACAATGTTCTGGTTGTCCATTGCACGCAGGATGTCATTCTGTACACATGCAAGGGCCGTCTCGACGCTGTGGTTTGGCTTGTACGCAGACTGGTTGGGCATGCAGAGATTACACTCAAACTTGTGAGCCGACAGTCTCGCGGCAACAACACGCTCTATTGTCTTCGACAAGTATGGCAGATTGGACACAGGTCTGTAGTTGTTCAAGATGTCCTTATCTAGGCCTGACTTCTTGATTATAGGTCGTACGTGTGCTCTCTTCAAGTGAGAAGGCATTACTCCTGTTCTCAGAGACATGTTAACAATGGTGGTGAGAACAGGTATAATATCATGCGAACAGTCTCTAAGCAGCAATGTCGGTATGGGATCGGGTTCACATGATTTATCCGGCGATTACTTCAACAGTATTCCGATTTCAGTTTCAGTGGCTGGCTTAAATGCATTCAGTAAGCATGTTTGGGATTCACCATCAGTGTAGATGTATACGTTGCTAACACTTGGAGTAAATTCACACCGGATTTTCGAGAATTTTTTAGAGAAAAAATCTGAAAACTGCTCTGCAAGCGCATTGAATGAGTTACATGTCGGAAGTTGAGTGTCATGATCGAGGTGTAGGAGGTTGGCGACAATCTTGAACAGCTTTTTCTGGTCACCAGATGCATCAGCGATTTGACTCATGTGGTATTCCAATTTCACACGGTATATGGATGTAAGTAAGCCAGCCTGTCACATTCTAGTCCGGTTGTTCTCCATCTTCGTTCCAGCTGGCGTCTCAAACACTTAGTTGCTCGTATGCTGTCGTTATACCACAGTGTGTGTGGTCGTACAGTCACTGTGCGTGTCGTTAATGGTGCATGTTTGTCAACAATAGCTTCAATGGTTTCCTTGTACGTTTCAACAGATATAGTTCATGTCAGACATATGCTTTGACAGTAGCAATCACCAATCATAAGATGACGCCAAACCATTCATATCATATTCATACTTCATATTCATATTCATACCATATGCATTGAAAAGTCATTTTATTACCAACATTTTGAAGGCGATTCTGCTCTCAACTGGCAGCCAATGCAGCTTCTTCAACACTGGTGTGATGTGGTCGTGTTTACTGGTGCGTGTTATTAGTCCGGCTGCATTGTTCTGGACATGCTGTAACCGAGCTGCCTGTGATAACAGTGAGTTGCAGTATTCCAGGCGAGAGATGACGAGAGCGTTAACTGCACTTTTCGCGGTTTCAGTTAGGTAGTGCCATATTGATGACAGTCTGTATAGATGGTACATGCAGCACACACAGCAGTCACATGATCTGTCATCGACAGATGTTGGTCCATGTGAACTCCTAGATTCCTTATGCGGTCTGATGGTGAAACCGTATCATCTCCTATCGTCAACGTCTTCAGATGATGTTTTGATGTAAATATCATCATCTAATTTTTTTCATCGTTTAATTGCAATGCCGTCCATCGTCTGACTTCCCCAATACAGTCTGTGAGTCGCCTCGCAGTTTCCACTTGGTCGCCTGGTTTAGTGGGATTGTACGATGCATATACTTGAATGTTGTTGGCATAGTTATGGTATTTTATGCCATGTCTTTTGAATATCTGCTGCATTGGGGTGGAGTATAAGGTGAACATAACTAGCCCAAGGACCAGGGCTTTATGCAGGATCAAATTATTGCCAGTCACACATGTTCTGGTGATCACATGGATATTAACTGTTAAGCCAGCTTACAAACTGTAAAATGTGTATAATGACCTGAACGGGACTACAAACACACATGTGACACCACTTACACTAACTTCTAAGGCATAACTGACAATATCTATGGTTTTGGAAGACCTATTTTTGCTCCTTCATTTTTTACCCATCCACCCATATTTCTACCCGTCCACAATTTTTTTTACCCATCCAAATGACGGGTAGCCAGGTCTCTGCATAGAGCTATGACAGGCACCCAGACCCAGTCATAACCAGTCAGACAGCCTCAGTCGTACCTATTCAGTCAGCTCCAGTCTTCCCCAGACAGCCAGCCCTAGTCTTCCCTATTGAGTGTGCCCCAGTCAACCCCAGGCAGCCAGCCCCAGTCATCCCCATTGAGCCAGCCCCAGGCATCCCCATTGAGCCAGCCCCAGTCATCTCCATTGAGCCAGCCCCAGTCATCCCCAATGAGCCAGCCCCAGTCATCCCCAATGAGCCAGCCCCAGTCATCCCCATTGAGCCAGCCCCAGTCATCCCCAATGAGCCAGCTCCAGTCATCCCCAATGAGCCAGCTCCAGTCATCCCCAGTCAGCCAGCTCCAGTCATCCCCAGTCAGCCAGCCCCACTCAGTCAGCCCAGTCAGCCAGCCTCAGTCATCCCCAGTCAGCCTCAGGCAGCCAGTCTCAGACATCTCCAGGCAGTCAGCCCCAATCATCCCCAGTCAGCCAGTCCCAGTCATCCCCATGCAGCTAATCTCAGTATCCCCAGGCAGCCAGTCTCAGTATCCCCAGTCAGCCAGTCCCAGTCATCCCCATGCAGCCAGTCTCAGTATCCCCAGTCAGCCAGTCCCAGTCATCCCCATGCAGCCAGTCTCAGTATCCCCAGTCAGCCAGTCCCAGTCATCCCCATGCAGCCAGTCTCAGTATCCCCAGGCAGCCAGTCTCAGTCACCCACAGGCAGCCAGCCCTAGTCATACCTAGGCAGTCAACCCCAGTCTTCCCCAGCAGCCAGCCCCAGTTGTCCATAGTCAGCCTGACCCAGCCAACCAGTCATCCCCAATCAGCCAGCCCAGGCCAACCAGTTGGGTGGACAGGTCTCTGCATAATGCTATGCCAAGGACCGAGCCCTGTGGCACACGACTCTGTAGTGGATTAGTCGCGGATGTGTTTGAGTCTATCTGGACACAGTGGGTGCGGTCTTCCAAGTACGTCCGGAATCATGATAACGCTGTTTCACGCACACCATATTCGTCATGCAATAGTGTTAGCAAATGTTCATGGTCAATCTTGTCAATTGATAAGCCCAGCATGACAAACAACATTGCACGATTCGAGTTCGCTAGAAATGTCGTGCTGAACACGAAGTAGAGCTGTTTCTGTACTGTGAAGCATCTTGTATGCCGATTGGTATTCTCATGTAGCCCATTCAAAGTGAGATGGTCAAGCAAATGATGAACTGCAACTTTCTCCAAGACTTTGCCGACGAATGCGATATTTTACACTGGTCTGTAGCTCTTTAACAGGTCTTTGTCGAGAGTGTCAGATTTGAGAAGCGGTTTTATTATTGCTGTTCTCAAAGTGACCGGAAAGAGTCCTTGCTTTAAAGTTGTTATTCACTATTGCCACCAGATAAGGATCTTGTACATGTACTGTTTTCTTCAACTGATCAGTGGGGCAAGAGTTCAGGCGGCATGTCTTTGTAGGGCACAATCTGATGATGTTCTTTATTTCCTCTTCACTCGTAGGTAGCAGTCAATCGAGTGTGTTTGACAAATGTTGGCTGCCAGAGTCAATAGAATAGTCTTCGTCATTGGTCAGCTTTGTGCTTATCTGCATTCTAATTCCTTGTGTTTTCTCTGCAAAGTAGGTTGCGAAATCATTGCACAGTGCTTCAGTGTTAGTGGATTGTGGAAAAATTATTCCCGGGGGCTTTAGCAGAGTGTTAACTACACGAAAGCATGTTCGCTGGTCAAGTGATGACAACACTGACTCGTACTGAGCACGCTTCGCTCTCTTGATCATGTTGTTCACCGCTGTTCGATGTTCAAAAAAAATCTGGCGATGCACCTCAAGCTTCGTTGATCTGTATCTCTTCTTGTTTGCACGTCTTAAGGCCCCGGCTTTGTGGATGTTGTCATTGTACCACAGTTCCTTGCGTTGGCAAGCTTTCATTCTCACAGCAACGTGAATAAAGGTCAGTTTCGAGGCGAACGAACTCAAGGCCGCAAAAATCACACATCTGTTTCATGGCATGAGCAGGCACAAGGCTAGCCGAAGTATAGACGGAAAACAACACTGTAGTGGTCTGATATGCTGCTGGGGTACGCTGAAATTGACGAAACGATTTAACAAGATGAGCGTGTGGGTTCTGTGACACGTTGTTTTAAGTTGTTTTCTGCTAAAATGTAATTCAATACCTTTACACCAGGCGCACTATTAAGTTCACAGTGAAGATTGAAATCACCGACAGTGAGGATGTATTGCCGTGTAACAACTATTTCGTTTACGTACGTTGCGAATTCGTCAAGGGGCGACTGGATGGAGGTGGTTGGCGGGCGGTAAATGATGACAACATGCACAAATCTCGATGTTTGTGTTGATTTAACATCTAAATGTTCAAATGTGTTGTATCGTTTGGTTGTAGTCTTGCAGAATTTATATGCCGACTTGTACAACAATCCGACACCGCCTCCAAGCTTCAAAGAACGACCTTTGCCAATGAAGCTGTAACCTGAGGGGATTAACTCGTTGAGAACAGCAGTCTTGCTTGGTTTGCACCATGTTTCGGTCAGGAACATTAAGTCAGCTTTTTGATCAATATTGTGTTCTTTAACTGTTACTGGTTTATTACAGGTTTAGTCCACATGCCTTCACTGTCGTACACAATGTAAAATTAAAGTAGTGAATTGCGTATAAACGTACGATAATATCAATAATAGGGGGAGACAATTACCCTGTGTGGCAGCTCAGACGCACATTAATACGCCATCCGATTCTTACTAGATCCTGCCAAATGTGTTCTGCGACAATTTCCTGTGCCCAAATGTTCGCTTGGTAGTGTGAATACAATGTGTGCTGTATGGTGGCACCAGGAGTGGAAGCAATGTGTGCTGTATGGTGGCACCAGGAGTGGAAGCAATATGTGCTGTATGCTGGCACCAGGAGTGGAAGCAATATGTGCTGTATGCTGGCACCAGTAGTGGAAGCAATATGTGCTGTATGGTGGCACCAGGAGTGGAAGCAATGTGTGCCGTATGGTGGCACCAGGAGTGGAAGCAATATGTGCTGTATGGTTGCACCAGGAGTGGAAGCAATATGTGCTGTATGGTTGCACCAGGAGTGGAAGCAATATGTGCTGTATGGTGGCACCAGTAGTGGAAGCAATATGTGCTGTATGGTTGCACCAGGAGTGGAAGCAATATGTGCTGTATGCTGGCACCAGTAGTGGAAGCAATATGTGCTGTATGCTGGCACCAGTAGTGGAAGCAATATGTGCTGTATGCTGGCACCAGTAGTGGAAGCAATATGTGCTGTATGCTGGCACCAGTAGTGGAAGCAATATGTGCTGTATGGTTGCACCAGGAGTGGAAGCAATATGTGCTGTATGGTTGCACCAGGAGTGGAAGCAATATGTGCTGTATGGTGGCACCAGGAGTGGAAGCAATATGTGCTGTATGGTTGCACCAGGAGTGGAAGCAATATGTGCTGTATGCTGGCACCAGTAGTGGAAGCATCTACACAACCAGCATATCTAAATTCAATGCTAACTCCAACAAGAAATTCCAGACAGCTACGCTCAACCAGTAGTAACCCTCTTCACATCCCTCGGGTGAAAACGAAAGCCGGGACCCGAGCTTTCTCGGTTGCCGCACCAACGGTGTGGAATTCGCTTCCTGCCAGTGTTAAATCACAAGGTAATATAGTTTCATTCCGCCGACATCTAAAAACCTATCTCTTTAATGCTGCCTATCCTCCTTAGCCTCCTAGCTTTTCCATCCATCTGTTGACGACTCACGCATTGCTTTCGATTATGAGATTGATTAATCCCCTGGTTTTGTCGCGCCACTGAGCTTGATTTTCGAGGATATTGGCGCAAAAGAAGTTACTATTATTATTATTATTATTATTATTATATGTGCTGTATGCTGGCACCAGTAGTGGAAGCAATATGTGCTGTATGGTGGCACCAGGAGTGGAAGCAATATGTGCTGTATGGTTGCACCAGGAGTGGAAGCAATATGTGCTGTATGGTGGCACCAGTAGTGGAAGCAATATATGTGCTGTATGGTGGCACCAGGAGTGGAAGCAATATGTGCTGTATGGAGGCACCAGGAGTGGAAGCAATATGTGCTGTATGGTGGCACCAGGAGTGGAAGCAATATGTGCTGTATGGTGGCACCAGGATTGGAAACAATGTGTGTTGTATGGTGGCACCAGGAGTGGAAGTTTCTCTACTACCTGGTATGACTTCAGTTGTTTGAATATGTGCTGGCAGCACCATATTGTATCGCCCTCTCAACGGGAGGGCTGGATTGTGAAGTGGACACAGAACCGCTCACAGTCACACCATCAAGCCACAGATTGTGTCATCAGGATCTTACAGGAAGTCTTTGAGGCATGCAGTTTTCCTTTTATCCGGATGTATCCAGTGATATATATGTGCTGTTGAGAGCATGAAGCTACTGCCTTATCAGAACACACAGCATTGTATGTATGTTTGTATTTGACAGGATGATGCTTAGCTTCTGTGCCCATTATGACGACACTCTGCACTCACCTCTGGAGCTCTGTGTAATGCCAATACAAAGATGTCTTATTAGTCAAATAACTATATATACAGTGATGCTCAGACGACTACTGTTTGTAGTATATCACCAGTGCATGAGTTCCTTCATGTATACAGTCGTGCCTCGGTAAAAAGCGGTACCTAGCTGGGGTCAACAAAATGGAACCGTGTTATAAATGGGGCGTGTTACAGTATATTCTGTCAGGGGCGCCACCACCTACAAAAACCCTACCAAAGCATCCAATGCCACTGTGGTGACTGTGTACTTTTTAAAACTAATTGAAATTGACAACCAACGTCAGTATGTGTTATGTTAAAATATTACACACTGTCAAATTTTGAACTGAGTAAAATTGACGAATGGTATGCAGTTTTAAAACAAATAAGAATCAATACGCCTCATATGACGATGTGAATTGAGTGATAGTGCAGCCTTTAAAGGGGGACTGAAGCGGCCGAACAACCACAGCCCAAACATAAGAACATATAATTTACAGCACTAGTGGCCATAATTTGACAAGCCCAGTGTCACGGTATATTTTTAATAAATTTTCAAAGTGAGCTACTTTCGACACAGGGCGCCGCCATTCCGCCTGGCCATATTGCTGGTTGTACTCGGGTTTGTTTACAATCACCGGAAGCACGTGTCGACAGGCGGCGCAGCATAGCTCTCGCAAAAACGGACGAAACGCACTCAAACCAAATATAATTAAACACATTAATGCACTGTATGCCTAATAGATATACCATAATTGTTAGTAAGCATTATTTAACATACTTCCACAAAGGATTCCTGTAGAAAAAGCAGGTTTGAGATGATGAAGTTTGCGTGTCCGCCTGCGGCGAGTTCAGCGGAGTCGGCGGTGGTCACTTTCGAACGCCGATTGTAAGCCTAATTTCGAATGTGACGAGCACAACGAGGCGCTGAACCTCAAAACATAAGCTTCGACCAGAGCTACAGGTCCGTGTTTGATTGATTGGCTTGCATATAAGTACGCAGCGACGAAGTAAAGTTCGTCGAACTCGACAGGAAAACCGGACATGATTTCCTTATTTGGAATGTGATTCGGCGCGTAGGAAGTGACAAGCCGGCGACTCGGCACTCACGAGTTCCGTCATGTATCGTTACGACTACAATTTAATCCCACAGTTGTATTTCACTGTCTGCATAATACACGAATGTGACCTAAGAAAAGTTTAAATGTAGTAAGAAATGTGAATGTAATAAAATAAATCTATGTGTAGATACAAGTATTTAATTTGAAATAAAAATGTTTAAAATCCACTGAATTTGTTTAGGTCAACAGATCGCCAGATCTAGCGGTGCGTTGGTTGCTAGAACCAGCTCGAGTTTCTAGGTACAAGTAAAAAAATGTTTTTGACATAGACAGTGGTGGAATAATTTTCTTCAAGATAGTGACATAAAAAGAAATGCCAGCTACGACCGTATCAGGCGTATGACGTGTTTGTTAGCGTCGTCATATGCTAATTACTTAAATTAGGGTGACTCGCTAATTAGTCAACAACTGTTGAACAGTCACGAATCACAGACACAGATATATAACAGGCATTATTTATAATGAATTAACAGAAACAGCAAAATACTAATTTATGTTATTATTTAAATTATACTTAACTGCATTCAATAAAACACTAGTGTGTATAAAAAATATTTGACCCCATAAATCAACTGATTAAAATCACTAAAGAATTTTTTTATATTAATTGCTAATTTATAAAGGTAAGATCTTAAAGAGCGTAGTAACCAATCCTCAGGATTGCTGAAAGCGCTTTACACTTTATTTCCCTGACAGACCTGTTCAATCATATACCATCTCAACTTCTCTGGGAAGCATCCAGCAATATGCTACAATTAATTCGCAAAAGCTACTCATACACATATCCACCACTGTCTATAGCCATGCAGGTACTCATTTATACAGCTGAGTGAACTGGAAAAATGTAGAGTGAAAAAAAATCCTCAAGCTTTTAACATCACAGCAAAGAATTGCAGACATAGCTGTTGACTTATGAATACTGTCTGTTGATCACTATAGTTTGCGTACAATTTAATCTTGGCCATTACACGAGGACACTGTTTTTGACATTATGCAAGCTGAGGATGTACTGTTTATATGCATTATATCATCAAAGCAAGATACCAGAACGACAAGTAGGAAACGGTGAGCGGCAGCCATGCAGGTCAGTAAAATATTATTATCATTATGATTATGGTATCATTGTATTTGTTTCTGGTAACATATGTACATGTGTGCATCGCACAACTTTCTATAAAATAATTAGTATAACAACAATAAAACATGCTACAGAATCAATCACACTTAACATAGTGTCACTATTAAGTATGTTAATGTGTCTATCCAATGACACTACCCATCATAACCCAAGTCAGTTGGCAATATTACCTGGGAACACATTTAATATTTTAATTCATAAAATATCCGTAGAATATTTTATAATTTCATGTATGCACATTCTGTTATTGCTGTAGAATGCATGACTGTGGTCAAAATACACAAAACACATGGAACTTATTTCAATTTTTTTTAAGCAACTGTTTTGACATACATAATAAGTCACTACCCTCCAGGGGTAGTATCCGATATTTAAACAATGACAGATTAATACATTTCTAAATAATCTAAGACAACAGTTTTGTTTATCGCCCAAAACATTATGCACCCAAATGTGGATCTCACCTTTAAGAATCTGCAGTTTTGCTTTCCAAGTGATAAACAAGCACACATTTTTTAGGTGGGGATCTGAATAGTCTCCTGACAGCAGGTAGTAAGATCACTGATCCCATGACTAAAATTAATAGTTACATGGGTGAAAAAACATTTGGAACCTTACATTAGCCCATAGCCTCCATTGTTACTGGAAAGGGTTGCAAACATCATGATCAAAGTACAACAGAGGACTGCTGTTACTAATTGCCATTAATAGCCTAGTGCAAATTAGGCAATAAAATCACAATCTTACCAGAGTCCTGTGTTTCCCAGCAAGAGTGAAAAGACTACCCATACCCAATACAAACATCACTGCCTGGACAAAGCCCCACTATCTCTCTAGTGCACTTGCATTTCTTACCAGTTCACAGTCATGTGCTAGAGCATGATGAAAAGACAAACCAGTGCAACAGAGGTCAGCTTTAAATCGAGTGTTTAAATAAAACTTCAAAATGTTTGGGGTTCATGGCTGTTGTAGAATGATTATCGACTAACACGACTAGTATATTGAATCTGAAATGAATAGTATTATTGCGTATAACAAAATAAGACTAAAATAAGAATATAAAGTACGAAAATTATATTTTGATAAGGCATGTATTTTGCTTTCAATAGTACCGCAGACATCAGCATTGTTCAGTTAGTTGCAGTTTGTGCAGTTACTGTTTGATAACTGTAAGGTGTCCATAATCACTTCCCAAAATTATTTATTAGGAAAATGGCTAAGAAGTCTATTTAGAAAACCTTATACATTGCAATAAAAAAAACTTACATATCTCGAAAAAGACTCGGTTGGACAAAACCCCACCCACAAATGAAACTTACGTATAAAACCCAATGTAAACAAATTTAGTCTTAAATTGACATTTGTACTTTTTGAAAATACAAGTATGACTTTGACTATGGCCAAGTAGTTGTCTCTGATTGGACCAAGGAGGACACTGATTGCACGTAACTAACTTAAACATTTTATTTTCTTATATGTGCAAGTAGGCTTGTATAATTGGCTTACCATGTAATTTATGTGTTGCTTATGTAGGAGTGGGTTTGCTTGTTTGTAATGATGTCTGAATGACTCGGGATACACACATATTAAAATATGCCAGGAAGGTTAGTCATAATATAATGGAATCTACACAGAATGCACCATTGAAAAGGTAATGTTCTATTTATTGCATGAATGTTCCCTGATTGAAACACAACACCTTGCTCAGCCCACTGTCTACTAGTTTCATTGAGACAAGAGCTGACCAATGAACTTGGCTAGCAGCAGCAGACAAGCCAGAAAGCAGATACCTAATACATCAAACTGATCTGGGGGTCATTTCAAGGGACCTTCTCAAAAACCAAATCACCAGCATTACTTTGTGTTTTGAGGCCCATAGAATGATGTAATAAAATACAGATTTTTTTGTGTATATCAGCACCACCACATGCAACAACCATGCAAAAGTAGATTTGTTTAACAATTGTGGAAAAATAGTCTGGGGGACCATGGAGGACCATATGGGGCCTGCAAAATAATTCAATCAAATTTAGATTTCTCATGCATAGTTACAATATCCACAGATCTATGCATCTACACAAAATTAGATCCTGAACACTTTCCGAAATGCTAATTATAAGTTGATTTAATCAGTTTTAATTTTTATGATGTATAGGTACTGCAATGAGAAAACAAAAGATGTCAAAACATTGTTATTTATATGTATATCACAGAAGATACATACTCTCATACATATGTATCATTCTTTCAGATGAAGGATTCACAAATACTGAACACAACTTTCAAAGGATCCAGTGCACCAGATGATATTGTCCCTCATGGCAGTACGGGTGTCACATTGCAACGCCATTAACTCGTAGTGTCAAACTCAAACAGAGCCAGTGATCATGTCGCCAATGCGATACTTTATCGATGCAGCAATTATTACAGATAATATTGTTGTTCCATTGAATATTCATCATGACCATGGGTATGCGAAGTTGTCGTCGCAGTCCTGCATGCCTTCTTCGACTGACCATGGCAGTCATGTCAATGTGGATGACACCTTGGATGTCCCAGTCTCACTGTCGCCATCTTCAGATCATTCTGTCTGGAACAGACAGATGGAAAACACTGAAAAGAGTTATGCAGAATATGTGTTAGCGGATGACAGCAATATCACTGATGATGACTGAAGCAGTTCTGCCACTAATGAGAAAAAATGTATTTCTCTTTTCTGCACCTGCAAAACACCCTGGTTGTTATAACATGCCTGCTGCCTGCATGGAAGCATCCCATTGAACATGTGCAGTGATGATATGCAGCTAACCGATACATTCTGACATTTGATTTATAGTAAACAATCATTATCTTATAATTACACCATGTATTAGTAATTGGCAAAACTGTGTAATTTATCAATATCACATCACAAAGTCAGCGCATTGGTTGATTTGTTTGTGAAATACTTTAATAAAATTATCACAGTATTTTACAAACAAATGATTTGTATGTAAAATTGTTACAGCATTTTGCAAACACATGAATTTATGATTCATTGTCATGATGTGGTCTTGATAACATACACACACGCACATATACAATACATAGTACACAATACATTAAAACTCCACTTCAATATTCCCATGTGAATTGCACAATGTCCTTATTACACATATATTTATTATTCAGACTATTATAAATTGCATGGCAGCATGCATATGTAAATAGCATTATTTACATAAATTAAACAAATTGTATTAGCATTTTAAATTAATTAATTATATTAAAAGGATGCACACATCATATAACATCTTGTCAGAAATAAAAAGTAAGTTTGTAATAGATTTACGTTACGAATTCGAAGATAGAATGACTTTATTATTTAAATTATACATATGTCATTGACATTGTGTGGCCATACAAGTATAATTGTTTTGTTTAGGTTTGAAGTGCTAAATTACTTTTCGATACCTGTTGAACTACGTATTACTTACCTACTACCCCGAGGGTAGCTATTGGTCGAACGAACGAGTCTGCACGCAAATCGCACTTAGACAACAGACCGATACTCCCAACATTGTCACTGACAGCTGTCGTGCCACTCGATCGTGGTCAGTCATGGTTCATGCAGGCATCTGTCAGCCCGGTCTGGCTCGGTCGTCAGCTATCTCCAGACAACATACAACGATGTGCGTCGACATCGGGACGCAGTATCCACACAAACACCATGCAACATTCACATTGTTTTATAGCACGTTGATCCCAAAATCAAAGATGACCATAAACATGCCACATCACATGGCGATCTTCTCTCGCCATCTCACACCTCGGCTCGCACGCTGGGTGAAGCAAAAATGGCTTTACGTGTGTCACTTGTGCAACAGATGCTTCTCTCACTTGTGCTACAAATTATTCCTCTGTCGGATCCATTTTCTATTGTGATTTATCCAAAACCACTAACAACTAGCGCCTCTTGACTCTTCTAAGGCTAAGTCTAACGCAAAACACTTCCGATATCTGTGTAAACAAAATAAGAAATAGTCCCGATAGACCTTCCGGTCGTAAGCCCCGCCCCTTGAAGGCTGTCAACACAGAGAGCGTAAAAATGAAAATGTTTCATTGGTTCAAAATCGTCGGTATTTAATTTCACCTTTTTATTTCGAATGCAAATAAATATTATTTGTGGATACATAGGACACCTATCGTGTACAATAAGGCACCATATTTTTGTTTTTGCGTAGAAATGTCTAATTATGAAGAAAACCGGAAAAAAACAAAATTTTACATGGGCTAGATAGGAGGTAATCAAACCACTCGGCTTGAAATAAAGATGGCGCTACGCAGTGTTCTATGACGACGATTTAGGCATTGAAAAATATTTTTTTTCCAGTTTGTCTGATAAGTGAATGTGCTTCTGCCACCATTAATGTATACTTATATAGTGTACATTTAGGTATATGGAATGTTACAGCTGTGTTTCACTTCCCCTTTAAACACTGACGTTGAATCACAACCTGTGAGACCCAGCAGTTGTCCCTCACGGTTTGTATAAGTCTCTCAGACAGTGCATGTATTGGATAGCATTTTCACTTCTTTGCTTTTCCAGAGCTCATCCAAATGTTGGCTCTTTGTGCTGATATAAAGTGCACCAGAAGCAGCGTGACATCCATGTCTCTGCAGATGACCAACACTTTTAATTCCGTCATAGGCAGCCTCACACGGATGGAACGTCAGCCTGGTGTTAGCCTCTTTGTGGTTTCCTTGAAGTTTGACTTCGCTCCTCGTTGACCTCGCATCTGTAGCATCAGATAATCCACCTCCTGTTACCAGATTACCAGATCATGTTCTAGTAGATCTGTAGCATTTGTCTTGATTACCTCGGACAAGAGCCTGGAGAGATTAGCCTTGTTCTCATCCAATGCAATGAATTTACTCAACACCTGTGGAAGTAGGACATTACATCCATGGATTACCTTGTGAATTGGCTTCTTCTCCACTCGCTTTGACCTGGTTACTGCCTTGATAGAATGTTGCCCTGCTTAGCGGTTAAATACTACATCAACTCAACTCTTGTTGTGTGACTTCTGAAGTAATTTGTCACATTGTTTATAAACACATCAGCGCAGTCGCCAAACGTCTGACCCCCATGAGGCTTTCTAAGAGCTTGGAGGAGTCAATGGTGTCTTATCAAAGAGTTTCATGTCTGCAAGATACATAGATCCCATTGGCATAGCTTGTATGGTTGTAGATTGTGAGCCTTGTCAGCATGACAGAAAATACTTCCAGACACAGAGTCCAGTTGTCATCCCTCTCAGCTCTGATCAATTCCAGCAAAAATCTCCACCATGTCCATGTATTTCGACCATTAATGCTGAAGTTTTGGTTGCCGACATATGTGATAGCTACTTTTCTCCCAGAACAATTTGACCACATTTTGGGAAAGTTTGTAACATACATTTCATCTTTACGACCGTATTCAGATAGCCATGTTTCAGTCATTTGCCATTTAATGCGCCACAGCTTCATATGCGTTGTAGTAGGCCTTGCCGTCTGTGATGTTGGCAGCAGACACACTGGATTCTGTCCACAATTCATGTGATTACTTTCTGGAAGTTGAAGCAAGCATGCAGTCTTCCCATGAGAATGATGACATCCTCACTGTTGAATGGGTATCATCATCAGCTGGTGCCTGTAGAATGGGTAATAATAATAATTATAATAATAATAATAATAATTTATTTCCTACATAGTGCCCCATCCAGATAATTGTTCTGGGGAGCTTTACAATGATTCTTCCTAATTTAGTTAAAATAAAAATAATAATAAAAATAAATAAATAAAATGCTAATACAATACTATTTTGATAAGATATGCAGATGCTTATAAAGACAATCATGCTCCCTTAAAATACCAACATAAATTAGCACACAACTATACAGTGTATTAAAAATATATAATAAAACGAATAGTAATAATAAATCAATCAATCAAATAGTATGAATCTGAATCTGAACCTGAATGCGGTACATCGTAAGGAGCCAATATTGGCTATTGTATACGATGGGGGGGGGGGGGGGGGGGAGGGTGTGAACATGGTATTGAGTGTTTGAGCCGCAGATCAGGCAGCTGGAATGGTTTCAGCCTGGACCTGCGACTCGTTAAGTTGGTTCCAGTTAACTATTGTTTTTACAAAAAATGAATTTTTAAATTGTTCAGTGTGGGCTGTAGGTACTATGAAAACCCTGGAGTTGTTGGTTGCTAGTTGTACGAAATTTGAGAATACATGGTCTGGGAAGTGCTTAGGCTGAATGTGTCCTTTGTTTGTATTTTGAGGCCGGAAGAATGTTTCAGTGGGGAGGGCTGGGATAGATGCCTTAACAGTTTGGTACATACATTTTGTCTTTGGTCCCGTCATCTATGTTCTAATGTGCCGAGGTTAAGGTTGGTGAATATAAATATCGGTTGGTGAATATAAATATGTAATAAATATATAAAATAGTAAAGATGTGTAATAATTAAAATAATAATAAATTAAAATAAATGGATGAATAGCTGACTAATTAATTATGATCGTCGATTGTCAAAATAATAATTTGTGAAAAGATGTGTCTTTAGTGCAACCTTCAATAAAAACAACCTCAAAATGTTTTGATCACTCGATCCTAAGGACTGGATACTGCGCTGTATAAGAACTTACCTTACCTGTTTTAACTTTTACTTCAATTTATAAATGGAAAGTTCAGCCCCTCATAAGACAGACAATACATCTGCACATCATAACATATGTGGTTCTGTGTGAACATATGATCAAGTGTATGTCTAATAATGCAAAACAATATTTTAACTGAAGTTGATGTTATGACCTTCAAAGTGAACTTCGCATTCAAAATCGTGGATGCCATCAACACACTTTTTTGTTATCCTACTGACTTGTAATCAATTTAGCAAGAATTCATCTGTGTGGATTTGAACATTATTGATAGTCAGACCATCTCACAGTTGGCAAGTTGCTATGCAGAGTTCTGTTCTGCTGTTGTCACCTCACTTCTTGACCAATGTGATACCGTTGTCTTATAATTTCAGGTTAGGAAGATCTATTGTAAATTTTACACATATGCTACCTGTCATATTCATTTCCGCTACAATCTCCCGAAATGCCCTTTCTTTTAAAACATGACTGAGATAATTCTTATCAGCTACGTCATATAATAGCGGGATTTTTTGCCAAGATGTTATTAAGCGAGCCTCAATTTCTTCTGACCAAGTATCGGCCATATTACGCTTTGTACGAAGTGTCATGTGACTCCAGGCCCTCTCCTCCTTAGCAAATGGGATTTTTGCGTCTCGTCTCAACCGCAAATTTCCCGCACAAGTTTTGAGACAAGACGTGGGGGAGATGAGGTCAAATCACCTCAAGACGCTCCTGAAAAATTAAACATGTTCAAACCTCAAGACTCGCTCACGACGCGCTCACAACGCCTCGAGACGGTCTTCAGCCGCACTAAAGACGCAAGCATGAGCAAGTCTTCGTGGTGTGCGGGCTACTTAAAGATCTAGTCAACTAGATTTCAATTCATCAAAAAAATAAAAACCAACATTATAACCCCAGTTGACTTTGCGATCTTCAAAATGACATTATGTTCGTTTATGTCAGTTTCATTTTCATTGATATGTAATATTGTTAAGCAGTTGTTTAGAATACCTCCTGAATAGGAGAGGAAAGCTTCACCGGAAGTCATTTTCCTTGAATTGATATGATTTCATTATACTGTTATTAAAAAAGCATCTGTGTTTGAAGATATTTTGATAGACATAATACATACAATACATACAATACATACAGTTAATTGATTTGTACATTTCGAAGCACATTACAGTTCTTAGTAAATTATTAATACCTATGAAAGCTTGTAATTGAGTAGAGACAAGCATCACATAGTTTTCAGTAAAAAAACATAACAAAAAGAAAAATGAAAAGCTAATTAGGCTTTGGGTAAATGACATCATGATATGTTCACAGGGAGGATATAGTGAAATTAACATCTCGGTTTAGATTATTTAAACAACAACCTGCTTGAAACAGTAGCGCATTCAACAAAAAATGTGTCTGTGTGTAGTGAAACAACCAAAAATATTTACACAATGGTAGTAGTGTAAACAAACCTGCATCTACATAGACAGTTTACAGAACCACACAAATATATTTCATATAATTGAACAGTACCAGTAGCGCAGTTTACACAGTTTAAGTAAATTCAATCATTTTGGCAGTCGACAAAACCACACAATGTTTCTACACTGTCAAACAAAAACGAAATTACCATAAAATGTTTGCACAGCTAATGGAACCACCTTAAGAAGAAGATAAATAAATGTACATCTACACATAATGGTATCACTGTAAACAAAACTGCATCCACGTAGACAGTTTAACAGATCCACACAAATATATTACATATAATTAAATATGCTCAGTCAACACCATTTAAGTCAGCTCATAATTACGTATACACTATACACAACCACATATATATTTGACTACACTGTAAAAAAAATGAATATGCATAAAATGTTACCGTGCAGTTAACAGAACCACATTTAGAAGTGAAAAATAGATGTATACTACGAATGCTATAACTCATCGAGCCCCAAAAAGATAATAATAAAAAAATTGAAATGTTGATATCATCAGATTCAGAGTTCGCTGGGTCAGTACCAAGATAGGTCAATGTCAGCCCGGATTTCTCTCACGGTACCGTCTATAGTTTTTACCAGGACTTTTCCGTTGAATGTCCAACAGTCTGTGATTTTTTTTCTTTCTTCAGTTCTTGAGTCTTCTTTGCCAGCGCCGCCCGGCGACGTGTCAGATCTTCGTTCACGTAGAGGGTGGGTCCATCGCCGCTTTCCCGCAAGCGGCGTCTCGCTCGGATGACCACGTTGCGCACGTGTGTCGTGACAAATTTCACGATCACTGGCCGCGGATGTGTTTGTGCGTCCGCACCTGGCATGCACCGTCCAAGCCGATGACTCGTAATGACGTCGGCGTTCACAATGGGAGGTGTGACTCCATTGTCTCGGTTACAATGGTCAGGAGCTTGCTGGTGGTGTCCTCCCCTTCTCCGACTCGGGGACTCCGAAGAATCGTACATTCGTTCGTCTTGAATACTGCTCTAGTTGGTCAAGAGCTGCCTCACATGAGGACAGTCTTGCCTCTAGAGCAGCAAATATACTGGTCTTTCTTTTCCAACCGTTCGTTAAGCTGTGATATGTTTTCACTTAACGTGTCCAGTTTATCGGGTTATTGGGTTGAGCACTTGGCGCAACTTCTGTAGAACCGCTTCGTTTGATAAAAGTTCTACGAACCTGACCAGCAGGGCTTCTTCCTTTGGTCCTATTTCTGCAGTGTCTGAAGTGCTGTCTCCGTTTAGGCGGCATGATGGGGTCTAATTACTTCAAACAAATTCGTCATAAATTAGTAAATTCGCTCCCTCGATCGAAAATATGTCACACCTCGGCAGCCATTTTGAATAGGCATCAGCTGCCACAAGTTGACCTCTAACCTCAGAATTCCTTAGGCACTCCTAACAAGCTGATCCTTCTGTCGCAACTGCTGATCGCTGTTGTCCCGTGTTGACTCCAACCACTACTTGCGACCGACCAATGCTCGACAATACTCTAGCCACGTACATTCGTGGCTATTACAGAGTGCTGAGCTGCAATGAGAAGAAGAAGAAGACAAGAACTTTTTTTTTGATTGATTTATTTAATATAAAATGTAAAACATTGTACACATATGCATAATATATAAATACAAAGTACATTTAAATATTTGGATGACACAAAAAGTGCACGCACTTATTTCCATTGTGGTCCTTGACGTACACATGACAGACATTGACATAAATGACAGAACTGATAAATATAACATCTCAAATGACAAATATAACATACTAAAACAACCATAATAAATAAACCGATATAAATAATTACTAAAATATGTAAATGACATTGATAATTACAATATAAAAAGGTATGAAAATAATCTTCTGGTTAGAAACACTTTGTAAAACCTTGTTATTTATTACACAAAAATCATAAATAAATCTAATAAAGAAAATAAAAATAAATGAGCTGGCTTCCTGGTCATTAAGACAACTGAACAAAAACTGCTTCAGTAGACATTTAAATTGCCTCATGTTCTGAACACTTTGTATGGAAAATGGCAATTTGTTCCAGGCATGAATTCCTGTATAGTAAAACGAGGTTTGCCCAAATGATTTAACATACGGCACATGAAAAGACATAACACTAGATCTTGTATTTATACTGTGCTGCTTACATGCTACGTTAAACAAATTTGACATATACTTCGGTGCTCTATCATTTATAACATTATAAACAAGGTTCAATTTGAGTTGTTTAACTCGTAACTCCACTGGTAGCATATCCACCAGTCTAAACTCTTTCAAACCGATGTGGGTTATGGCTGGTGCATTTAAGAGGAAACGGATTACCTTGTTCTGGGTACACTGTAGTCTGGATTTATATTTCTTGGTTAACCAGAGAACCACGATGAACAAGCATAGTCAAAATGGCATTGTATTAAAGCTGAGGTAAGAAGTTTTTTTGTTTTCATGTTGACATTTTTTGTATGTCTATACAAAAATGTTAATTTGGCATTTGATTTACAAATAATCTTGTCAGCCACTCTTTCTCCAGTTAATGACTGATCTAGGTATATGCCTAGGTATTTAACATGGGTTTGGCATGCCAATGTCGTACCAGCACATCTCACCTGGATGGAACTACAGGTGTTAAGTTTACATTTCGACCCAAAAAGTATTGACTCAGTTTTCCCTAGATGGAGGGACAGTTTGTTATTGATTAACCACTCTCTGGCTGCCTCAAGTTCTGAAGAAAGACTTTCTTGAATCAGTTGGGTGTCTTTACCTGAGACTAAAAGAGCTGAATCATCAGCATACAAAAGTAGTTTACATCGAACAGCTGCGTAAATATCATTAATATATATTAGAAATAATAACGGTCCCAGAATTGAACCTTGTGGGACACCACATGTGACAGTCATCGGATTACAGATCGCTTCACCGATTTCAACTGATTGTTGACGTCCATATATATATGATTTAAACCAGGCTATATAGCAGATTCGTGCAGTCCGAATGCTTCCAGTTTTTGAAGCATAATCTCATGATTTACTGTATCAAATGCCTTCTGAAGGTCAAGTAGCACCATGCCTATATAATTACCTTTATCTTGCTCTTGTTTTATGAAGTCAGTGAGATATATTAAACATGTTTCTGTAGAATAAGAGGATCTAAAGCCTGACTGATGTTCATACAGTAGCTGATGTGTTTGGAGATATGCATTTAATTGTTGATAGACTATCCTCTCAAATAATTTAGAGAGCGTATTTAAAATAGAGATCGGTCTGTAATTACCGACTTCCATTTTACTATTCTTTTTATAAATGGGCAACACCTTAGCAGATTTCAGACTTTCTGGGATTTCGCCAGTGGACAATGATACATTTAAAATATGTGTCAAAGGTGACACAATGAGCTTGGCACCATCCTTAATGAATCTGGGTGACAATAGGTCCAATCCGGTTGCCTTGCTCGAATTTAGTTTACATAAAATACTGAGTACGTTGTCCGCACTGACTTCATTAAAACAGAAGCTATTACTTGTTACACCCAGTGACCTGTAGAAATCTTGAAAGTGTTGCTTCTCATATAGACCATTGCTAGGTGGAAGTTGGTTAACCAGCATTGAGGCTACATTTGAAAAGTAGTTGCTGAAATGTTCAGATACTTGTGATTTGTCAAAACAGATGCTATTGTCAATGTTTAGTCCTATGCTTCCTGGCTTACTGTTACACTGAGTCGAAGTTCCGAGGCTTTTCAGCAGTTGCCATAATTTTGAAGGTTGTTGTTTGAATTCATCAGTTTTATTATCAATGAAGTTTGATTTGGCCTGTTTCTTCTTATATTGAACCTGGTTACGAAGGTAAGTGTATTTTCCATGCCAACTGATGTCTTTGGTCTTTTTAAATTTGGAAAAGGCCCGATCTCTTTCATGGATCAGGTGCAGTATCTCACCCGTCATCCAAGGGGCGGTACGTTGTTTAATACGGACATATTTCATGGGAACGATGTTATCAATAACGGCCATCAGCTTAGATTTTAAAAGATAAAAAGCCTCGTGTACACAGTTTGAATCTAGGACAACCTGCCAATCTACCTCGTGTAGTTTTTCTTCAAATATTTCCTTACTGTAATTTTTTAGCGATCTTAAAGTTACACCATTATGACGATTTATGGGAATTTTCTTGCATTTACGTGTGCAATATATTATTTGGTGGTCGCTTAAGCCAATGTCTAATACACCACATTGTGTTATTTTAGCAGGATCTGAGATAAGGATAAGATCTAAGATGGTGGATGTTGTGCTAGTAATCCTTGTAGATGTGTTAATAATCTGGGTCATACCAAACATAGACATATAATGCTTAAGTGATACATGCAATGGATTAGTGTGTGAATGCTGTTGAGAATAGTCAACATTAAAGTCACCCATCATAATAACTTCCTTGTTGGTGAAGCAATCACAGTCCAAGCAACACCGTTCAAGTACATTAAAAAAGTCAGTATGCTTTGGCGGACGGTACCATACACCAATTAAAATAGGTCTGGTCTTGGGTAGATACAATTCTGCCCACACAGTTTCTAGAGGTATACATATATCGTCTCTTTAAAAGTAAAGTCTCTTCGTATGTAAATACAAACACCACCGCCCTCGCGATTTCTGTCCCGTCGGATGATAGTATAGTCCGCAATGTCAATTTCTGAGTCTGTGACCGACGCATCCAACCAAGACTCAGTGATGCCGATTACCGCCACTTTTGTGTTCGCAGCTAGAATTCTTAATTCGTCAAATCTCGGGAGAAGACTGCGCACGTTCAAATGAATGAAGTTTAGACCCTTTGAATGTAAACATTCAAAATCAAGGGGTCTTTCATTCGTTGACTGGTCAGCGGTGTCATCTGCGATTTCGGACGAAAAATCGTCGCCTTGTGTGATGATACACGGGTGATCGATGTCATCCGCAAACGGCAACGCGTGAAGAGTACACTGATTGCACAGAAATGCAAATTCGCCACTGTTGCTGCAGAGTTCATCGTACTGATCATTTGAGAACATGCCAGCACATTTGTTGTGTGTCCACTGGTCACAGGAGTCGCACGAAATAGCTCTACTGCGACCAGTGACACCCTTTCCACAATGGCTACACGGGTGTTTTGGTGTGTAGACCCTCTTCTGCTCAGTAGGACCTGGGTTGGGGCTCACGTCGCCACTTTTCATAAGCAGCAACAAAATTGAAGTTAAAGGTGAAATATTGTAATAAGAGTTCTCTTTGTTCCGGGAACGTCTGCAGCATTGCAGAATTTGTGAATCCCTGATAGCACAATGTCACTGCTTGTTGCAAGAGAGACTGTGTAAGTATATCTTGTTGCGTTTGGCATCATAGCCTGGTAGAATGTTCTTGTGTATTTACACGATAAAACTTTCTGGTATGCATTGTGTATCGTTAAACAATGCAGAAGAACCATGAATAGACACAGCGCTGTACTTCCAGACTTCATGATTAGTTCAGAGTGTTATCGGTGGACAAAGGTCAAGATTGTGTCAAACAACCATGGCAACCAGGGTAATGAAGAGCCCTGTAGATGTAACACAGGTGCACATAGAGATATAAAATAGGTAAAATCTCAAATTGACCCGTTCACTTACTAAAATCGAGTAGCCCGGTAGAATCTTGGTACGTTCGTGGAGTTGTTTCCGTAAAAGTAGTACTGTGAAATAGCTTGAACTACCGTAATTTACTGTATTTCACAGAGAACGTCAATAGGTGATGTTTACATTGGTGCTGCCCCCTTGCTGTCATAGAAGTCAACGATGCTCCCTGTTGATGTGATGTGTTTGTGGGACTTATTATTATACACTCGAAATAGCATAAACTCCTCAGTCATACTTAATGAAACATTGTACATAATTGTCATACTCACTGCACAAAATCAGATGGGTTTTGTTTCAGGCCAGAAATGTAGTTCCCTTGTGGGAAAATGCTGAGTTTTCACGATAACTCTTAAGTTCTGCTGCTGCTGTAGCTGTGGAGCAGCCAGCCTGGAGGTACTGAATGGCCCTTGGAATGATCTCTTCTCCATACGTTGGACATCCAACAGATATCATGAGGTCTTTCCATATAGTAGCCATTAAACAGAAACATTTCCCCACAAAGAGTCTTTCGAGCTCTGTCAGCACTTGTTGAAGTCATCTGCAGAAGAGATTGGCTGTCCCAGATCTGTCTGCTACTGATAGCAATGCTCCCTGTTGACGTGCTGTGTTTGCGGGTCGTGTATTCATGCCAATAGTGTCTGTTTTTATTGACAAAACCAATTCACACTAATCGCTGGAGTCGTTCTAGCTGCGTTTTATTGAGGCCATGAAGCAGTGAATTGCACGTCTCCAGTCTAGAAGTAATGAGCGTGTGAGTTAGTAATTCTGCAACCGGCTGATTGGTATGCTTATGAATCATTCCAATATTTCTGATTGATACACACAGCACTGGACACTTTCGCGATGTGTTTATCCATGGAAAGGTTCTCATCAACAATAACGCCGAGGTTCGTGAAACTGTCGGTAGGAATGACCATGGTGTCACCCACTCTGATCTGTGTGATGTTGACTTTTGATCTCTGTTGTTTTGATCCAACCTCAATGAATTCTGTTTTTCCATTGTTTAACCTCCAGAAATTCCATGATATCCATTGACGTAGGTCATCAAGACAGGCTTCAATTTGCTCTATTGCGTCTTGATGCAGGACAACATTATTGCCAGTCATGTTATAATAATAATAATATAATAATATATTTTATTTAATATAACGCCACATCCAATTTCAAATTGTTCGTGGCGCTTTACATACATTAAAATCCTAAAATACAAATACACCAGAAAAAACAACATAAATATACTAGTGACATATATATATAAACAATTACAAAAATAAATAAATATAATAACACAATTATTTAAGCTGAATAAATCTATATATGTATAATAAATATATAAATATGTTAAATAAAATATCGATAAAAGTACACAAACATTAAATTAAGCTGCGAGAACAGTCAGATTAAATGTGTCTTTAGGCATGCCTTGAAGGTAGCTGCTGCAACCACAAATGAGTTATCTTCAGCTTTCACAACCGTTATTAAGTTATTCTTCTTTTGGGGCATCGCCGTGGACAGCATTGTAAGCAGATAGAATAATTTTAAACTCAATCCTATGTGGTACACGCTGCCAATGAATAATACACAACGCAATCACTCCGTGGGCAGCGTAATATTAGCCTGGTGGCAGAGTTATGTATTCTCTGAAGGCGAGCAATATTCTTTACTGAAGTGTCGTACGGAAGGGAATTGCAATAATCAAGACATGATGTTATAAAGCCACTGGGAGGTAATGACTCATCTTGTTAATATGGCGGAGGTGACAATGCTCGAAACTTGTTTCTTAAATGACAAAAAAGGCTACGGTTTCGTGTCATACACCTAATAGAGTTTATACAAAGTAACAATTTCCACATATACTCAATTTTTTAACGTCAGCGGTTTACTCAGAATGTGAATTTAAAGTCTAAAATTCTAACGAAATCCACGATGGTCTAGACGCCGCCATAGGTGAAGGGTTAATTTGGCTTGGCCATTCAGCGCGCGGCATTCTATATCTCTGCTGAAGCTGGTCAGCTTCCTGCGACGTTGTTAAGGGTCAACAACTTTGAGTCTTCGACAGTTCGTTCAGTTGGCGTGACATCTAGCAGCTGCTTATAGACATATATCTAAATCTGTGATTAAATCTATGGTAAACTTTAGTAATTATGCCTTAGTGTTCGGCACACAGTTGCAATAATAGTTGAAACAACCGGTAGTATTGAAGCAATGGATTCACATTGGTGATTTGCGGGCATACTGTTTGGAATCCCTCCAGTCCAAGTACAGTTCACTTTGCTCGGTCCATTTTGAGGAGAAATGCTTTGATGTAGACATGTATCATCAGTTCATGCGATGATTTCAGCGATAACAATAATAGACAACTTTATATTTACCGTCATCAGCATGTTACGCGCGTTGCCGAGTTGCAGCCATTTCATGACAACAGCCAAACCCCATGCAGGGAATCTACGTGAAGAGCGCCTCACCGTCGTGACGTCATTCTTCGTCTAAGATGGGGTAGCTCATAGTATTTGGATGGCTGGGTGTTAAACAATATTTTTCTGGTAAACCGCTGGCCTTACAAAATTGAGTATATGTGGAAATTGTTACTTTATATTAACTCTATTAGGTGTATGCCACGAAACAGTAAACCTTTTTTGTCCTTTAAAATCAAAGTGCCGATCAATGACAACACCAAGGGTACGAACAAATCTTGAGGCAGTTGCCGTGGCATCCCCTACACGTATAACACTAGCGTCAACCAACGCAATGGCAGTCTTCGATATTACCGGCAGATAATCGGTTTGTTGTAATTCATACACATGTAGTTATGTCATCCACTTATTGACATCATCTAAACAGTCCTCCATGCGTCGTAGAGTAGCTGATAATGTTGTCGTTGTTAGATCAAAATGACAGTACAACTGCAGGTCATCAGCGTAGTGATGGAAACAAAGTCCAGGCGCTGTAATGATGTCGCCAATGGGCTGTAAACTACAGCGAAAACAGCAATGGCACTGAGCCATGACAACTCGCTGGGTCCGTCCCTTCAGATAAGATCAGGTCTTTATGCAGGATAAAATTGTTGCCAGTCACATGTTTTGGTGGACACGTGGATGTTAACGGTTAAGCTAGTTTACAAACTTTCAAATTCTGCCTGATGACCTGAAATGGGCTACAAACTCACATTTGACACCATTTACACTCACTTTCAAGGCATAACTAACAATATCTATGGTATCGGTAGCCCTTCTTTTTTTGGCTCCTTCATTTTTTACCCGTCCACAACCCGTCCTTCATATTTCTACCCGTCCATATTCGTTTTTACCCATCCAAATGACGGGTGGACGGGTCTCTAGATAAAGCTATGGATAAGATTGCAGCCAGGAAAGTGCCTTGCCAAAGGTTTGGTGGACACATGGATGTTAACTATTAAGCCAGTTTACAAACTTTAAATGTGTCGGATGACCTAATATTGACTACAAAGACACATGTGACACCATTTACACTCCCCTTTGACGTATAACTGGCAACATCTATGGTTTTACACAAAATGTTGCTCCTTCATTTTTTTACCTGTCCTAATCATATTTCTACCCATCCACAATGATCTTTACCCGTTCAAATGATGGGTGGACAGGTCTCTCCATAAAGCTATGTGATCCGGACCAACAGAGGAGAAAGAGCGTCGTTGTGGTGTTTCACTAGTGATGTCAGCAGTGGGTCTAGTTCACACGATTTTGTAGCAGATGCTAGTGCTATTTTTTTTTCACATCCAAAAGTGACGCAGGTTCAAATACATTGAAGCGCATACGCACAACTGTTGGCGTGTCATCAGTTGGCAGCAGAGATCGATTAAGGCATAGTGCCTGTATCTTTTCTGCGAAACGTTCCTAGAACCTGGTAGCGAGTGCCGAGTGTGATTTGTCTGCCACTTCTGGTAGAGCTCTATTCACCTTTCGGCCAAGGAGTGAATCTGTGATATTATAGATGAGGTGCATATTGCCGCCAGCTTTTGAGATTTCAGATCTATAGTATTCAGAGCGGGCTGTGTTTAGCGATTTTCGGAAGGTATTGTGATGATCTGTGAAAATCTGTCGATGTTAAGCCTGATTTCTGCCAAAGGCGTTCGGCACGACGGAGGGTTCCCTTTTCCTCGGTCAGGTCATTGATATGCCACGGAGTCATAGGTCTAACGGTAATGGTCCGCGACACAAGAGGGGCGTGCGCGTCAACGATGGTGTGTAGGCAGGTATCGTAGCCCGCAAGTAGAGCAACAGGGTCCTCCTCATCAGCTTGATGTTGAATGATTCCAAGTCCGCTGCGAAACTGCTGTTGTTGATCGCTGAATATTTTCGATGCGTAATGTGTCACATCAGACGGTCTGGTGTTGATTGTAGGAGTCCACATTCGATGGCGTAGAGGTCAGTGATTAGCTACATGGGCCTGACAGCAGTGAAAATAGGATGCAGTGCTTTCGCTGTAATCACCAGGTCTAGCGCATTGCCCCACTCGTGAGTCGCACCAGTAACATATTGTTTCAAGCCAGCCGTGTTAAGCAGATCGGCCAGATTCAGTCACTTCAAGTTGGGTCGCCATATTTCATGTTGACATCCCCGCACACAACCGTTTCTGAGGGGTGAGTACCAGCGATGAGTAACACCTTAGACACATCGTCCAGGAATGTCCCAAAACATGTTGCCGGTACATCACGACTACACGCGTTGTGCAGCTGGTGCGGGCGTTTCATAGAGTGACGGAGAGTGTTTCTGAGGCGCAGGTGTTGACAGTGACACGGGATACGAGCTGGAGAGTTTTGTGGAACAGAATTCCAATAGCTCCACCGCGTCGACCGCCTCCACGCTGCTGGTGAATGAGCGTGAAGTTTTCTCTGTAAAAGTTTAGAAACAGAAGTCGTGTCTTCGTCGGTCAACCAGGTCTCAGTCAGAGCAACGATGTCAGCGTAGTCTGAGGAGAGATGCACACTGGCACATTCAGTAACTTTGGAGCCAGCTGTCAATGTTTTCTGGCTGCAATGTTCCTCTAGAATATACGCGACTAACTTTGGCACATGAATGCTGGTGACATGATGACTAGTACAACACTTAGTCTCTCCTGTTGCTGATATGCTGACTTGTGGGAAATTCCACAGTAACAGAATTATAATTCACAACATTTTTTGGTTTATAATGGTTATATTTTTCCATTCAGCATGTGCCTAGAAAAGAAACTTAGACATGGTTTGAAGTACACACTACTCCCTATAAGAACCAGTGGTACCTACTAAGAAATGTAAAATAATTTTGAAATTATGGTGTTTTAATTTTGGTAATGGAATTACACAGAAAATTTGAACATCAATTTTTAATAAATGTCATGACATATCGTCTGAGATATGCAATCTACCAGGGCCAACAGCTAGCATTAATATAGACAATACCTTGCTGTGACGGATATCGCAATACGCGTTGGTACACTCTAGGTTGTCCCATCTGCGTGTGACACTGCGGGACATCAGTTGATAACACCGCGGGTTGACACTGTTCACTGAGAACTCTGGTCTGTAGGCAGAGGGGCAAGTGATCGCTTACATTATCAGCATGTCGCGGTATAATGTTGCAGCTCACAATGTTCTGAGATGTGGTCAGGCAGTGATCTATCCATGTATAAGTGGCTGTCGAATCACATAAATATGTATATTGTATGTGTTGTGGATCGGTGAAGTTAGCGACACACAAGTCATTGTCATTTATAAAATCATAGAGTATACTCATGTGTGTTAAATCCGGGTAAACTGTGCCAATGTCTATGTAACAGATATCGTTTGGGTAATTGAGCATGGAGATCACCAATTATGTGTATCGGGCATATGGCTCCAAATTGTTCTATCACACTCTGTAACACATCAATTGTTTCAGCATAGCAGTCGGTCTGGTGAGCCTCCCCGTTGTAAAATGGCATATAGACACATAGTATGATTTCAACAATATTTGAGTTGTTGCACACTTTTACGCCAATAATCCTGTCGCTCATAATATCAATTCAGTGTATTGCGTGTTCTTTCTCTGTTTCCATGCCACAGCGACAACAACATACAGTCTGCCAACAAAGCAGAGATCTGTTGTTGTCATGCCAGACTTTGCATATATCACAATGTCATCATTGTTAAGAATATTCAGGGCTGGCGTGTTCATTAGTGTAGGGTATATCATACAACATATTGGATAGCAGTATCTGCAAGACTGTCAGTACATTCACTAACTGCTTCGTCATATTCTTTGTGAACCTTGTTGCGTAACAACAAAGCTGACACAACACATATTCATCCCGCTGTCGCTTCCTCCCAGCATGCCTATTGTCTTCTTCTTCCTTGTACAGTCACGCCTCGTTATAACGTGTCTCGTTATAATGCGAATTGGATATAACGCGGTCAGTTGTACACCCCAAATTTCTGCCGCCAGGGAAAAAATGTGCGCTACAGCTAACAATAACACTGTAATTATCTGTCACTTATTTTTATGAAGTCCTCATGTTTGTCTTGTACAAGTGTTTCTAGAAACAATTTAATGATATTAAGAAATTTAACACAGAAGTACGACTGCATTGCTGAGTTCATTGTTTGTTGTGCCATCGGCTTCGCGGCACCAATCCGATCGTTTTTCAAACCGATCTATTGTGTAACTAGTGCTTGGTTTGTGTGGTGATTTCTTAAGTGTTTGTACTGGACTGGGCCCTTGCAGGGCGTTAAAAGTCCAACAAAGCTTGTGCACCTGGGGGGGGGGGGGTTGCTGTATGCTCTCTTAAACAAACAGTTAATACAAAAATTAAAACGTTAATAAAGTTATTGTATGGACCTCTGGTGATTAAAAACAATTATTATTATGATGTACATAGTCTTATGAATTAAAGCAGATGTAAAGGCACAAAGGCCAGCCCTGAAAGCCTGTGGGCATGTGGTGGCTAATAGGCTTGTGGGGAGCCTATTCCACTGTCTAAGTGTTGCAGGGGAAAAGGAATGGTAAAGAGCTGGGTGGTCTGCCCTTGCATGCCGAAAAAGCTGGGCTCCCTGCGTTCTGGGGTCACTCCATTAGAGGTACTGGTCTGTGATGAAGTCAACATGACCAGTGTTGATGTTGTGAAGGAGACTAAAAAGACTAAGGTTTTCCCAGTGTAGCACCTTTAGTGTGTCATCAACACTTCCTGGTGTTCTGATTGTGTAGTCGCCACAGCAGAATCTCGCTGCTCGTCTTGTACTCTCTCTAGTTGGCTGACGTCTTTCTGGAGATGGGGGTCCCAAGCAGCAGACGCATGTTCCATATTGGGCCGTATGATGATGGTGTAGTAAATGGCCTTAACTTTGGTTGAGCAGATGTTTTGTCGCAGGAAACCAAGGACTCTGTTTGCTTTCCCTGTCGTTATTGCTGTATGTCTTGACCATGTTAGGTTGTCAGTGATTGAGGCGCCAAGGTGTCTACTTGTGCCGGATGTTTTTACCATTTTGCTATGGATGGCATACGGTGTTTCACATTACTCTGATGGCTGTGCACTTTCCTGGATTAAATTCCATCTGCCAGTCTTTCTCCCACTGTTCCAGTGACGACAGACCTGACTGGAGAGCTGGCTGGGCTCTCTCACTAGTGATGCTCTTAAAGAGGAGCAGTCGTCTGTGAACAGCTTCGTACAAGAGGAGCAGTCGTCTGCGAACAGCTTCGCACAAGAGGAGCGAACAACATCTGGAAGATCCTTAATGTACAAAAGGAAAAGAAGAGGTTCTAGGACGGACCCTGGGGCACCAACATTTAGCCTTTCTTTTGTCACACTGCACCGGTCACGATGTCCTGTCCGCCGCCATCTTGTAATCATAGCTTTATCTAGAGACCCGTCCACCTGTCATTTGGACGGGTAAAAACGAATGTGGACGGGCAGAAATATGGAGGACGGGTAAAAAATTAAGGAGCAAAAAAAACGTCTTCCAAAAGCATAGATACTGTTAGTTATGTCTTGAAATTGAGTGTAAATGGTGTCAAATGTGTGTTTTTAGCCCATTTCAGGTCATCAGGCACATTTGAAAGTTTCTAAACTAGCTTTACAGTTAACATCCATGTGTCCACCAAAACATGTGACTGGCAATAATGTGATCCTGCATCAAGCCCTGCTTGTAATCAAAATATTTCATGATTTGTTGCTGTGTTTTCGCATACTGTCCGCTTCAGGAGCGACATATAACCAAAACATATGTCTGCTGTCCGTCTCAAATGTAGAAATTAAATATAAAAGTCAACAAAATCTAAAGATTCCAGGCAATAAAAGTCGTTGCATATGTTCCACATATGTGGATATTCAAAATCCACTGTGTAAACAATTAAGCACTTATATATTCGAAACCATGTGTAATTTAGACCACTTTAAATGTGATACCCAGGAGCCACCGTCTGCAGCACGACAACTGGAAGTCTATATTTCCCAACAATTGATTGTAAACCGTCAAAGTGTGTCGGTGTCACTGCAGATCTATGCACAACCAAACTGAGTGAACTTCTGTGTAGCTTCTGTGATTGGTTGAGTTTCTTAAACTGCAACCCCCGCCGTGTAAGATCATCGTCACTTGTGATCATCCCTGGACAACGATTGATAATAATAATAATAATACACTTTATTTAGACACTAAAATCCAAAGTACAAACTCTGTTTGGTAGTGTTGACAACATTAAAACATCCTAAGGAATTATACTTAGACTTTATATATTAGTCACCTGAATCAGTTGCAATGAAAGTTGCAATTATATATATATATTCATTCATGAGTATTGACTTGTACCTGTGTCTAAAAGACCTTATTGTTTTTATGTTAGTTCAACATGCAAGGAATTCAAGAGACTCATGCCATACATAGGAAGAGACGTGGCTGTAACATTCAAGGTGACACAGTGCCTTACTAATTGATTTTTGAGACGTGTTATTACTGAAATATCTTTTTTTCACAAAATGCTGTTGTAGATTAGCTGGTAATATGCAGTAGTATACATTATACATAAACACAGCTGTTTTGAATTTTACTAGATCTGGAAATGTTAATGTATGCGACCTGTAGAAAAGAGGAGTTGTGTGGTCAAGACGACCTGCTCTAAACAGAAGTCTAATTGTTCTCTTTTGAAGTACAATACAATTGACATTAGAAGGGTATGTGTTTCCCCATGCTTCAGAAAAATAACTAATGTATAGTAAGAATAATGAGCTGTACAGGATATGCATAGACTGTGAGTCTATGACTTGGCTACACTTATGTAATATAGCTGTACTCTTAGAGAACTTTGATTTAACATTTGCTATGTGATCTTTCCAATTCAATTTCTCATCAGTTAATACTTCAAGAAATTTAGTCATATGCACTCAGTCAATGCTTATACTATTGATGGCTATGTTAGGCTATGCATTCAAATTACCAAATTTGTAATATGTGGCTTGTTTTCGAAACATTTAAAGAAAGCTTATTTACAGCAAACCATATACACAATTTGTCATGAACTGTCGATACTGTTGTAACAAGTTGGTTGATGTTTTTGTCTGCACAAAATAAATTATTGTCATCAGCAAACAGTATGTATTTCACAAGCCAATATATGTTACATATATAATGAATATACAGCATGTATATATTATTACATGTCTTGTTCTGTATCACGCCCTGTATCATGCCCCAGTGTACCTGTATCAGCCCGAGTCCCAAGGACGAGGGCTGATACAGGTACGAGAGGCATGATACAGGGCATGATACAGAACAAGACATGTAATAATTTATTTATCACATATATACAACAAAAAGCTGTCTCATACATGCAATTGGGCACACATAAAGATAAGATGAAATAAACTTTAGAGTCGATTAAAATGGACAATAAACACTAGCACTCATGTGCTATTCTTAGGCCTAAATATATATATGAATATTTACAATGAACGATTATGAGTAATTACACTGAGTGTCATAAAACTGGACAAAAATTGAAAGTTGACAGTATGAAAATACTTACATTGACTACGAAATGCGGCTTACTATGACAACTTAATTAATTTAATTCCAACAATATCAGTCAAACAATGCGATATCATGTTGTAACATACTGTATCATACATTTCAGCTACATAAGTTGCATAATAACTTATTAATGACAAAACTACAATAAATAACTAACTCATACAACATAATCGATACACTTAACTGGGTACATAATAAGAAATATCATCAGATACATTTTGGTTACTGAAGTTCTTTCAATACAGATATCAATGTCCTTATTTAGATCTATTTACAATCTGTATTGTGATGGCTCCATTAAATGTACAGTTTTGAATGACTGGAAAGCGAGGGATGGAATTTGTGGGAGAAGTCGAATGATCCATGAACGGGTCATTTTCAAAATCCATGAGAATATCATCATTGATAATATTGAGCAGATCCATCAACATAGCAGTCTCAGTCTGTTTTTTTCCCCATCGGTGGCTGCTTGTACCATAACGCTGCCGTCTCCCACTTGGGGTTTGGTACCAGATAAAACCTACTTCCTGGAACCAAAGCTTCAACTGGCCTTCTTGCCCTATACTCCTTGTGTACTCTCACGGGACACACAGGATCATCTGTAAGAAATCATTATTATTATTATCATGATCATCATAATCATCAGCATCATCATTATCATCATCATCATAATCATCATCATCATCATCATCATTATTACTTTTAATTATGTTTATCTTGCTAAAACAATGGAAAGCATACCTTGAAGGTGAGACTGAAACATCTTAGGGTTGTAGGCTCTATGTCTGTTGGGTTCGTTCCTGTCCGTGTTTTAGTCGGTCTTTCCGTGAATTCCACATTCCATCTGGAGATTGTTTGAGTTCAAGGTCTCCCCATAGCATCTTAACATGTTCATCCCTGCCTCGCAGTCCAAGAAACATCGTCAGCACAAACCAAATGGAGTTCATCAGAGATAGTGGATTTTCTGAATAAAAAAGACAAACAGCATCTTAAAAATGTTCTTTAAATGATTTCATTGTAAACATACATGTATATTCTAGTTTAAAGTCAGAAACCGACAAGGTGCCGTGTCCAGATTAAAGGGCGTGAAATAAATTCCGCCTGACAACCCCAATCACCCCTTTACTAAGTTACTACGTAGACTAAGCCGTCTCCCCTACTTCCAAAATGCACTCGTCACGTAAATATGTAGGTCACGTCACAACGTTTCAGACAACGCTTGAGCTATTGAGTGTGATGTTGAGAATTGTGACTTATTATTTCATGTTTTTCTGCATAAATCAGTGATAACAATATCCCAAATTGTGTGGATCATGGATTACAAGAGTCATGGATACTAATTAATAAGGTATTTAATGGAGACATGTATCTTTATGCAGCAAAAAGGTGATTCAATCAGTTAATATTTTTCATTAGAGCGTGGAAAAAACAACGTGGTGCTTGGTTGGCATGATGCCAATATCGACCAGCGCCATGAACGTGGTCAAGGCCGCTCCTGTCAAACGCTCAAGAATCAAAACAAATAACGTGATCTTCGCCACAGATTTACAAATTGGATGCATACTTTTGAAGCAAAGTGATAACATATAAATAACCATACACACCTACCCGGGGTAGAGATAGTTCCTTGCTTGCCTCATGCCAGGAGTTGCCATGAAAACATCACATGTATTTTTCGCATTGGCTTAGACACTGCAGGAAGCCTTCTTATTGGCTCCCAGAACAGGGCAATACGGTTCAAGACTATTTTAATTATTTTTCCTGTATCGCCCTGTAAATATGTTTGTATTGCCCTAGAAATCTAGTAAATGACTTATTCTCAAATGACACCTATGTAAAAGCAATATTTTATCAGCCCTCAGAAAGTTTGTATCACACATGTGCTCAGTTGCATGGATGGCGCAGCTTTTGTTGTAGATGTGTGATAAAAACAGTTTCGGCCCTAAAATTGAGCCCTGTAGGACACCACATGACATATTTAACTGGTCTGAGTAGAATTCATTATGGCAAACACTAGGATCTGTTTGAAAAGTAACTGCTTATCCAATTGTGAGCCACACCTCTGATATTATAGTAATATTTTTTCATAGAGCAACTCATGATCTACTGTGTCAAAAGCTTTTGTCAAGTCAATGAATTTTTTTTTTAATAAATGCACTTAACCTATTGCTAAAAGGTTTTTCTAGTAATTTGGAAAATTGTGTAAGTAGTGAAAATGGTCTGTAGTTAGAACAATCTTCTTTGATTCGCGACATGAATACTGGGATTACTTTAGCAATTTTTTTTATTTATCTGGGAATACCACAGTTTTGAAATATGTATTAAAATATGGGTGAGTGGTTTAATGATTGGTGTGATTATATGTTTAAAAATATTCATACTCAACCCTTCTGCATCAATTGAGCTTTTGTTTTTGCATCTTTCCACTACCCTAATAACTTTTTTTCATCAACTGGTGACAAGAACATGCTCTACAGTTTACAATGCAAACATCTAGAACTGGCTGAGCAAGCCGTCTGTAAACCAACACACACCAATACACCTCCATAGAGTTAACACCTCAAACTGGCCGGCCTCAAGAATGCCTCTTGGCTGTCTCGCTGTCCGGCAATATCTCCTTTACAACTTTCGTGAAATGGTCCGCCAGCAGAAATGAAAAGCTGTGTATGCTCTGCAGCCATGTTCACAAACAGAGTTTCTGCAGCAATCTGTTGATCTCTTGGTCCTTTGGGTTCACACAACAATCACCCGCCTGGTGGTCTCTTGGTCCTTTGAGTTCACACAACAATCACCCGCCTGGTGGTCTCTTGGTCCTTTGGGTTCATACAACAATCACCCGCCTGCTGATCTCCTGGTCCTTCGGGTTCACACAACAATCACCCGCCTGGTGATCACTTGGTCCTTTGGGTTCACACAACAATCACCAGCCTGGTGATCTCCTGGTCCTTTGGGTTCACACAACAATCACCAGCCTGGTGATCACTTGGTCCTTTGGGTTCATACAACAATCACCCGCCTGGTGATCTCTTGGTCCTTTGGGTTCATACAACAATCACCCGCCTGGTGATCTCCTGGTCCTTTGGGTTCATACAACAATCACCCGCCTGGTGATCACTTGGTCCTTCGGGTTCACACAACAATCACCCGCCTGGTGATCTCTTGGTCCTTCGGGTTCACACAACAATCACCAGCCTGGTGATCTCCTGGTCCTTCGGGTTCACACAACAATCACCAGCCTGGTGATCTCCTGGTCCTTTGGGTTCACACAACAATCACCAGCCTGGTGATCTCCTGGTCCTTTGGGTTCACACAACAATCACCAGCCTGGTGATCTCCTGGTCCTTTGGGTTCACACAACAATCACCAGCCTGGTGATCTCCTGGTCCTTTGAGTTCACACAACAATCACCAGCCTGGTGATCTCCTAGTCCTTTGGGTTCACACAAAATGAAGTCACACGATTGTTCACTTGACACTCGATCAAGGTACATTTTTGCGTCTTGCAGCAACACTAAACTGGGAGTTACGTTCGCGACAAAACACATGCGACAATCCTCTGACCCTTCTACTTACCCAGTCCAGATCAGTGACCCCAACCTGGGGATATTTCCAAGCATTTTTTCTTTGAGAGTGAGGCTGCCATCATGCATGGTTTCGTCTTCGCTGGTACCATATTGAGCAGTGCAATGGTTGGCATAGATTGTTGGCTTGCTTATGTAGGTCAGGAATTCAAATGCTCCGATAGAACGGTTGTGATTTGCTATTTCAAAACCATGTGATAGTTAATTAAAATAAAATTAATTAAATTAAAATGCCTGTGATGCTGTTCCGTTGTAATTGTAAAAATTAAGTGGAACAACACCAATAGTAACTAAAATAAATTAGCATTTTGGGATGCTTCTATTATGATGTAAATTTCAGACAGATTTTTTTTAATGGGGCATAATTGTCTGAAATATGGGAGATGAAAACATTATGAAACTGGAGGACAGTTGATGAACTGGAGATTTTGTCACATGCGTTGGAGAACGGGATATCTGAAATCTGCATAAAGGTGTAGGCTTAACAGGTCTGCTCTCTTTGCATCTGTCTGATCAGCTAAAATAGCCTTTTCCTTCTTGAGCTTTAATTCTGGCTCTTTTCACTATTATGTTTTGTACAGGACACATTTATAAATAGGTACCAAGTGAACAGTGTTGTGATCGGAGTCACCAATCGGCGGCTTGGGAATGGACCGATACGCATTGGATACTGAACCGTACCACAAGTCAGTTGTTTTGTTCATTTGGGTTGGGCACGTAATGTACTGGTGGTAGGTTGGCTGACAATTCTCGAGTTTACATTGATTGAAATCACCAAGTATGAACTTGGGTAGACAAAGCGTCCAGTTTCTGTGTTACGTCACAGATATGCTGGGCGGCACGATCCACGTTGGCTCTGGGGTGTATGTAAACAACAGTCACAAACAACTGTGGAAACAACCTTTCGCCTCTCCAGTATAATTACATATTTACAAAGACCACAAATATATACACAAAGTATCAATATATGAATGCAATCCTTTCATTACTTGACATTGCATAAACACAATGGCAAGTGGCAATATTCAAATGATTTCCATGTCCAAATCCTTGCAGCCACCCAGGCCCAACACCGGATCAGTCCGTTGTGCTTCCTGGATCTCGTCCGTCCTAAAACTAGGTAGGACCGGTGACTCTACATTGTTCAGTATGTCGCGTCTTTGAGCAGTGGAGGCTCGAACCGTTCCTTTGAGTAACTTCTGGCGTAAGTCGCACGGCAAACCCGTTACTTGCTGGACATCCGCTATCTCTTCTTCTCCGATGAATGTGACCTCCGTTGTTGCAGTCGGGTGTGTTTTCCTGCTCCGACCATCACCCGATGAATTAAGTCGCCCAGGACGATATCTAGGATGTCCTACCTGGCTACCCTGCATTGCATTAGTCGCTGTGCTACCTTTTGAACGACCCATGTATTCGCGATTTGTTGATCGTTCCCCATTACGCCACCTGTCACTAGAGCGCTTCCAGCACCTCGCGAAGGTGTGACCCCTTCGGCTACAGTACTCACAACACACTGCGCCGCCGCTGCGGGGCTCCGGTTTGTCAGGGTTCACCACACCCACTGGCGCCTGTTGTTGTGATCGTAACAAAGAAACAATTTCCGACTGAGTTGTTGCAAGTAGTTCTAATTGTGCTGCGATTCGGTCTAGTGGACTAGAGTCGCCAAGGGTGTGGTATGGCTCCTGAATTCGCCGGACACATGCATCCTGATAAGAATTACCCATTCCGTCTTCCGGGGGTGGTCAGGGACATCAAACACATACTGGAAGCAGAATCAGTAGCAGTGGACATATGTTTGTCCCTAAGAAAGGACTACATGGTACTAGTGGAACACCATTTTTCGTTTATAGTCCCTAGATATCAAGGTACGGACATTGTTGTATTGTTGCATGGAGGCATCTATATAAATTAGTGTGCGAAATTCCGTTGTAATTCAAATACTAGTCATCACAGCCCTAGCAGCAGCACTACTAGAATATCACCAGAGAACACACATGGTTCTGCTGCTGAGTCAGCCTGAGCAGGTTGAGTCAGCCTGAGCAGGTTGAGTCAGCCTGAGTAGGTTGAGTCATCCTGAGCAGGTCGTGACAGACAATTCCGAATATGTGTCAAAATATTGGGTTATTTTCTAGTTGGATAGTGAAAATGTTGTTTATTAGAGCCATAGAGCAAGTTATATTATAGCGATCTTCGTCTACCCGTTTGTCCTCATTTCATAGTTGTTTTATTTAGTAGGCGCACTGGCTCACACCACGTGGAATGACACCGCCAGGACACGCGGCCTTTGCACTCTTTAATGTACACAGTGCACAATCATGACTCTTGTTACTGGACGGGTAGTGCCTACCAACGTTTTGGAAGCATGCCTCACTGTTATACACAATGCAATACAATATAAAACAACACAGTGATGGGATGTAACAAAGTATATTTACTTTGTTGCATTACTTAAGTAGCTTATTTTGAAATCTACGTTTTACTTCTAAATTTTGCGTTACTATAGCCTATCACCAATTGCTGATCTATTATATAACTGGCGCTTGGTTTCCGAGACGTCCCAGCATGTGTCAAAACCGATGAAGAGTTTGTTTGATTAAAGCCAATTAAAGAGTAAATGTGGAGCAATGCAATGTTTTGATTTGTGCAAACATCAATGATCAGTCGCATTTCCCTGCTGCCAGTCCTGGCTTCGCACATCGGTGTCTCCGTGAGACCGGCTCATCGACCAGGCCGCGACCGAATACTTTTGTACTTTTACTTAAGTACTTAGTTTTATGGAGCGGTACTTTTACTTAAGTACTTTTTTGGGGGGTACTTTTACTTTTACATAAGTAGTTTTTGGGAGGTTACTTTTACGTACCGGTACTTACTTTTCTGGGGTACTTGTTACAGCACTGACAATACAATAAACAAAAGATGAAATTCTTGTGGTAGATAGTCACATAACACAACATAACATAACGACATTATTATTGACAATGCTTATAATAATAGTGCACCCCATTGTATCCCCCCATCCTCCCCGATCATTTTCCTCTCCCCGATTTCACGTTTAGCAGCCTGACAGAAGTTGGAAGGCTTCAGACAGTCGATCAGCACACTTTTGTCCAGCACGATAGCCACCTATCCAAGCGTCTGCCAGTTCCTCGCGGAACTGGGTGTTGTGTGACTGCCAAGGACATGGGATCATTGGCGACAGAAGCAGTGGCTGTTCCACTTGCCAGCATTTGCCGAGAGACAGGTTCTTTCAGATATATCACCACCTTCATGTGTCTGATGCCTCGCAAGCCATACCCCTGCGTAGAGCGCAGTGGCTCAGGGGTAGAGCTTCGGACTCTCGACTACGAGAACCCGGGTTCGAATCCTGGCTGCGGCATTAAAACCTTGGGCAAGTTTTTTCACTCTACATTGCTCCAGTTCACTCAGCTGAATTAAATGAGAACCTGGCTATAGACAGTGGTGGATATGTATACGAGCAGCCTTCGCGCATTAATTGTAGCATATGGCTGGATGCTTCCCAGAGAAGTCGAGATGGTGTCTGAGTGAACAGGTCTGTCAGGGAAGTAAAGTGTAAAGCGCTTTGAACGGTCCTGAGGATTGGATATTGCGCTATATAAGAACTGCCTTTACCCCAGGGAAACACCAACCACGATCCACTCCTCAAGGTTCGCGCCCTGCTGGATCTTCTGCAAACATGATTCCGGAACTCATACAATGGCGGTCAAGAGCTGTCAATCAACGAGAGTATGATTTCATTAAAGGGACACATATGCTTCCGTCAGTATATCCCATTGACGAGAGCACGATTTGGCATCAAGTTGTTTGTGATGGTGGGGGCAAAGTATGGCTACATTTGTGAACTTCAGTGTTCTGTCTGGGAGAAAAGGTGATCTCCCAACCACGATTACTGCTGTTGGAACAGTCCAGCGCTGGTCTTCTTGCCATTCCTCTGCCGCGACCCCGACCCCTTCCAGCAACTGGTCTGACAGGCAACCCAGAGTGAGCATGTTGATCCGTGTTGTCATGTCGACCCCTGCCTACCTCCTCTGCCTCTGGCCCTGCCTCGGCTAGTAGATCTAGTGGAGCGTGTAATCTCTGGAATGCCAGGTGCTGCGACATGACATGTCACTCCCAGTCCACTACCACCTTGCACTGGCTGGTTGTCATCCGAATCGTCACTTTCAGAAACATCTGAAATTTCACACGTGGGCGATATCAATCATCGTCACTCTTATTGTCATCATCATCCGAAGGTTTCACGTTGTTGCTCATGTTGTCAATAATAGGCAGCGCTTCATTTGGACATGTGATGATTCGCGATCACAGCACCCTGGCTGCCAACTCTGGCGAAACACGATATCAACAGAAGACACTACAGACTACCTAGGCCATTCCTATATTGCTCAATACGCACATCCCCCTCTATGGGGCAATAGCAAAACATCTGGCGATACATGACCACCTATATGCGTCAAGCGTTATATCGCTTGACCGGTCTGTAAAGGTTAACGTTCATCTCCGCAGTCTTCACTTTAATGTCCAGATATGATGAGAAATGTCATTCTCATAATAAACACTCAACACATGTGTCCCGGACGACTGGGACAGCTGTCGTAGTCCTGCGAGTCAATGCCCAACTCGGCAGACGATTCCTGGGGATCTGAATCTTCGCTGAGAGTGGTGATGTCAAATGCTGATGCAACATTTGCCGCATACTGCTCAGCCCCCTCCACAACATCATGATAATATTAATAATAATACAGTTTTTATATAGCGCTAATTCCCGCATGGCGTATCGATGCGCTGCACAATAAAAATGCAAAAATTAATGTATATTAAATAAAAATGTAAATTATATAAATTAATATAAATCATACTAACTCGCATGTAAATTATATAAATAAATAAAAAATAAATTATATTAAACACTGCTTTTAAGATGTATAGTACTAAAACATTGTATGCAAATTATATATATTTGTATAAAATTTAAAACCTTTCTAAAACTCTGTACGTAAACATACATATAAATCTATAAATTAATCTAAAACATAAACACTAATTAAAATATTATTACACTAAACAGAAATTATAATGTAATGTCTGTCATTTCAAAACAATTTAAATTAATTGAAATGTCTAATAAAAAGATAAGTCTTTATAAATATTTTCTAAACATAGGTAATGTCCCGGATGCACGAATGTTCAGAGGTAGTTCATTCCACAGTCGAGGTGCTGCTGCGCCAAATGTCGATTCACCAACACACTGCAGTGTTGGCGCATGGTTCTGGCGTAGGCGTCCGTCACGCTTTCGTAGTTTAACAAGTTCTGCCAGATAAGACGGCCCCAAACCATTCATGCATTTAAAAGTCATTACCAACATTTTGAAGGCGATTCATGTACGTGTATCATCTGGGAACCCGCCGAAGTTGTCTTCCTCAGCGGAACTCATGCCCAGCAAGTCATCTTTTGTCTCATCCATTGCATTGGAGATTCGCGTTTTTTGGAATGACTTCTGCATTATGACTTTACGTATGGATTCATAATGATTGTCATGTGCCAAAGACACTGTTATGAAAGATGTACGTGTATCACTTTTGTAGTTTCTTAATATATCACAATAGCAACATTCATATATGAAAACTAAAACAAATGTATATATTCACTTCTGTATAGCTGCTTAAATTGTAAATAAATTATACTTTAGTATACTTGTTATCATGTTTAGCCATGATTGTACACCAATCTATCTGCTTGAGGTTGACTTCAAAGGGAATAATGTGTAACACTTGTCAGTCTTGATTGTATTATGCAGGCCTATCAACAATTTAATGTTAGATGTAATTATTTCTCACAACGTTACCTGGTGAGATCAAGTTCCACGCACTCTTGATCGACCCCAGACGCAGCTTGGTTGTTGGGGCCCCCATGTCTCCAGCAGCGGTGTGTGTTTTCTCTCCAGAAAACATCCATTCGTCATATGAGTTCTGGAGGTGCTGCTTGAATGACTTGTTCTAGGACACATCCGCAGGCTGCAATTTTGAGGTGCAGCCTTCTGGTATCAAAACCAAAGATTCAAGATTCAAAAAACTTTATTGTCCGTTTAAAAACATATTAAAAACGAAACATTTTCTTCAGACACACATAAAATGACAGTAATAAAAACATTGGTGAGTTGTCAGTACACAATAAAATGATAGTAAATATAGTCATCACTTTGTCCCAGCAGCTAATGCTGGCAGGGTAACAGTGTATCTGTTCTTGTCCTGCAGTGGTCATGGATACTTCCTTCACGCCTGCATGCTCCACAATTGAGCTGCCTGGCATCTCTAGCCATACTGGACTCTCGTCCAGGGTTTTGATGCATCGGTCCAGATACTTTTGTGTTCTCCTAAGGTGAAGGATATTGGCCAGAAACCGGTCAACTGTTTCATTGAACACTGTGTGAGATTTTTGAGCCACGCTTCGGAATCTGAGCTTGTGCCTTTTTTTAAGCTCTGGAACCACTGACTTTGATTGCCATGTACCTTGTGTAACCTAAGAGCTTCATGTTTCAAGGCAGTACCCGTAACCCTAAAATATTTTGCCTTCTGTCTTTAAACCAGTGTATCAGCTGCTGCTTGATGTCTTCGTAGTGGACTTTTGTCCCACCTCCCAACCGTCATTTCTTCCACTTGACCAACTTGTCATATTCCACCTTTTGTCGACACCACTCTTGAATCTGACGCCTGCCTACGCCAAATTTCTTTGCCACAACTTTCTTGATTAAGCCTGAATTCACTGCATCAACAGCCTTAATTTTAAAAGATATAGAGTACACCTTCCATGTACTAGAGCGTCTGTTAACATCACAATATTGCCATTCTGCATTTTAAATGGAAAAGAGTAGACGCTACAATCATTAGTAAAGATGGTGCCCAGATTAATGCTATTTGAAAATAACAATTGTGCATAGGGCAACGGAACTGTTACTGCTGAGACTTTCGTAAGTAAATATATGGTAAATGTAAATCCTTAACAACAAAGAGGTCTTTTATTTAAATGTTATGGTACTATCAGAGAAAGGCTGTCATGTGCATCAAACAAATGTTGGACTTGTTTACATTGGATTAAACACCAACTGTTTGCGTACAGTTTCTGAGCGACAACAACGAAACAACATACAGTGCCGCTTGCATAATTTATTGCATCAATCAAGACAAATATTTACAACAAATTCTATACGCGCTGAGTCTCCTGCCTGATGGTAGTACAGTGTATATTATAATATTGAGACAGGATGTGACACAAATCACTTATGATTTCTATACCTTTTCTCTTTACTCTTGACTCACACAGCTGATTTAGTCCAGGCTGACATCAAAGTGTTGTTGATCTTATAAATAAACCGGTTGAACTGTTCTTATAGTGGATACATCTGGAATTTACTTGCATTTTGTTGTGACCATCCCATATATTGTAGATCATGAGTTGTGCAATGCACATCCTTTTTAAGGACAATAAAGTGATTGATTGATTGATTGATTGATTGATTGATTGATTGATTGATTGGTTGGTTGGTTGGTTGGTTGGTTGTTTGGTTGGTTGGTTGGTTGGTTGGTTGGTTGTTTGTTTGATTGGTTGGTTGGTTGGTTGGTTGATTGGTTGGTTGTTTGGTTGGTTGGTTGGTTGGTTGGTTGGTTGGTTGTTTGATTGATTGATCGATCGATCGATCGATCGATCGATCGATCGATTGACTGATAACAAAACAGAAACCTGATTATTTCAATGCTCACCACAAGTTGTATGACGTTCCTGTCATGCAGCTTCACCTCCAGTTCCTCAAGCTGCTCTACACTCGCCAGGGGGAATATGATGTCATCTGACAACTCCTCATTGTTATCTCCCGCCTGCAGAATGTTCATCTGCTTCCACAAAGAGGCTAGCTCCTGCGTCACGCCGTCTAGCGTCAGTTGGATGGCAGTCATGCCTCACAGCATCTCCCTCCCAAAAGCTGCCAAAAGATATACAGAACCTCCTGAGCATTGAACAATATTATACTATAGTACTAGCTTTTTCTCCTTAGCCGTTCAAGCCCTGTCAAAACAGAAGTGATTTTTCTCCCACCCGCAGCAAACACATTCCACTTTCCAATGAGTTTTTAGTGTGTATATTTTATCATAATTTATTATATATTATTTTATTTCATATTTTACATTTTAAGCTTATATATTTTTACTAGATCCTATCAATTATTTATTGATGTTATAAAGAACAATTTTTTTATTCACACCTTTTTATGTGATTGCTCTTATTTATTTAATTTAAAGTAGTAGTATATTTTATCATCATCGTTTGGTGCATGTGAATGTATTGTCATGTGAATGTACTAGTACGACGATCAATATCATTACACATTCGAATGTTTTATTGTAACTACAATGTGAACACAATAAAGCTATATATTGTCTTATCTTATCTTATACACTTTGAAAAGAACAAATTTAAAACTTGCAAGAACAAGACGTTTTGCATCCTTTACATAGTCACATTTTGTGTCAGGGCTGAAGCGGTAAAATTTGTAAAAAATATAAGAAGTATGCTTTTAAGTTGTATTATATGGACTAGTTACCTGAAAACTGATGATGAAATTGGCAATAGCACTGATGTTGAAGGTGTCCTTGCCAATTCCAGGGCAGATGACCCAACAGATGTTGAAGGTGTCCTTGCCAATCCCAGGGCAGATGACCCAACAGATGTTGAAGTGGTCCTTGCCAATCCCAGGGCAGATGACCCAACAGATGTTGAAGGGGTCCTTGCCGATCCCAGGGCAGATGACCCAACAGATGTTGACGGTGTCCTTGCCGATCCCAGGGCAGATGACCCAACATATGTTGAATGTGTGCTTGCCAATCCCAGGGCAGATGACCAAACAGATGTTGACGGTGTCCTTGCCGATCCCATGGCAGATGACCCAACATATGTTGAAGGTGTCCTTGCCAATCCCAGGGCAGATGACCCAACATATGTTGAAGGGGTCCTTGCCAATCCCAGGGCAGATGACCCAACATATGTTGAAGGTGTCCTTGCCAATCCCAGGGCAGATGACCCAACATATGTTGAAGGTGTCCTTGCCAATCCCAGGCAGATGACAGTGTTCTCCAACTTGTTGCAGTCCATGGTATGGTACTCCACACTGGCTCATCTGTCAAATATAAAAACAATCATAAAGTGTGTATTTACAAATGTACAAACAACTAACATGCCAGGCTGAGATACTTGGAGAATCACATAACTGTTACTTAGCAACTTTTTATATGTTAGTACCCGTCTTTGAACTACAAAGTTAGCAGCTGAATAACACAAATAGGTTATAAATGGATGCTTTTACAATGATGTCTATGATGGAACTCATTCCAGCATGTGTATCTAAGACTACACATTATTCACTTATGAAATATGGCCATTGACCAACATTATACTACAAAATATGTACACTATTATTGGAAATAAAGGCAATCCACAAAAAGAAAGTTATTAAATACCAGTGTCATACTGCTGCCTAGACTAATTATAATTAGGCAACGGCAGAGTAAATAAAGGGGATCAACTTGGAGGATAACTTACACTGTACTGGCGTAAGAGAACTATGAACAAACACCTTATATCAAACTCACCAGGAGCAATCTTTATTTTATATTTGAAATAACAAATGTAATAAACTGACAGTAAAGTATAATTTAAATCAAAGCACAAATCACGCGCCACATGGCTATGTACAAACACTTTCCCTGAACCAACGGACGTCAGTTGAGCAGATTGTAGTAGATCGCATCGAACTGCGCAATGGCCGTGTCTGCGGGCGATGGATTTCTGGCGAGGACGATGTCGTTGACACACTGCTACGGGTAGACATTGAAGGTGACAATGCTGAGGCCGTCACTTCCCTGGAGCTGTTCTTCCGTCTGCAGCAAACACTGTAAAAACAAGTGTTTTTAAGAAAACTCTTGAACACATTAAAAGCATTAACATTTCAAAAAAATAAGTGTTTATTGTTCAACACATCCAGGAAAACGTGTTTTTGACGTATGCACTAGTGTTTGGTGTTTTGTTTTTTAAACACATTGTGGAAAGGATTCCATGTTAACCTGTACGGTCTGTACACCCCAGAAAACATACAAGTATTGGGCCAATGCTGGCGTTATACTGGCGAGTACCGTTTGTACCGGCAATGGTACAAACCGTTCTGACCCAGTACACTGGACACACCGTGATAAAAGTCGATGTACTTGACTGTATCAGCCCAACTCTGCGTCAGTTATTAAATACCAGTGTCGCACCACTGCCTAGACTAATTATAATTAGGCAACGGCAGAGTAAATAAAGGGGATCAACTTGGAGGATAACTTACACTGTACTGGCGTAAGAGAACTAGGAACAAACACCTTATATCAAACTCACCAGGAGCAATCTTTATTTTACATTTGAAATAACAAATGTAATAAACTGACAGTAAAGTATAATTTAAATCAAAGCACAAATCACGCACCACGTTGCTACGCACTAATTATTTCCCTGATCCAACGTGTTTACTCACACAATCTCAGTCTCTCCAATCTCCCTTGTATTTATACTTTTCCCCAATGGCGGGAAACCTTCTGTCACATGATCATCTACGCCCTCTGGTGGGCATCCCCTCAACTTGGTGATAGCCCTACCATGCTAGGAACAGTTGGTGGTGTGGGTGCCTGCTGCAGTTTTGTTTTTCCCTTTCTCTGGTTTCCTAACGAAGGATTCAGAGTTGCCACCGCTATCATCGTTGCTGTCATCTTGCAGATGAGTTGGTTTCTGTCTGTACCTAGGACAAACATATGAAATATATTGTTGAACATTGATATGAGTTCACAGTTAGTGCATTCAGCTGCTGTGGAAATAAGAGATTGGAGATGTCACCCGCACCTATATAATTATAATTTGTCAAATTAATCAGCCTTTACTATGCAAACCGGATAAAAAAATAAAAAAATACATCAATAGATAAACTGCAACATCAGAAAATAAATCTTGAGATGGCCTCAATGCTCAATTTTGGGCAACTATTGACCGGTCTTGTGGTAGGATCTTGAGGTAGATATATTCATGGAATTATGTAACTGTCATGGGTAAAACTACCTGCTTATAAGGAAAGTCAACGATTATGTGGACTAATAATACTGCACACAAACCACAGTCGGAATGAACAAATGCAAATGTAAGTGATTACAATTAACATTATTATGAAGACATATGAGTAGAGTACGAGTACTCAGAAACCAAACATATCCATTATAAGCACTCATAATTATGGCTAGCGTAGTATTTGAGTACAACCATGAATACTTCTCTCTAATAAAACTAACTTAATATTGTAGACTTGCTAGCCTTGATGTTAATTCTAAAATAATAACACCTCTTTGGCTATTTGGCTTCACCTTCTTCTTCCGTTTGTATGTCGGAAGTCAATTCCCCTTTGCGAGCCTTCTGCCACACCTCATCATAGCTCGCTACAATGTAGTAGGAAGACATCACGAGACTGTTCATGTACATGCATCTAACATCATATGTCTGTTTTTCGGGAATACAAACACAACCCATGTAGAACCCCCCAGACATTAAACCCCTGGTACTAATTCTAAAATAAAAGGCATTTATGCTTTTTTGCTTGTTGGTTAAATATACTTGAATAGGGGCCATGGGCCACCCAAATCACAGAGCATTTGTTGGGTAGGCAATATGAGCTTTGAGCTGGGTGCTTTATTTAAGTGTTTACTATTAATACTGTAAAGTTGGTTTGAAAAATTAGCTTACTTATTGAAAACACATAACTGGAATATTAAATTATGTTATTGTATAATTATCTTAGCCATGTAGCAGCATAGAGTGAAATTATCGCAACTATAATGTCTACAACTAAGCAACTGTATACAAAATGTACAGAAAGAACATTTCCTTACCACAAGCTCAGAGTACCCGCATTTCGTATATCTTCCACACCTCTGCGTCTCGGTCAGTCCTCTCTCGCACAGCTTTATTAATTTGCTGTGATGACTTGAATGGGGGTAGTACGTGTGGGTTTGATTTATAACCCAGTCCGAGGCGACAACGTCTACTTCATTGTAGTCATCATAGACCACCAGAACAAACATGCTGGATGGAGGCCAAAGCAAATTTAGAAATAAATTGACAATGGATCAATTATGAGTAAGACAAATAAAAAATCAAACTTATAATAAATCAAACTGCATGAATGAGAGGCATTGCAACATGCACTCTTCCAAATGGTAGTAGCACGCATTTCCCCTTGATTAGTTCAACATTACTGACATAGAGAACTTCACTCACACTACATGGATATCCAGCTTGTCTGAATCTAAAGGATAAGTGAAGAAGGCTTTGTGGGAACCAGATACTGTGTAGATGACGCAGACCCCTGTTTCACACTGGAGAATATTCTGTACAAGAGCAACTTCTGAACCAATTTTAACACAATGGTACTTCTGCTGCAATAGAAAAATCCTTCAATTGGGCTTCGCCACAGCAATAACTCAACAAACCTTTGACCTAACGTTCAGAAAAGTCATGTTTTATTTGATGATTAGATAATAAACATGCCTGTTTATTGAACAGACTATGCAAGCTACTTAACATTTTCAAGTACTGGACTTGTGGCATAAAAGAACACAATTCCTGATGGGAAAAATATATTAGAGCAAATGTGTTAGTTTATAAGTAAAGCTTGTAAGTATCAAAAAAAAAAATAACACATAAACAGCTTCTATTTTTAACAACAATACAGTACAATGCATATTATGTATAGAACATTTATTTGACCCCAAACAAGTAAAACCAAATCGTAGCAGAATCCATAAACTTGCATCGGTGTTTTAATATATTGTTTCGTTGATGTGCCTTGAGAGACCCATGTGCAAGTAGAAATACTGAGCAATCATCCACCCCAGAGAGTTGAACTACTCTGCGCATTGAGTAGTATCCACTGCAATGGCCCTCTGCATGCACCACTGGACACAGATATCTGTTTTGGTCTGGCACGCCAACAAGCTTTCTGTTTTCCAGTGTTGTGAGCAAGCGCACAGTGCTGGCGTCACATCCGTTGGTACCAGAACTGGGACGAGATGATTGGTCCCTTTCCCAGTCTGGTACATGATCTTCAGGTCTGAGAACATCTCTCTCTCCACAGAGAACATCTTTATGATCCGTGACTGGTCGATCCACAAATCATTTCTTGCATCAAACCAGTCAGACATGTTCAGCCTGGCAGGCTCCCCTCCTCTACGGAAGGTGAAGTGGGTCAACCTGCATACCGCAAGGTCGTGCAAGAGGGTAAAGTTCTTTGGATTGCCTTCATCGTTGTGACGGTGTAGGACCACACCTTCGCAATGGCTTCTTCCGAAGTCAACTTATTCGGTCTCCTTAGATTTGTCTGACGATTGACATTTATGTTATACGTTGCGTCTCCAAAGAGACTCGTGTGGTGCATCTGTGACACAACAACGGACTTGTCAATTTCTGACACTTTCTCATCCTCATGGTTTATGATGAAGTTGGCCTTCACGACTGATGCTGTCTTCTTGAGTAGGTAGTACAGGGAACCTTTCAATCCAGCTTTCAGCTGATGTCCGCAGGATGTATACAGTTGGATGACTTGTTCCAAAGCAGGGAAATTCCTGTTTTTCAACATATCAACGGACGTTGCTGGTTTGCTGGGACATGGTGGTTTTTGGTCTTTAAATTCCTTGTATAGGTTTGCCAGCATTCGCATGTTTGCCATCACCGAGTGCTTCACACCTGATTTCTTGTCTGGCATTTGTGCCATTTTCGTAAAAAGGTTTTGCCCCAGGAGCAAAATTGTTGGATCAGTTTGGCAGATCTCTCCAACATCGTCACTGATGAAGCTGCTCAAAATGTTAGCTTTGAAACTCACTGGCGGAGGATATGTAGAAAAATGACACGGGTATTGATTCAGCAGCGGGAGATGAAGAGTGGTGGTTTTGCTTGTGTTTCCACAAATATGCTCTGTTGTAGCATCCATGGCATGTGCCACATAGCACCAGATCCTTCAGTGTACCTTGCTGTCTCTCTCTGACTGATTTCACTTTTGGATACGTCTGGAGCAGTTCTACATTATGGTGGTAAATGCCATCTTTTTTAATGCGGCAAAGGCATCATTTCGTTTAGATTTTGATAGAGACAATGCATGCAGAACATCCTTTTCATTTTTGTGCCGCAACCTCAAGTGCCTTATAAGATGCTGTTGCGCTGACATTTTTCCGGCCGTTAAATCCGTTCCAATTGACATTTCTACTCATGCGCGTATCTAGGGTATAAACATAACCGCTACCTACGATGGTCGCGCTTACATTTTCCAGCCTTTAAAAACGTTCCGATTGACGTTTCTGCGCATGCGCGCATCTAGAGGCGCACGCGACAGCGCTAGCTAACTACGATGGTTGTTGCTCACGTGTATTTGGGTGTTTGAGCGTTATAGCACGGACTAATTGGACCAGTGACAGCGGATAACAAAGCGCTGTCACTGGTTACGATTAATTGGGCTACATCTTTAGTAAATAAAAATATAGTAGTTATTGCCTTCAAATACAAAGCTGTATTGTGTATTTATCCTTAATAGTAATTGAGTGGATAAATAAATAGTTGCACCAAGTTTGGCATAACAATTTTTTTAATTTGTTGTGTGATAATTGACTTAAATTTGCATTTAACGCGTACAAGGGCAGAAAATAATTACTTATATATTAACAATCTTTATATTATACTGACCAGTTTCCTCTAGTCTAAGGTTAAATACTTACATACATTACTGAAGTAACATGAAATATATTTGTTACATTTATTAAAATAACATAACGATCACCATCTTACCTTCAGGAGTAAATGTGAAAAGATAATGTTATTTATGTCCAGTGATGTTTTGTTGAAATGAATCCATACTTATATTTTATTGTATTCTGAATTTACTTTGTGAATAACCTTAATAAGAGTTGTGTGTAACTGAAACCTATTGATATCATCTATAAATAGCACATCATTTTATTGTTTTAATAAAGGCTTTTAAGTATAATATGAACATAATTGGACCTAATACAATTCTTTGTGGTAACTCATGTGGCCGCCATTACCTCTGAAACGGATTGATTAGACAAACACTGTTGTCTAGCTCATTACTGAAGCACACTAGACACTCACTCCTCATTCAAAAACAATTTATTGTAAAATTAAAAATAATCCCAAATCCAATCTATGTTGTGTGGCTGTGGCTGACTTGTCTCGTTCTACTGCAGTCACACAGTGCAGTGCTTGCAGTAGAACACTGACGGCTTCGTGGTGACCTCGGCACTCTGGCAGTGCCACCATGTGAAACAGTTGTCACACGCCACCCAGTCTGTGCTGTCTCCGTGGTGCTGGCAGGTGGGGTTGCAATAATCATTGCGGTCCTGGTCTACCAGTCGGGCGGTGACATAGGCTCTATACTCGGAAGCCTGGGCTTGGCCCATCACACCTCCTGGCACATCCTTTGCCAAAGCCTCAGCATTCTACAATAATAATTTTATTCACTTAATACTAAGTTTAATGATGCTATAGTAAATTATTGTGTTATGCATGATCTGATTTTTTAACACATTTCTAACATAGGCTCAAGGCTAGAGATGCACCAGAGGAATTATCTTGAACAGTTGTATTTACTTGGTACTAGTAATCTAAGTACTTGATGAATACTTATTACATTTGAAATGTATCAGGGTTTTATACAGTAGTACAACATATGATATGTCAGTATCAGTTAAGATGCCGGGCAGGAACTAACCAGTTGGTAACATTAACTAAGCCAGATCACGTATATGAAAATTATTATGATTAAATAAGAAATTGTGCAATTACATATTTCTCATCACAAAGGCTTACCATCAACACAAATATACCGCAGCTAGACCCATCAGCTTGCTGTCGACTTGACATTTCCGAGATTTGCTAGTCTGCCAGTTCGGGTTCGATCACCTTTGACTTTATCTTCATGTAGCTCCTTCAGTGAAAAGGTCATAGAAACACAGTCATGTTAGAAGGTTGCAGATACATATGACTTCAACCCAAAACTAGTTTACATGCACATTGTTTTCTTAAAACACACAAACACTCACTGAGTGAGTGAGAGAGAGAATGAGTGAGCCAATCAGTAAAACATTATGTAATTTGTTCAGGTCAGTTTGGGTTATGTCAGTTTGGGTCGGGTCGGGTCGGGCCGGGGCGGGGTTGGTCCGGGTCGGTCGGGCGGTCGGGCGGTCGGGCGGGCGGTCCGTCCGTCCGTCCGTCCGTCCGTCCGTCCGTCCGTCCGTCCGTCCGTCCGTCCGTCCGTCCGTCGGTCGGTCGGTCGGTCGGTCGGTCGGTCGGTCGGTCGGTCGGTCGGTCGGTCGGTCGGTCGGTCGGTCGGTCGGTCGGTCGGTGTTTATGTGTGCCCACGTGTGTATGAGTGCATGCTAGTAACTAACTCAGCATGTATTGCATAAATCAGTACTCACTTCCAGTCATCGATGAACAAAGCGCTGTCCTTGTCATATTTCGGAGATCTCAGTGAACTAAGGACCTGAAATGCATGATCATTTTATAGTAAGAGTTGTGTAAGTAATATTAACTTACAAATGAACATGTGTTAATATATTATCATAAAACTTAGTGCTGTAGTGGTAAATTTAAATACAATTTTCTGGAAGATATAAATAATGTAACTGGTGCAATCTTAATCACCGTTACAATGCTAATTATCAAACACATAAATTAGTAATTGTTTATGCGTAAGAAAATAAATATTTGCTTTGTTTGATAATAAATAATAATTACCCTGGGGTAATTACTTTTTAAAACATCCATTCGTGGCTTGTGTTAGCCGCCCACTTCAGGCAAGGTGACTTGACAGGGGAAACAACTGTCTTGGGTTTTCCTTTGCTACCATAGAGATATATCCATTCACCACCTGTAAGGAAATGCAATTATTTCTGATTAATTTACCTTTCAATATAAAGGGCAGATCATATATATGTTCTTCTGTGAAGTCTGTAAAAGTGTCTGCTGCGGGCGGGCGGGCGGGCGGGCGGGCGGGCGGGCGGGCGGGCGGGCGGGCGGGCGGATAGGCATTACAAGCATCACAAGCATCACAAGCATTACAACCATTACAAGCATTACAGCATACCTATGTAAAGAGATTAAACAAAAAAATTCTGCATCACATCACAGTGTACACATGATTATCTAAACAAATATAACAGTATTATTACCCTGATGGGCTTAGCATAGACAAACTTGGTAAATAAACCTGTCATTGTACAACCGAGGCTCCAGTTATTGTGAATGGACCGATCAGATCGACTACCACCACATCCCAGGGCACCTCTGCTGTGATTGGGTGCAGCTCCGCAGCAATCGTCTTTACTTTATCTGAGTGCTGGCAGCAAGAACAATGTTTCACCTGGAAATATAAACTTGGTAAACTGGTTGCTCCAATGTGATAGGTATAACCAACATTCACACGGCTGTAAAGAATTGTTTTTTGCCATTGCACACATATTGGCAACTTACCCACACATATTGCCATGGCAACTTACCCATACATATTGGCAACTTACCCATACATATTGGCAACTGACCCAGTCTCTCATATCCACTGTCATCGACTTCCAGTAGTACGTGTCCTCCACTTTCAGTCGTGTGATGGTCATACCTCTGTGACCGCCACTGCCAGGGTCATCATGACACTCCTTCAGGGCCTGCTCAATGTCACGTCTGGTCTTCAGGACCAAACGTAGGCCCCTCCGTCCCTTGTAGTACAAGTCATCACCTACAGCGTACAAATTAACAAAGATACGCACAAATATATGGTCAATATTGACAAACTTCCTCAATGTATTCTCAATAAAACTAATGAAATCTTAATAAATGAAGAACTTTCTAAAATTTATGATTATAATTAATTATTAATTATGATTATAATTAAGTATAAATTATAAAATAAAACCAAGTATAAATACATGGTTTTTCATATGCCTAATAAACGCATGCAAACTCTTGTGCTTAAAATAGATGATGTATGTATTGAAAGACTAGCTGAATTAAATGTTTTATGATTCACTTAAGACATTAATAAAAATTGGAGAAAGCGCACTGGGAAGATATGAAATGTTCAAAAGCAATTGGCATATTAAACATATTAAATTAAGTATTACCTTTATATGTAAAAGTGTTATTGTAGAATACCTTAACGTCATCACATATAAATTATTATATCATGATTTGGGGATATCAAAGAAATACAATTAAAAGCATCAACAAAATGTTATGCGAATATAAATCTTTAAATAAATACAACTCACATATGGAAAATAAACAATTAAGCTACTGAAATTAGAAGATTTTACTTTACTTTGTATACATTCATAAAGAATGACATCCTTATTTACTAAACTGGCAAATTATACCAAGTGTTAATATAAATAATTATAATACTCATGCAAAGGATAATATACATTCACAGTACTTCTAAAACCAAATATAAATTTCCACTGAAATATGTCAGGTACAGCCTTCCAAACATTATAAATAAATGATAAGTAAAATATAATAAGTAAAAATAGGATCATTATTTGCATGGCTTTTTACATTATATAAAAACGTTTGTTACATAATTATTATGATAATGATATAATTTTTTATGTACTTTATCACATTGCATACAGGTCAACTGAATCAAAAAACACAAAAGATATTGATGCTTCATCATGATTAGCACACCTCCATAATTATTATTATAATAATTATTATTTGTGATGAACGTTTGACGATGTCGATAATCTTATTAAGTACTGATAACTGGACTCAGCTCCTGAATCAGCACTGCCACTGACTGAGTCGACTCGAATTTAGCCTTTTTGAACACACCTTTTAAAGTATGCTTCGGCGCTGCTCAACGTATCCTTCTGTGGACATTGTCATGCTTGGCTACTGCCGGATGGTGCACGCCACTGCTCATGTAATGTCTCAAATAATTGTAAAACATCTCGGAAACTACAATCTTTCGCTGGTTAACAAAATGGTTGACACACGCATGCGCAGAAACGTCAATCGGAACGTTTTTAACGGTGGGTGCCGCGAGGTGGGAAACATAAACATCCCTCATAGCAACATGGCTGCATGTGACTCGCACATTCGTCAATCGGAATGATTTTAACGCCGGAAAAATGTAAGCGCTACAATGGGTCCATTATTTTACTTTTCCTGTTGAGCGAAGTCCTTATAGTCGAGGAGTCGTGGGGTTGAACCTGGTAAACCATACTACACCCACAAAGAAGTTTCTGGGTGTTTCTGAGTGTTTGCCAGTAAGGTTAAAAACATAACACATAGACTCTTTCAAGTTGGAATGTTCCTACTGTTGATTGACCATTTTCTGCAAAATCATGCCTGAAATCGTGGAATTTCCCTAATTTACAATGGCTAGAAAAGGGTTTATTCATTCAGTGTTGATCCATATTTGATTATGCACTATAGTATTATGTTAATAAATATCAGAGAAAGCAAACTGGGTTCATTTGATATGAGTTTTTACCATGAAAATATGGGAGTTTCCGTTTTGTTCAGAATTTGAGTGTATCCGATAGAAAAGGGTTAATATATAGAGTTGCCCAATAGATATCACCGGGCACCCTCCTGATTCTGATTAACCATGCCCCAGGCTACAAGAATCAACAGAGAAAAAAACGTTATCCGACAAAACCAGGTTCACTAAAATATAGGGCTTTGGCTCCTGGACTATTACATGAATATATGAACATTAATTAAACTGAAATGCAGCTGTTATATTATAATATAGTAGAAAATCAGTATATAACATTCAATATATGATTCACCAACGTTATCATGGCTATCATGTTATGTGTAACTAACGACACATTTCCGTTTTATATGTCATGTTTTAAACGGACAATAACGTTTCTTGAATCTTTTGAATATTGAATGTTATATATTCAAAAGATTCAAAAAACGTTATTGTATAACCAGTGCTTCACTAAGTTGAGCTTGATTTGTTACAGGAGAATCTCTGTTGACCGTGAAACGTACGATTCTGGTCCTGAAAAAGCAAGTTGTGGCCAACCACATAGAGGACATGGTTGTTGGCGTCAACCTGCTGTTTGTGGCACACTTTGTCTTCAACATCAAGTGTCCAGGCGGAGCAGCTTCTACACTGGAATTCATTCAGAAGTTTGACACAAAACAGTTTTGTTTTCATTTTATTAAGAAATATTCCTAAGAGGACGTCAGTGGAAATTCCATAACCTTAGGGTAATTAGTACAAAATTATAAATTAACGCAAATGGTGGTGTGTTAAATTAATATATTCCAATAAGAATAAATGTAATGAATTTTTGATTGTCTCAAAAGTTAATTGAGCTAAATAAATTTATAAACCTTTGAATTTTGTGTTCAAAGACCAAAGGTGGTAGATAGATGCATGAAGCTGCTAATAGCATTGTACCAAAACATATCAGTATTACTTGTTAACTTGGTAACAAAATTATGATTTGCATTATGTTCCAGATGCATGGTGCACATACACCCAGAGACTGGGAGCAAGGTTCAGCGAAATAAAAGAAAGAAAGCGGCAAAGATCAGCAGCAAGGTCCTTGGCCTGATCAATGGACTGGCACAGTACGAGTGGACTGATCAGTACAGGAGTTGCCCAGCTATAAGAGGTATGGTATTTCGCACTAGGGTCATTCCATGTCAAATCAATCACTCAAAACATCACCCGACTCCAATTTTGAAGAAATTTAGTACAGTTGTTGGCTCATGCGAGAATATCAAAATAAAAAATTAAATAAAAATCTAGGTCAAGTATCATGGAAGATACAGGTCATTGAACTTTGACCTAAATCGCATACTGACCGCTACATTAATGCCTGTAACTCTGCTATTAATTAAGCTAGAGACACAATCAATATATCATTGGAAAGCCAATAAACATGCACACATAACTATTATAAAATTAAAACATTAGTGTAAATAAGAATGTTGTAAATTTTGAAATTTGACCTTTGACCTCAGATACCCAAAATATGTGTCCTCTGATTTTGCAAATATTTTTTACACAATATCCTATACTATTATAGAAGGGTCCCTGAAAATATTAGAGTGGGCAAATAATAATGTTCGCTCACTCGTTCGTCGTTCGTTCATTAGTAGTTCGTTAGTTGTGTTAAGTAATTATTTGAAGTACTTCAATACGCAAGTAATTCAATACATTAGATGGTCAAAACACTATACAGACATGACGACACACATACTCTCTTCGCACCTCATGAATATGTAAGTACGAAAGAATCAATCTTACTTTGAGTGGCCTAGATAATAGTTCTTCTTCTTCCAGATGCTAGACGGGGGCCTTTCAAGACGTTACAAATCCAACGACGCTTGTGCGTACTGGGCCATGGCGTATTCTCTCTTACAAAGTTATTTAAATGTTACAAATGTTTTGCATAGGCATTTAACAGTTTTAATTAAGACTCATGAGGATATTATTTTACCCTACGTGTAGCAGGGGAAAATGACTGGTAAAGAGTTTTTGGTGGTCTGCCATCACTTGACGAAAACGGTAATCGCTTCGTAGTCTTGGGTTACACAGTTGGAGGTATTGGTCTACGGTGATGTCAACGTTCCTGATATTGATTTTGTGAGAGACAAAGGCGGTTATATTTCCTTATCGCACGAAGGCTGTATCTTCAGTATATTTTCGACAGATCCTGGTCTTCTGTAATAATAGTCGCCCCAAGAGAATCTGGCTGCTCGTCGCTGGAATGTCGCTAGTTGATACATGTCTTTCTGCATATGTTTCATGCTGCTGAGGTGGGTGTCACTGTTAGCATACTAGAGCAGTTTGTTTTGCAGTGTACCAGGTCACGCAAATTGGTCGTTTATTGGCACATAGTGGGTATCATCGAACGCAGACGGTTCGTCTTTCAGGTGGAAATAGATTTCTGTGTTGCTGTTGGTAGCCTAGGTTCGAAACCAACCATTTGAGTTGATTGAATTTGATCGTTTTCCATTTCAAGAACGTTCTGTGCGACATGTACACTTGCACATGCACTACGCGATTCATACATAGTCATCATCTAGGAGAGAAATTTCAGAACTGGCTCTCGAAATGTTCAACGGATGTCAGACACTCCTCATAGGTGTAACTCATTGTTTATTTTATTTGTGTTGTTTGTATCCATGGTTTGTGATATGTCAACAGAAACATTCAACAGCAGAGACTTACTATGTCGTGTGTGACAGTTTAACACAAATGTAACGGCTCAGACTGAAGCATTTGTAAACGTGTGGACGAAATTCGTTTTAGCGGTCATCATTTTTATAAAATTGCGGATACGAAGGTCGACAAAGGTCAAATGGAGATTATTTTTATACTCTGGTATCGGCTGTCCACATACCTATATTTTGATCATAAAATTACCTCTATAGGTCGCGTAGGTCATGAGATATAGGTTTATTAGTCTTGGCTGCCGCCATCTTAAAACATAGGGAATGTTAATGTCAGAGAAGGTCAAAGGTAATACATATGAAATCGCTGATCCCGAACATCTATGTTTCAATACCAAAAGGACTGATTTATTTGACGTAGTTACTCAGATATGAGAAAATAGGCTTATGGCGGCCATCTTAGAAAATGGCCGCCAATGCCTTTCCGGGCGAAATTTGAGATGGCCCTATATCCATATATTTTTGTATTTATTTGTTCTACGTTTGTGCCTAATTTCACACTTGTATCATAAAACGCACCATTTATTCACGTAGCGGCTCCACTAATAGGAACTTTAGGCGTAATAACTATAGGCTTGGATAAACGAAAGTGTATTGCTTGCGAACCCTTAATTCTTAAAGTGACAAAAGGCAACAGTTTGGTATTATGCATCTAACAGAGTTTACACAAGCTAATCATTTGCACAAAAAATAAAAATAAATAACATTTGTGGTTTCCTCAGAAAGTGGCCTTAAAGTGGGAAAATCTAACTAAGTCACCGACACCATGAACGGGCCCATCTTGGTCCTTGCAACCAATCACAACCCAGCTTCTATCTGCCCTTTGGAAAAGTAATACGTCACGGTGTCGTCTGTTGGTTCAGCTGTCATAACAGACAGCCAAGCGGTTCGCTAAAAGTGCCTTACGTCGGTTTCCAACAAAATCGCGACAGCAATATGCCACACGGTTCCTCATACGCTTGTAGCAACAGTACAGTGAAAGACAGTATCAGTAAGCTGTCTTTTTTTACCCTTTGAATTGAACAGAACTGAAACAGTGGTCCAGTGGATTCGTTGGGACAGTCACAGACACAGCGCGGATGCCAGGCGACCGAGTTGGATTGACCTAACCATGACAAGGACCACCAACAGCCGCCAAACTTCTCCTCACCTATCTTACATACATAAACATACACTACGTTATAAAATAAAATCACTTGCATTCCTCTAACGAAGAAAATCCATAAAACAAACGCGCAGATGTCGACGGCAATTTCGTCTGCCGCTGCCCGGTACCGTAACATCGCTAAAATAAGTTAGCCTTACACAAAATGCCATTAGATGGCACATTTGTGCACGCAAATATTTATAAACTGTACTTACTGCATTCGCACGCACAAAATAGTTTAATTAATTGTAAATAATGTAGTAATAATTACTTATTATCATCACTATGATTTGCAGGAATTATAAGTGTTATAAAAATATAATAATATTTTATTTATATAGCGCCACATCCATAATTGGCTATGGCGACTCACAACATACTGCTATTAAAAATACAATAAGAAGGAATACACAGATAATATTTCAAAATAAATAATGAAAATATGTGTGTCTATATAATTTACTAAGTGACCTATCAGTATTAAAAAGAACCCATACAAATTCCATAACAACAATAGTTATAAACTAATGTAAAGGTAAAACATAATTAATATGGTAAAATAATTACGACGTAACAATAATTTTCATTCAGCACATACACACATTATGCATCAGACAATATTATTGAAGCTATATATTTTTCTAATTATGAACTATATATACAATGTATTAATTATCGGGACAATAAATCACTGACATTTAAACAGAATATCAATATATTATGGGAAATATATGGTGGTAGAAAAAGAAGGTTTTGGTGCATTTAAAAATATTAATATGTTATTGTTTAGTTATTATTTTTAAAAACATCATTTATATAAAATAAGCTTGCATGCTTGTAGTACTCGCGGGATGTTTATAGAAATACTCTTAAAATAAATAATGTGACATCATCGAACAACACGTAATTTCCATACCTCTTTTATGATTACCCGGGTAATAGACAATGTTAGTTAATTATGCAGACACATGCACTAAACAAATGGTTTAAATATTACCATTGGGTAGCATATATATTAAATAACATTATATTTTGAAGCGCCACAAACAATTATGGATTTGGCGCTATATGAAATAAAATATTATAATTATATTATAAGAAAACTTAACATTTTCTGAAGATCTTAGTAATAATAATAACTAATTATTACTATATTACTTGATTAATTAAACTATTCCGCGCGTGCGAATGCAGTAAATAAAGTGTATAAATATTCGCGCGCACCACCGCGCCGCCTAACGTTATTTTGTGTAAAGTTAACTTGTATAGCGATGTTACGGTAACCGCAGTCTCCGAAGAACCTGAGTTGCCGTCGGGATCTGCGATCGAGTTGCTTTTGTGAATTGTCTTCGTTAGAGGAATGCAAGCGATTTTATTTTATAACATAATGTATGTATATGTATGAAAGACAAGTGAGGATAAGTTTGGCGGCTGCTGGCGGTCATTTTCATGGTTAGGTCGGACAGTGTATGTCATTGTTGACACCAGTCGATGCCGTCTCTGGACTGGTTGTTTCTCTTCTCGTCATTTCAATTTCCCTTGGGTCTTCACCACCACGCACGTCAGGTCTGTCTGACAACACAGGCCTTTGTCTTTGTGGCTGAAATCTATATCCAGCCACTTCTGAATCCGTGCTATTTCCGTCAGACGAAGAATAAGAAAATTCATGTTATTGTTTACGCTCTTTTGTGAGCGCAACGTCACAGCGCCACCTGACGGAGTTGCCAAAAATTAGTATGACAACCACTGACCTATCAGTGGCGGCGAGTTTGATACGTCACTTTTTTTTCTAAAATGAGGCATTCCATAGACTTTCTATGGTTATATGTTCTACCATTTTTTCTGCTAAACCGCTCACGTTAAAAATGTGATTGAGGTTGCAAATTGTTAGTTTTTCTTAGCTAGCTATCACCAAATCGTTGCCTTTTTCTTCCCTCTAACAACGTAGCGTATAAGAACACAAGCGACGCTGGGGAGAACGCTTCATAACTTATGGACATTGATGAGAGAATTGCTGTGCCTGGGGGGGTAGGCTCCACTGTTCCAGTGGAGGGTGGGGTTGTTTTCCCCCCTTTACGGTTTCTGTCAATGTATACATTCGCTTAACGCATGTGTTTCTGTCGATACACTATTATGCAATATATTGTATCAGTATACATGCAAGCAGCTGATTGTACGATAGGCTTTTTGTTGTACTTGGATGCTTATCATTTACCATAACACTGTATGTCTTTCAAGGTACAATCAGCCGGGCGCACACGTCAAGTTAGCGCCAGGCAATCCAGTTGTAAATAAAAGATCTAGATTGCCATATTACCATTACAAGGTATTTTGTGTCGTATTGATCTACCGTAAACAGAGCCAGGCCCAGCTGTAGTTTATTAGGGAATATTAGGGCACACCTACGAACGGGAAGGGCGCAGGCACGCAAAATAGCATATGATATAACCTCTTGATGTGACGAATCCCAACCAGTGCTTTGCAGTGCGGGATTCTAAATATTGAAATCTTAGTAGACGTGTCAACTGTTTAGCATAAGAACATTATGTTTCTGTTTGCGTAGTTACACGATGTTAGACGTGTAATTTCCACATGTATCCACTAGACTAACAGAGCGGATACAGTAAAGAATTTAGTGATCGCTTCAAAAGTACAAAACAGAGAAAGTAAACAACTTATTGTTTTTATTTCAGTGAAAAGCAACGACACAATAATTATTTATCCAGGTGAGTGTCTTTAGCCACCTCCATGTATTATTGTTTTTAGAATTGTAAAGAATGAACTACATATACAATAGCGCAGTAGTATTGAACGTGAAAAGGAGAACAGTTTATAGTGTGCTTCAGGGGAAAACGACGCTCCCTTTCCAGGTGAATGACACGGTTTTATGTTTAATTACATATGTACATGTTTACACATAATATTGCATAATTATAATAGATTTGTTTATTTGGTTAAAGCTAATGCTTGTATGGAATACGTCTACTTGGTTCCGGGTGGGATTGGAGACAGGTCATGCTGTCCGTTCCGTTCCCCTCAACAATTCCCATCTGCACTGTTATTGTTACGATTATTATTGTATTATTGTTACAATTATGTTATTGTTATAATTGTTATTATTGTATTTGCTGTCATTTCCGTGCTATTTTCGCCCTTTTCGCCTATGTTCGCCCATGTTCGGTTGTCAGACGTCTTATCCCTGTTTTCTCCAAGTTCTCCTCTTGTTCCACGATCTGATTATTACAACGTAAGTGTAATGTTATCATGTAACCAAGCTAAATAATCATAATAGTATTTAATTATAAGCAACCAATTGAAACAATGACTTACTTTGACAACTTAGCTGTGCTTTTATAGTGACATACGAGGTGAGGGTGAAACTATACATGGACACTTTTTATGACGGTATGAAGAGAAATGACACTAAGGAATTCAAAGACGTGCAGACGAAATACTGTGATGACGTAAGTGGGTACTCACCTATTCTACAAATTGATTGACAAAGTGGACGATAAAGACAATATATCTATAGCACTATCACCCCTACAGTGGAAAGCATAACTGATTACCTTAACTTATAAATGCATTTGTTATAATACGCCAATAGCATGTCTTCAAACGAACTATCAATAAATAATTATAATATATAATAATGTAACATAGGCAAAGATTACCTGTGTTCACCTTTGGTATTCTTACAATGAAATGCGTACTTTATGATATCCTGTTAATATGCATTTTATTAATTATCATGCGAAAGAAAATATATGTTAGGGTAAACTTAGTGTAGACAAACATTCATGGAGGGGTACACTCATGCATAATTGTCACACGAAATTCGACAAATGTGTAAGTTAATTTTACGTACAGATACACACACATACACGCACAGTCTTACACAATTGTACATAAGCTTACTCGAACACATATGACGCATAAATTGTGTTGAGTATGTATATTCTTTGACTTCAGTTGAAAAGGGACTTTGGCGGCACTCTCCTCAAATGTGTTCTGGAAAAACTGATGTAAGATTTGTTTACTAACGATATGAAACTCTGCATTGCACTCATTCAATACAGACGACATATTTTCATTCCAGTTAATGTAACGGGCAATTTCACTTGGTTTCCCGTGTTATAATAATCATTATTTATTACATTTGTATATGCCATTTCTAGTTATGACGATTATTTCCATAAATTATATATATACGTATATATATATATATATACGTGTATATATATATATATATATATATATACATATATACATATATATATATATACGTGTATATATATATATACGTGTATATATATATATATACGTTCATACTGCAGTACTATACTACCTTTAGTGCAGAATGACCGTTAAATGGCATATATATATATATATATATATATATACATATATATATATATGTGTGTATATATATATATATATATATATATACATATATTGATTTAGCGTTCACAGAAATGTATGCATACTAAAATACCTTATATGAGATTGTTAATACCTGTCGTTTGTTTTGCTCAGTAAAATTGACGGTCCCTGGAAAAGAGGTGTCGGTATCCTTATACTGTCCTCCCTGGATCTCGACTGGAACTACCTGATGGAAGAACAGAAGAAGAAAAACAAACTTCCTGAACGTGAGAACATATATGCCTACATTGAGAACAATATCACTAATGGTAATCCTGACATCGACTATTTCAGATGTGTTTCCGTGACTCCAATAGAAGGCATGCATTTTTACAACCCGCAAATTTTTCTCCCGTTGTAGAGGATATCATTAAAATGTATAGTTTTAAATTACGTGATATACGCAATATCCAACTATGTTCTTAAATGCGAATAAATGCTTTATGTTTGAATTGAGTAATGAACGAAAATAAAACAAAAGGAGCTCAATATATATGTATATATATATATATATATATATATATATATATATATATATAAATATATATATATATATATATATCAGTTCTGGTTGACTTCGGTAAGGTGGTTTTTTGCTATTGTAGAACCATAAACCTGTAAAGGCTAGAACATACCATATGTGCACTTGTTTCAGTGGTATACACTTTGGAGCTACACATGAAACTAATGAATTGGACGGACGATCTCTATGACGAAGACTCACAAGTTTACGGACGAACAGCGACACAGTACTGTGAAGGGGTGAGTCACCACCTGATTGAATGGGACGGGGTAGATCAGTAGCGAGAACATATACACCAAACCGACAGTGTCCTCGTTTGAATATTGTAATTGCTGTTTAGATGCTCGGGTGCTTTTGCTTCCTCCATGTTCCCTAATTCACTTAGTTGCATGTGTAATACAGAGAACAAAACACAGGGCTACATAACACCGAATAGAAAGACACGGCAATTGCCGCGAGCCTGAACAGTTTCAGAGAGATCTGTGTAGTGTTATAATTAAGAGTTCAACAGTGATAGAAATGTGTAGTCGCTTGCGTATTTTTGATACGCGAAACTGTTTTCAGCGAAACACACAATTGTACTATTATATTGCATTGATGGCTTTAAATTATTTTATTTATGATGCAACTAACATTATGCTACTTTAATAACATCACTATTCAGCTACTATTTTAAACAAATAATAACAATATTATTTTGTTTTCTACAGATGAAGCAGGCGTTCAGCGACATTATGAGTGGATGCAACGTTAAGAGTTTTGGGTAAATATATCAAACGACTTAACGAAAAGTAGCAATAATGAGCATTGCTACCACATCTGCAATCACCAATAAACCGCCACAATAACTTTCACCACCACCACCACTACCACTACCATCATCATCATCATCATCATCATCATCATCGTCATCATCATCATCATCATCACCACAATGGTGGTATCATTGTCACCACCGCTGCATCGTCGCTAAGACACACGTATTCATTATACATGTGCGAATAATACCCGGTCAACACACAAGCAGACATATACATATTCGGACACGCGCACATACACATACGCCACCACCGTCACCACCACTATCACCACAACCATCATCAACACCCTCATCATCGCACATAACCACGCGTAATTTGTATTTTCAATGTATCCATTTGTAAATAGAGAGAAGCAAGCAATATTCTAAACCTCTTATTTTATTTTCAGAGAAGGCAGGGTTATCGTAGATACTGAAGTTTCCTTCGATACTGCGAAAATGAAGGAGAAAGCGACATTTTACGAACAATGGTTAGATGTGGGTGACCTTGGACGTATTTTGCGGAACGAACTCAAAACACCTTTCTTTACCTATAACGGTCTGGATACGGAGGATATCACGATCTGGCAAAGCTCATTCGTGTGTTAATAAACAATCTGCGATGACTACTATGACGTTAACTTATGCGATACCTACTACGACAACAACTACGACACCAGCCACAACAAAGTCAACTGAGGCCTTGTCAACCCCATAGTCGACTGTTGCATCTTCCACCGCTGCAAACATTCCTTCACACGTCATGCATCACGTGACAGTGGATACTAAAACGTGCCTTGTCGTGAATGCTTATTGAGATATATGAACCAGAGAACACGTACAGAATGGCAATAAAGAAAGGTGTGGGTTAAACATCATATTCAGCCGAACACTGAATTGCTCAATCTGCTTTATTAGAAGTGGAACGCGAAACAAGCACAAGTGTCAGCGTTGTTTATTGCATAAATGGATTAATATCCAGCGAAACATGTTGCATTATATAAACTTTAGCATCTGCGTTAACACACTTCAGGAATGCAAAAACCTGCACAATATAAATGTGTTGCATCCGGAACATATAGCAAAATTGTCGAATGCTTAGAACAAAAATGATGGTTTGTTGACCGGATGCATAACGTTTGTGTCATGTGGCTCTTTCTTCTGTTCAGTTGTAAGTTATATGTTGATCACACTTCCAGCAATTACGTCAAGGCTAACAGTCAAACGCCAATCAACGCAGGTATTAATTTCGCCGAAACAACAGTAACGAAACGTATCGCTCCATGTTGCAATAGTCCGTAGCAAAAAAGTAGCATCCAAGCGAAACTTCTAGAATGAACAATTTATTTTCAAGATTTGTCCAAAACGTCTAAAAACGACCATATATCGCGTTACTAGCGTAACAGCTGGTCATTTAAAAACACTGTGACGCACAGATTATCTTATCTGGTCTGCAAAGTGTTGGTTATCTTCTTATATAATCAATGATGTAACAAGACAAAATGTTATGTGGTTTATCTACGATATTAAATTTGTGTAACTATCGCCACTTTCCATTTCAGTAACATGCACCTTTTCAATTTGCATAGTTTAAAGATATTTCCTCTGCATATATGTGTCAGATGTATATATCATTTCATTCACACTAACTATATATTGCATTCATGTACATTAAATGTGATACATAATTAAAATAAAATCATGTGAATCGCCGTATTGTGTTAAGAAATGGAATGTTTGAACGCAAGTTTCTTGTGTTTACATGTTTATATACACTACCTTTTGTTCGTTAACATTTGCTCTTGGCTCAATTACTGCAGAATTCTTCGCAATATTACAATTTATTGCGTGCAACAGTATGACAAAAAGACGCTGCCATTTAATCATATCCAATGGTAGAGAAACGACGAATATGCTCAGACGTCATTCGGAAATGGCTCATGATACGCATGCGCGAATGATAACCGATGGCTAGTGGACTTGAAATATTACGCCCATTAAGCATTGACTTTGTTTTCCTTCTGTGATGCACACACGCAGAACAAATATAATTCGTAAAACAAAAATTAGTATGTTGTTTATGTGAGACAATTACGTAATCGTTTGATTTGTGAAATAAAAATAGTTTGCAAACACATTATCTTCCCTCATTTATATTCAGTATACACGTTACTATAATAAGAATGTTTCGCTGTAACTTATTGGGTTATACATTAGTGATATTTTGCATATCTTTTATGTATTGTCATGTACTTTAACATATTTCATATTATTAGTGTTACATAGCTTATTAATGTGTTGCATATATGCATATACACATATAACGCATGTTTAAGCTAGATTAATTCCGCCGTATAAGTGTTGTTTTTCTTCTTGTTCTTAGTATTTCTACTAACATTACCAGTACAACTATATGTTTTGTCAAACCACTCACTCCTACGCCAGACTAACGAAAAGAAAATACAGCAACGCACATTTATTGCGTAATGTCAAGATACTTGTAGACGTGAACATAACTGATAGCGTCAATGCAGATATGTTAATTATATCGTGTTCATTAAATTGCCAGATGTTAAACTATTATCTACAATTGTGCTACATAAAAACATTAACATTGCATTTTTATTACCGAACAAACAATGGCATAAACACGTTATATACACATCCAGATAATTCATGTAATGCAAACATTAACAACGTATTTTCGTTTTGTAATGTAACTATTAACACTGTATTTTTCTTTAGCGAACAAATACTGGCACATCCGGATAATTAATGTATTAATTTAAGTGCCTCAGTATGTTGCAGTTATTAACTTCACATTGTTATCATAATAGTGAGTTTATATATAACTTGCGAGCCATGCGTACTACAAAGTATATGCAGGTGATACAAACTATACTAAGTCTACGTTTAAATTGCTATATCAGACTGCTAAAATTGAACGCGATGTGAATTCGGCCTTTAGACTGTATGTCATTAGTAAAATGTTTCACTTCACTTTATCAACGACTCATCGAACGTTTGTTAAGGAATACCGGTCGCCGGGTCTCGATATGATTTGGGGACCTTTTCATTCATGTTCTTATGTTATCATATGTATATATATATGTGTGTGTGTGTGTGTGTGTGTGTGTGTGTGTGTGTGTGTGTGTGTGTGAGTGTGTGTTTGTTTGTTTGTTTGTTTGTTTGTTTGTTTGTTTGTTTGTTTGTTTGTGAGTGTGAGGCTATGTTTATTTTATAACAAAAACGACAAATCAAACAGGATCCGGGGTCAACACAAGGCAAGTGCTATATACAAATAAATACCCAAGAAATTTGAACACAACGGGTTCTTGTAGCATTTCAATTTTTGTATGTTGTTGCGCGTACATTTTTCCGGTCGTCGTCAACTTTTAACGTTTCTGCGCATGCGCGATAAATGTAAAATCATTAATGTGCAGCGAACCGACAAAGCATGGTTTGAATAAATGCTTCGTTAACTCTCCTGTTATTATTAGTGTGAGGAGTCGCTTAAAATATCGTTCAACACAATGCAATTGTACGTGTGTTTAAATCACTGTTCCGGATTATGGCGCAATATAGTCACTAATTTACACTTGCTATTAAAACATGCCTCCAAACCTGTTTGCCTTGTGTTAATTAGCGATAAATAACTTTACTGAGAGGTTATGTACATCATAACGAGCAGCGCTTTGTATTTACACCATAAATGCTTTGTTCCTTCGCGGCACATTGATGACTTTACATTTATCGCGCATGCGCAGAAACGACAATCGTAATAGTTATAACGCCGGAAAAATGTAAGCACTACAACGTTCCTCTGCTAAAATAATAACATAAGAGTATTGCTGAAACGGTCCCCAAATATCATCGACACGCTCAATTACCAATAGCCGGTAAGAGGAAGTTCACCGGGGTCACTGGTGACTACTCAAGCGTGACACGGCGACATATACAGGGCGCGACTCACGTCGGGAGCACCTTTGTAGACCCAATCTGTTACAAATACAGAACTAACGACAACTCTCAGTTACCTCGAGTGAGCAGCGCAGGAGAATCCACTTGGACGTGTGCACAGATCTCGTAGAATGGCCTCTGAAACAAGGGTGAATCCGAAAATGGGGTCACGACAAGTCCCAAGGCAGAGAGTGCACTACGGGCCTACCATGGAACGTCCACCGCCAGAAAGCGACGACAGGTACGCCCGGATAGAGTATGTGCCGGGATATGACAACGTGTACACGGCGTTGGACGACGACCGACAAACGGCGCTGGAAACAACGGAACCAACCAGGCCAGGACCGGACAGTGGACGAGGAGTTTCACGGGGACCCAACGGGTGAGAACTGACACAAGCAGAATTAATGTATAGTGGTTTAATAATTACTACACTCTTACTTATCACAGTAAATACATTGCGTAGAAATATACAGGCGCGCATTCAACCCTCCAATACATCACAGCGACATGCTGTTTTATATATATATATATATATATATATATATATATATATATATATATATATATATATACATATATATATACATATATATATATGTATATATATATATAATATATATATATATATATATATGCAGACATTAAAGCAAATATTGACACACACGCGAGCATTCGTTCATACACGCTCGCACGCACGAATACAGACACACACGCAGACACGTGCATTTTATATGCACTCAAGCAAACGTTAATACTCAGCGTTTATTGAACGATTACTTTATGTGCTCTGCAGGTCGCCACACGATACCGGAAGTGGGAGCAATAATCGCAGTGGACGCCGGGTACACACTAACAGGATTTGGATTTTTATTATCTGCATTTGCATGATATTCTTGGGTTTGGCCTTAAATGGTGCTGCTCTGTGGTTCTTTAGTGAGTATTTAACTATAAGGTATCTTGAAATATTATATGTCAGCTAATGTATTTGCAGATGACCAAATGTCAAACTATATATCTCCCGATCATGAAATTTACTCCGATTCTGAGATGTGAGAATTGCTATCTAATTGCTGGCCATGTACGTTACACAGATACAGCTTCATGTAGGAAATGCACAGGAGTCGTAATGATTATCGAGTGTATACATATGATCGATGCAGACGTAAGAAAGTATGCATACGTATCGCGGAATATTGATGAAATCAAGACGTGTTGAAAGATATGCCATGCTGGCAAGGCTGTAGTTATGTGTGGAAGATAACTTTTGGACATTCATGAAAGTATATAAACCTAGCGATCTAGTTTATGTTACAAATGCACAGTGATGCTGCATGTCCTGGCCATACATTCACACTCTCAATGCCCGAAAGACATATTGAAATATAAACCGGAATGGAGCGAAGCCGGGAAGATACGCGCGCATACTAGACAGTCCCTAGTGTCTGGTAAACATAACTGGACGTAGAGTATGAAAATAGCACTTGTAGTACCAACGTGATGTAATCATGTGAGGAATCCCAACGAATACTTTGCAGTGCGGCAGGCTAAATCTTGAAATTGCAGTAGACGTGTCAACTGTTTGGCGTAAGAAATTATATATTTCTGTTTGCATAGTTACAAAATGTTAGACGTGTAATTTGCACATGTACCTAATATACTAATAGCACGGATACAGTAACACATGTAATTGGCGTTAATAAAGTACAAAACAGATAAGGTTAACAACTAATTGTCTTTATTTCAGGGAAAGGCGACACTCCATATCCAGGTGAATGACCCTTGTTTTCATGAAAATATTCATCAAGTTGGAAGTATATTATTCAAGTATAAATTTTGTTTACATAATTAATAATTTCTACTCACACAAACGTTTCAGCAACCATCGATGGCCTTCTTCAAGAACTTAATTGTCACTGCTCGCCAGATGGCATGGCGAGCAGACTGTTACAAACGTGACCTAGTATGTAGCCCCCTTTTTTCTGTTCACAGTTGCTACCGTATTAAATTGTCTAATCCAGATGGCTTCTTTTACCCAAGGCTCACACTACTGTCTCTCTACCCACCGCATTCGCTGGTGACATACGCGAACAGATGTGCGCGTTGGATAAAAGAAGCCATCTGGATTAGGAAGACGGTACCAACTATGAATATATACGAGGGGGCTATAGACTAAGTCATTTGTAGGACAGTCTGCTCGCCACGCCATCTAGCGAGTAGTGACAATTCAATTCCTGAAGAAGGCCGTCGATTATGGCTGAAACATTGATGGGACTAGAAATGATTTGTTGTAAAATCAGAATTGTTTCTTGAATGACACTTGTTCTATGTTTAACTAGACATGTATTTGATGTCATTCCAACAAATGAGTTTATTTGGTTAAATCTAGTACATGCGTTGGAGCCACATCACGTTGTCTGTTCCGTTCCCCAACCAACCGTCTATGTATTAGTATTATTGCAATAACTGTTGCTTTTATGATTATTATTGTGTCCGTGCTAGTTTCGCCCATATTCGGTTATCACACGTCTTATCAATGTCTGTCTTCCAATTATTGTTCCACGATGTTATCTTGCAACGAAACTAAATAATTAAATAGTATTTAATTATCAGCAACCAACTGGAGCGGTTTGACAATCTAGCTGTGCGTTTGCAGTGACTTACGAGGTGAAGGTGAAGTTACCCAGAGAGATGTTTAACGACGAAATGAAGATAAATTACACTAACGAATTCAAACATATGCAGACGGAATACTGTGATTCCGTAAGTTGGTACTCATATACTCTATAATTTGTTTGACAAAGAGAGTTGATTAAGACAATTTGTGTTCACCACTAGCTTACCAACAACGGAAAGCATATTTGCTTACCGGATATTAAAAATGCATATTTAATAATATGCCAATAACATGTCTTCAAAGGAATTATATATATATATATACTATATATATATATATAATTCAAAGGAATTATATATATATATATACTATATATATATATATATATATATATATATATATATAATTCCTTTGAAGACATGTTATTGGCATATTATTAAATATGCATTTTTAATATCCGGTAAGCAAATATGCTTTCCGTTGTTGGTAAGCTAGTGGTGAACACAAATTGTCTTAATCAACTCTCTTTGTCAAACAAATTATAGAGTATATGAGTACCAACTTACGGAATCACAGTATTCCGTCTGCATATGTTTGAATTCGTTAGTGTAATTTATCTTCATTTCGTCGTTAAACATCTCTCTGGGTAACTTCACCTTCACCTCGTAAGTCACTGCAAACGCACAGCTAGATTGTCAAACTGCTCCAGTTGGTTGCTGATAATTAAATACTATTTAATTATTTAGTTTCGTTGCAAGATAACATCGTGGAACAATAATTGGAAGAAAGACATTGATATATAGACATATATATATATATATATATATATATATATATATATATATATATAAGTTTAATATATAATAATGTAATATACGCCGAGATAACTCGCGTTCGTGTCTGATGTTCTTACAAAGGAGGGCCTACTTTTGTAATGTTCTGATAATGTGCATTTTAGTTTGTAATTATTGAATATTAGCATAGATTCCGTGTAGACAAATATTCATGGAGGCGTACACATAAAAAGCATAGATTGTTACAAGTAATTAGACAAATATATAGTTTCATGTACATATACTTACGACGACACGTACGATGCATGAACTAGATGTATTATATATTAAGTATGTATATTATTTGCTCTCAGATGAAAAGCGTTTTTGGCGGCACTCTCCTCAAATGTGTTGTCGAACAACTGAGGTAAGAATTGTTTATTAGCGATATGAGAGGGTGCATTGTACTCATTCAATATATACGATATATTTTCATTCATGTTAATGGAACGGTCAATCTCGCTTGTTAGGTACAATTTGAAGCTTTGACGATTACTTCTATAAATTATATATATATATATATATATATATATATATATATATATATATATATATCGATATTTTTTGTTTTTACATCACTACCTTTGTGTCTGATAGGAAGTAAATCAGCTAACTACATTTTGAGTTAGCGTTCACAGTAATGTTTTCATACTAAAATATCACATTTGAACTTTGTAATAGCTGTCGTGTTTTGAACAATAAAGGAAGCGTCATTGTGCTGTCGTCCCTGGGTCTCGACTGGAACAACATGATGGTTTCCCTGAAAAAGAACAAGAAATTGCCCGAACGTGAGAAGATATACGCTTACATCAAGGAAAAGATCGAGCACAGCAAAGTTGACTTCTTAGAGTTCGCCTTTGCTTGTGCCCAAATTATTCCCAAAAGAGGTATGTGATGTCATCTGCCGCAACATTTTCTCCAATTGTAGAGGATGTTATCTACATAAATATAGTTTTAAAATAAACGTGCTATACGTAATGCACATCTAAGTAAATATTGTTTTGGTCTCACAATGATTAGGAAGCAATGTTTGTATTTGCGGAAATGTTTTATTCTGACGAACATTTCTTGTATTTGTTCAAATACTACGGGTATTGTGTATTACTTGTTTCTCTTTTTATTGCCCAGTTGCAGGTAAAATAACTACTACTGTCAAAGGGGTTGTGAATAAGAAATATACCAAATATATTGGCTTCGTTTGAATAAAACATGTTACGCGTATTGCAGGGTGAAAATGTACATTAAATTAAATAATCGCATTTCATCTGTGTCTAAGTACATAACTAGTTTTGTAGGTTCTACAGAGCTACTTTATATCAGGCCAGGTGTCTGAATGCAAAGATGCCTCTGAAATATTCCGCACCAGTTGTTATAAAACACGCCGCTCGTCGTATGAACGGTTGTTGTCGTTGTAACATTTTCACATAGTTTTAAACTGTATTTATACATAAATTACATATTCAAAACATTTGTTACAGTAATTAAATGTCTAGTGTTAAATGCCGGTAAGCGCTTTGGTTTTGAATATATTTAGTAATGTATGAAAACAAAAGAAGCTAAATTGATATACATATCTTGGTTGACGTCGGTAAGTTGTGTTTTTCCTGGAGCAGATATATAAACTCGTAAAGGGCAGAATATATTATATGTGCACTTGTTTCAGTGAAGTACACTTTGAATCTACACATCAAAACAATGAATTGGACGAATGGTCTCCATGACGAAGATTTATCAATTAACAGATGGATAGATAGATATTATTGTGACATGGTGAGTTACCACCTTATCGTATGGGGCGCGATAGCTCAGTGGTGAGAACGTCTGCACCCAATAGATAGTGTCCTAGTATGAATAATATAATTCCAGTTTTGATGCTTAGACTATTTACTTCCTTCATGTTCCCCAATTCATTTAGTTGCATGAATAAACCACACCGAATAGACACAGTGTAACAATTGCCGCCAGCATGAAAATTTTCAGGGAGACCTATGTAGTTGTACAATTAACAGTTGAACTGCGGTTTGAAATGTGTAGACGATTGGGCAGCTCTGAAACGCGAAAATGTTTTGAACAAAACACACAATCTTACTAATCATCTATGACATTTAGTCTTTTTAATGTCATTACCAACAAATATGCCACATTAATAAATAGTAAATTCAATAATAAAACAAGATAGAAGCATGATTACTTCGCTTTCTCTAGATGGAGGAGATGTTCATCGATATCACGGAGGCATGCAACGTTCGGCGATTTAGGTTAACGTAAGTACATCAACCGACCAAACGGCAAGTGGTAATACTAAGCCAGTCAGAAAAAAACTGCCGCCATTGCTATCACATCCACCATCGACCCAAACGCCACGAAGTACCCCACAGCCGATACCACTACAACCACCGTCATCACTACCACAACACCACCACCACCACCATAATCACTACCACAACACCACCACCACCATCATCATCACTACCACACCACCACCACCACCACCATCATCACTACCTCAACACCACCACCACCATCATCGGCATTATGTCGGTATCAGGATAAGCACTGTTGTATCGTCGCTAAGTCACGCGGATTCTTATACATACGCAAACATTACCTAGGAAACGCATACGCAGACATATACATATCCTCACACACGCACATACACACGCACATACACACACGCCTCCACCACTACCAACATCATCTTCATAGCCTTCACCACCACCTGCATAATTGGCATATAAACAGTCTGATGTAACATCGCGTACTTTGTATTTTCAACCTATCCATTTGCAAACAGAGATAAGCAAGCGATATTCTAACACTTGTATTTTATTTTCAGAAAGCGAAAGCTGACGGACAATCCATAGACGTGGCTGACCTTGGAAGAGTTGTGCAGAACGAACTCAAAAAGGCAGTAACCAATCCACGCTTCTTTATCTATAGCGATCTGGATACGGGGAATATCAGGGTCAAGCTAAAAACACACGTGTGTTAATATACCCCTACAACAACTTGTATGACATTAAGTATAGCGACAACTACTACGACAAAACTACGGCACCAGCCGTAACAAACACAACTGAAACCTTGATAACCCCGTAGTCAACTGTTGCATCTGCCATAGCTGCATATGATTGTCCGCGGCTCCCGCAGCGCCATGGATAACAACCAAATAGTATCGCCGACATTTCGACAAGTACCATATAAAATACAACATCAATAAACGTCGACCAATTCGAAATGATGTTGTTGCAGATAATTACACAGCTGCCGAATATAACGGAATGTCTACGTCTTACAGACCCACTTGAACTGTTTAAGAACAACTTTAACACATACATTGATAAGTCCGTATTTGTCGATCAATTACTTGTAGTGTGTAACATGTCGACTAATTGTAGTGTGTAGAGTATGTAGTACGTCGACTATTGCAGCGTGCAAATATTTCGAGCACACCCTGAAAATATGTTGCTCTTGTCCAATTGCTGCTGTTTGATACGAATCATTGTGTGGATAAACTATATTTGTACGTACATATGTTATCCAAAACTACATTAATAATAACAATTAGATTAGGCAGCTTTAATAATGAACAAAAAACATTTATCACTACTAATTACTTATATGTGTTGCGTTATATATGTATTTAATACAATAAACTTTTACTGAATTGAATTGCTTTACACTGCACGAGAAACGCTGTCCATCATTTCTAGACATAGAACAAAATGATGAGTACCTGTAAAAGTAAGTCAGAATAAAATACACCACGAATTGTTATTATGAGTATATGAATTTGGTAGGATCGCCTGATATAAAAACAACATAGTAAATATGTTCATGAAACGCTCCCGAAATCTTATCAGCACGGTCGTTTGCCGAGGGGAAGCAAGAGGAAGTTCATCGGGGTTACTGATGACCACCCAAACGCGATACAGCGACATACTCAGGAAGCACCTGTACGGAATAAATTTGCCAAACACTGACGACAAACGCGGGAGAAATCGACGATTACTGAAACAGGTGCAATAAACTAACGACACAACTGAGGTGTCGTCAGTAATCCAAAGCAGGAAATCCACTTTGACGTATCCACATGAAATTACCTCGTAGAATGGCCTCTGCAACGAGGGTGAAGCCGAAAAGTGGGTCACGACAAAGTCCCCGAGCATAGACCGAATTACGGGCCTACCACGGAACGCCCACCGCCAACCAGAACCGACACGTAGGTGTCGAGACAGCAAAATGTGCACACGTGGTTGAAAGACGACGACAAACGGCACCGGAATCAACGGAACCGATCTGTAACCGTCGCGATAGGGAACAGTGATTTCACAAGGATCCATCAGTGAACGAGGAGTTTCACAACGACGACCACCACCACAACTACCAGCACCAACAACAACTACAATAACAACAACAACACCTGCTGCCGCTGCCGATGGCGCGGCCTCGCTAGAGGTAGTAGTATTGCTAGTGTTACTGGTAGAGTGGTAGTGATAGTGGTAGTGGTAGTGGTAGGGGTAGTGGTAGTGTTACTGGTACTGGTACTGGTATTGGTATTGGTATTAGTACCGGTACTGGTAGTGGTAGTGGTACTGGTATTGGTTCTGGTACTGGTACAGGTACAGGTACAGGTACAGGTACAGGTACAGGTACAGGTACAGGTACAGGTACAGGTACAAGTACTGGTACTGGTACTGGTACTGGTACTGGTACTGGTACAAGGACAGGTATTCGTAGTCGTAGTCGTAGTCGTAGTCGTAGTCGTAGTCGTAGTTTGCTGTTTGTGTAACTAATATGTGCTCCCTTTTTGTGTTAGATCAGTTGACAATATTGCTAATTCCGCCCCATTTTTAAGACATAGCTTTACAACCTAATTTTATCCACAATATTTTCATGGCCTTACAATCATGATGAAAACTCGAAATGTTTATTGACACTGAGATCGATCAAATATTTTGTACTGATGCGCCACTTGGTTGGGAAGTATTTAGGCGCAGTAGTGGTTACATAATTATTACTATTATTAGTTGAATGTTTGTCATTGGCTCCGGATACCCGACAAACCCGAAGGCGTATACCGAAGGACATGTGCATTGGGCACTGCGATGACAAAGAGCTTTTGAGTCATGTCTAGGTATTCCACAAATGCGGTTGTGTTATCTGACATGGCGCCAGTGATTTTGTCAAGCACGTGATCATAACGATAGAGACCACATACAAACACAATCATATATAGCGAGTGGGAAATTACGCTACCACAACCTCCCATCCGTAATCTGATTCAAAAGTTCATCATGTCGGCAAAAGATCGGACATCTTCAAAATAGGACGTTCATAGCAGAAACACAAATAACGCAGACTGATTATTTGCAAAGTAAAACAGCGTATTCGATTCGCATGTATCATTAGCTTATAAACTAAATATAATCAAAACACAACCAAAAAAGTAGAAGTTTAAAAAATATTATGTTTGTAATGTACCAGTGTTACGATATTAGTCCATAATCATTCCTTACTACTACGATGTATGTCCGTTATAATACCCATTGCTGTAAACAAGTAATTGAGTGAACGCACAGCCCCAAACAGTGCTTCTGCCCAGACTGTGTGTCGCTAGAGATGTCCTAGTTTTAATTATAGTTTGTGTTCATGAATAAAGCTATGTGTTTATTGACATAAACAGTGTTAGCGTTCGACAAACGTCACCATCATCATCACCATCACCATCATCATCATCATCATCGTCGTCATCGTCATCATCATCATCATCATGCTGTCGGTCGCGAAGCGTCAAAGACTGCTTCCATCGCTTGACTGTTGCTCTCCCTTTATCTCTCTGCTGTGAGAGTGATGACCAGGAGTCGATCTTTATGTCTCTCAGCTTCAGGTTTCCTTGATGGTATCCCTGAACCGGAGACGAGTCCGCCCTCTCTTTCTATGACCAGAAGACAGATGGGAGTAGAGAACCTGCTTTGCCTCTCTGGTGACATCCTCATGAGGTGTCCAGTCCACCGGATATTCTTTCTGATCAGAAGATCTTCCATAGATGGTAGCCCTGTCCGTTCGAGTATTTTCTTGTTTGTCACTTTGTCCATTCAGGTTATCCTCATGATCGAACGCAGATGTCGCATCATGAAAGCATGCAGCTTTTTCAACTGTCGTCTGTACACTCTCCAGGCCTCGGCTCCACATAGGAGGGTGGACAGCAAGATTGCACAGTATAGCTTGCCTTTAACCCGCATGGACACATGGTGGTTGTTCCAGAGTCTCTGGCGTAGTCGGCCGAAAGATGCACTAGCCTTGGCCATCCTCATCTGTATTTCATCGTCAATGCATCCAACACTTGATATAGTGCTTCCAAAGTAGGTGAATTCCAGAACATAGTTAAGTTTGCTTCTATCAACCATGATATTGACAAACGTAATATAACCAATAATATGTTAACTTCAGTAGCCAGTGTTATTTTAAAAGCCTATACAACATATGGTCTGTACCGGTCCTTTGTTTACAGGAACGCTAACAGCCAACATATCGTGTCAGATGGACTTGACAGTTTAAGGCAAATGTTGCTTTAGTAGTAGTCAGGAAGAAAGGATTGTTGCAAGAATTATTTTACGGCAGTCAAATTCAAAGTGTAATATTTTGCTCGTACGAACTTTAGTCCAGGCTCTGCCATATAGACCCGTACACATTTTGAGGTAAACGCTGTTTTTCTTTTGATTTGTATTCTACATACCATATCTTTCAACAATCCAGGAAGTGCTTTTTGAAAGTCCGTGGCATAAGGTCACTGGAGCGTGAAATGCAAAATGGCCGCCGCTGACCAAGTTTTTCATTTAGGGGTCATCCATAATTATCATCATTTTCACAAGCGTACAAGCCGTACACTTTTTCTGACCCCCCCCCCTCCCCCTTGAAAGTGTACAAATGTAAATGGAAAAATGATGACAGTGTTTCACAGTTGCCATGTTTCGCAATAATGCGTCATTCTGATGTACCACTAGCATACAAGCAAATCATTCGAGCACTATTTTCTTTTCGTTTTTGCGGTCTTTACCTCTCCCTTGTGTGAGGATGAGCGAGCGAGCGATAAGTGGGCACATCGTTTTTGTCATTATTTTTCAACATTAAAAAAAGCGTACGTTCAAGTCAAGCCTCCCCCCAGCGTACGGTTTGTACGCTTGTGAAAATTATGATAATTATGGATGACCCTTTATAATTTGTTTATTTACAAGGGCTATACAGCCAAATTTCGTATCAATTGTGCCTAACATTGACACTGTCGAAACGCCTATCCCATCCATTTTACGATTTGATGCCATATTTAATGATAAATCCAACATTGCCGCTCATCCAGGACGACTGTTGAAACACAATAAGCCGCAACTTTCGATGAAAATGAGCTAGAAACTGCGTAAAAGCGTTTACCTCACATTTTACGGGCCTATGTGGCAGAGCATATATTGGCTACTAGTTCTAATATATCAGTTACTTAAAATAACTATTCTGAATATGTAGGACCACGTTACATGCATCCCATATTTCCCCGATTAAAATCCCATTTTACCAGTATATGCGGGTCAACTGGGAATTTTACGGTATAGTCCGTATTTAAAAGAAAAAGTCAACAAAAAAACGTTACGATGCCCTGTTATGTCTTGGTGTGTTTGACCAATACGCAACAAACTGTCACCATAATGCGCAAAGTGCGGGTGTGACGAACAGATGTACCTTAACTCTCCCATATTGCTCGGGAACCTACTTACCTTATATAATTATATATATATATATATATATAATCATAAACATGCTAAATTAAAACCTTCATTTACATTCGAACGATATATTTCCCTACAATCTAGCATCGTCACTCAATCTAACTCAATCCGCAGTGAATGAGGCCAATCCCAATCTTTCACGCATATTCCAACTGGACAGCTGACGTCAGTACATGACTTTCCTTGTGCTAACGTCCAAATTAATTCTGGTCGTGAGTCAACAACATGTCCACCGTACCAACGTTGTAATCTCGTCGATTATACAAGCGATCGCACAGCCAGATGCACCAATCGCAACTTACAACGAGGACGCTTGTATTTGATCCAGCGCTGACCAGCGCCAGCACGGTCAAATGGCGAGCGGCCTACATTGGCTCGGCTTATTTAGCAAGCTATTTTGGTTCTTCACGGTCCACTGATTTTGCGTCGAACTCTCTCGAGACTGTGGCCTAGTATTCCTCGCGGCGGACACAGAACGAATGTAACAAAACAATGCGACTAACCACTGGATGTATCGTGTGTAAGGGTGAATCAGTTCAAAAGAAACGAGTTCGTCATATCTTGACAGGTTGTTTGTAGGTCTGGAATACGGATATGGGTTGGGAAAGATGAGTAACGCATTCTTGTATAAGTACTGAGATTAAGCTACGTTGTTTAGATACTGGATCTTACATGCACTTGAATTGAAAATAATGGTTTGTTTGAAAGCGTCCACTGGCCAAGAAAATTAGTTGTACGCACAAGTCTAGTTCGCATACGTAGGTGACTGAAGTAGACACACATAAACTGACACACACCACAAACACCATAAACATGCACGCCACACATATACACCACACACACACGCAAATACATATACACACACACAAAACACACTTACACCAAACACACCATACACACCACACACATACCACAAACACACATAAGTACACATTTAGATACACACAAATACACACCACACACACCACCACACACCACCACACACACATCACATACACCACACACACACACACCACACACACAACACACGCACCCCACGCACCACACACACACACACACCACACACACACGCACACACACACACACACACACACACACCACATATTGCTCTAGAAAGATGGCTGATTGTTCTATTCAATAATGTTCCATTTGTGATTGATAACCACGCTTAAATGGCACAAACATTCTTTTCTCTGCCTTATCAATACATTCCAGTTAAACATATCACATGGAGTTTATTCAGCCCTTACGTGCAAACCACGACATGACTACGGTTGATTGGGGAACTTGTGGACCCACCTGAATGTTCCTAGTTCAATTGTATTTTTAGCAATCTTTGATACTTAATTTTGTTTATACAAACATTCATCATCATTTCACGCACGTTTATATCTTCTAATCAGCGCCTCTACGCGGACGTTTTTGGTATAAAAACAGTGCGTTCGGCATAAACGAACTATGGGTCGCTCATTCCATGTACTCGGCGTAGAAACTGATGGCTGCTCGCTAGCGGCTGACACAGACGGGAGCGCTATTTGGGTGTCAAAACACAATATCTATAAAACATAAATATTCCTAGGAATGCTGTATGATTAGGGTAGTGATTAGAGATAGCATCAATCAATCAATCAATCAATCAATCAATCAATCAATCAATCAATCAACCAATCAACCAATCAACCAACCAACCAATCTACCAACCAATCTACCAACCAATCAACCAATCAATCAATCAATCAATCAACCAACCAATCAACCAACCAATCAATCAATCACTTTATTGTCCTTATAAAGGATATGCATTGTACAACTCATGATCTACAATATATGGGATGGTCACAACAAAATGCAAGTGAATTCCAGATGTATCCACTATAAGAATAGTTCAACCGGTTGACAGCAATACGAATCATTTAGCATTCAACATTCTAATGGTCACAGGCACAAAACTCCTGCTATAGCGAAATGTTTTACATTTTATACAACGGTATCTCCTTCGAGACGGAAGTACATGGAAGAACGTAGAGAGCGGGTGATCAGGCTCAGTAGCGACAGCACGAGCTTTCTTAAAAATTGCATGGTCGATTATTTCGGAGAGCATTGGTGTAGGAAAACGTGTGAGATTTTCAGAAGCCTGTTACGGTTTTTCACCGAAAGAGCAGGTTAGTAACAAATGCTGCAGTAGGTTACGAGAGGCTCAATTATGCTACGGTAAAGACGTACAAGACGTAGTGGATCAACGTAGAAAGCTCGTAACTTTCGAAGACCGTGCAGTCGCTGCTGAGAGTTTTTCTGCACGGCTGTAACATGCTTTGTAAATGACAAATTTTCATCTAAGATAACACCGAGGTACTTGAAAGAATCAACCTGTTCCACAGGTTCACCGTTGGTGACAATAGGACTATTGACATTTCTATTTCGACTGAAGTTAATGCACATTTCTTTGGTTTTGGAAACATTCAGATATAGAAAATTGTTACTGCACTAACTAGAGAAACGTACCACTGAAGAAAGATATGACTGGTATGAGGCAAAATCACTCAAAAGAGCGAGCATGGCTGTATCATCAGAACACCTATCAAGTATCCAATGTAGGCAAATATATACTTATACCAGCAACAGTAAGGTCCGAGATCTAGATAAGTGCCTGGGTCGGTTAGCGATTACGGCGAAGGCGACCAAACCTTACCATATCATGAAATCGCGGTGACGATGCAGTGGACGCCGCTGTTACCGCCGGAAACCCCGACATCCATCTGGCGCAAGCGCAGGACCGTCACCGAAGTGTTCGTCCAGACACCGACACGCTTCACTGCCTCCGCGGCTCATACACGGAGCTATTTTCGGCTGCGGGCCAAACAAAGCCAGAACGGTTTGCGGCTTGAATGGGTATACTGTATCAGATGTGCACTTCATAAACGATACATGTTGATATAAATTTCTCAGAGGCGTGTATTACAACCCGCCAAGAAGCACGTCAAAGTTATTCAAAGTTGTTCAATTGTTTGGTTCGCAATTGCGTCTTGTCTATTTCATTTACTACATTAATCTGGTAAGTCGCATAACATACTGTAATACAGAAATACACAGCCATTGATATATATCACTCTATATTACATTTGATACAATTAGCAACAACACGCCGTGGATAATTACATTTTAAAAATTAGGCCATTTTCCTCAACGGGAGTCTTGCACAGCTGTTACCACCTTTTACATGCTTATACAAGTAATTATGACCAAACTGGTAACCCAATAGAGAAATCCTACAACTGACTCTTTAGTAGATGCCATTGTGTCTGAAAATGTGGCCAAACCCCGAGAGTTTGCCTATCATTACTCATGTGTTAGCAGATGTGTGTTGAAGAGCCCGTATGTATCAAATACATACGAGCTCTTCAACACACAGAGCCCTCACTTGCATGAGATAAAAACTTCAAACATATATCGTTCTAAACTATGAAAATCAGTCATTGAACGAGATCTATCTGCGCTTCGTTCCACCGGGTGAATGCCCCGGATGCTAATTAATAGCTCTGGTTTAGTGTTCAAAACTACGGCCCTTGCGTTCCAATTAACAAGTTAATATGTTTTATGACATAAGCGATACCGTTTATTGTCATACGCTTCGGAAACGCGGGAATCAGTTTGCAAAGAGATAGTAAGTTGTTACCCTCGTATTAATTTTAGAAACACGTCCAAAGATGCAAGTCGATTGTTTGCGGAGATCCTGAAGAGAGGTAACATGTCTAAAGTAGCAAACACTCGTCAAAAGAACCGGCATCTCCGTCAATCCAACAGTGGGATATCCGACTTACCCCTCTCCGCTCTTCCGAGATTATGATATGAGACATTGCGAGACCATTAGCGGGCGTTACAGGAAGAGACGAGGTAACTTAACAACGCAGATATCCTGAATATTTTGCTGAGTCCCACAATAGTAATTTTAATTCGTAGTCGTCCGTCCGTCCGTCCGTCCGTCCGTCCGTCCGTCCGTCCGTCCGTCCGTCCGTCCGTCCGTCCGTCCGTCCGTCCGTCCGTCCGTCCGTCCGTCCGTCCGTCCGTCCGTCCGTCCGTCCGTCCGTCCGTCCGTCCGTCCGTCCGTCCGTCCGTCCGTCCGTCCGTCCGTCCGTCCGTCCGTCCGTCCGTCCGTCCGTCCGTCCGTCCGTCCGTCCGTCCGTCCGTCCGTCCGTCCGTCCGTCCGTCCGTCCGTCCGTCCGTCCGTCCGTCCGTCCGCCCGCCCGCCCGCCCGCCCGCCCGCCCGCCCGCCCGCCCGCCCGTTCGTCTGAACTTGTGGATGATGAATCGGGTTTGAAGCTGTGAGGGGGATAGGAAGAATGATGAATGAAGAGTTTTGGGGGAAAGAACAACGCTAATGTTTTAATAATTACTGATGACCCTGATGATATTGTATTGAAAACAACTTCCATCTCCCGAATACCAAACAACACGTACGTGGACAAGATGACAGCTACGCTGTGAAAGTATCTCCCCGGGATAGAGGGAGCGTCTTAACAAGTGGTCCCCGCAATGGGCGCCAGACTCATTTCCGGCTCTGTTTAATTTCCAAGGGCAGCATTACGTCGCACGCTGTAACCAAAGACGAACACAAGATGTCATCGTCCAGTCAACCGTTGGCCTTGAGCGATTATAGACCTGCAACTCATGTCCTCGATGACAACAAAATTGCAAGTTGCTTTAGTGGACCTTAACGTTTCGCTTGAATGACAGCGACAGCCCGCAATACATTGTCGTAAAGTACATCGATTTAGGATATCTTTATTTTATTCGTATTTCAGCATATGTTTTCGTCACGATTTATTGTCTGGTACCTATAATATGTACTAAAATATAAACTTGTTTTTTATTATTAAATACATGAACATGTAGGGTCAAAACAATCAATATAAATTCACAAAAAGGACATACTTTGGATATACCTGTGAATCTGTGAAGACAGCTTGTAAACAAACCGATACAGCAACACCCGCATGGCGAACCTTAAATGGCATGAGTATGACAGCTAAGCCTGATAAGATAGTGGAACATGGGGTCAAAGCGAACAGATTCGAACCCGGGTTCTCTTAGTTGGAAGTCCAATTTACTTTATCATAAAAGATAATTCAGATAGGATCCTGCCTTGACTACAAGGAAAGTGCTATGTACAACGAAATACGGAAGAAATGTCGTTTTGAATTTTAATTTGATGCGATCCCCTGTTATAATAACAACATAAGATTATTAATGAAACGGTCCCCAAATCTTATCTACAAGTTGAATTGCCAATAGCCGGCAAGAGGAAGTTCACCGGGGTCATTGGTGACCACTCAAGCGTGACACAGCGACATATTCAGGGCACGACTCACATCGGGAGCATTTGTGTACACCCACTTCGCTACACACGCGTCAAACGCCGAAGAACTCAGGTGCAACAACCTAACGACAACTCTCATAGCGGCTGTTCACCGGACATACTGTAGGTTTGTTTCGCAGAGCAGGAGAATCCACTTGGACGAGTCCACAGATCTCGTAGAATGGCCTCTGCAACGAGGGCGAAGCCGAAAAGGGGGTCACGCCAAGTCCCCGGGCGTAGACCGAACAACGGACCTACCACGGAACGTCCACCGCCAACCAGTGACGACGCGTACGCCAGGATAGATTACGTGGCGGGACACGACAACGTGTACATGACGTTGGATGACGACCGACAAACGGCGCCTGATTCGACAAGGACAGGACCTGGCAATGACCGACGAGTTTCAGAAGGACACGACAATGGACGAGGAGTTTCACAAGGACACGGCGGGTGAGAACTGACACTGACAGACATAATGGATACTGGCTTAGCAATTGCACTGCTGCTTATCGCAATAGATGGAAAGCGTATATAGTTTGAGACGCTTACAGATAGCCACAAGAGCACGTATAAATCATAGGGCCATTCGCACTCTCAATCGCACGCGCACTTACATACACAACCACCCTCACACAAACAATCGCGCGCGCACACACATACACACACACTCACACACACACACTCACACACACACGGACGCACCCACGCACGCACACACACACACTCACACACACGGACGCACACACGCACACACACTCACACACACGGACGCACACACGCACACACACAAACATACACACACGCACGCACACACACACTCACACACGCACACACACATACACACTCACACACACCCCTCAGTAAAACATACGAAAACATCCTCGCTTTTATGACGTTGTGTTCGTGGATCGCTTTTTCTGCAGTTCGCCCCACGAGACAGGAAGTTGGAACATTAACGGCAGTGGACGCCGGGAATACACTAACAAGATTCAGCTTCTTGTCGGAACCAGCGTATGCATCATACTCTTGGGTTTGGCCTTAAGTGGTGCTGCTCTGTGGTTGTTTTGTGAGTATTTCTTCCCTGCAGAATGTTTCAGAATAACGTATGTACGAAATATTATTGTGCTGTTACATTGCATCGCTTTACTCACACCGAAAACATTACTACGGGAAACTATCTAGTGAGTGACCAGCAGGCAGGCAGACAGGCAAGAAGACTATATGTATGTATATATATATATATATATATATATATATATATATATATATATATATATATATATATATATATATATATATATATATATATATATATATATATATATATATATATATATATATATATATATATGTTATTTTTGTTTTATATATTTTCAGGGCGATAGAATTTAAATGAGTTCATTGCACTATGAAATAACAGGATTTACAGGATATCATCGTCGTATCGTTGGAAGTATGAATCAACAAAACGTGATCAGTTTTATTTGTTGTTTCAGTGAAAGGCGACTGTTTTGGTGAGTGAGGCTGGGGCTGCAGTGAATCGGAAATAGCAGTCTGTTGATTTTTCCTCTTTTTTTCTGGAGGGATCAGCCGTACCCTTCGGCGATCCGTGTATTATATTTATTATTAGATGTAGTAGTAGTGGTGGTGGTGGTGGTGGTGGTGGTGGTGGTGGTGGTGTTGGTGGTGGTGGTGGTGGCGGTGGTCGTGGCCGTGATCGTGGTGGTCGTGGTGGTCGTGGTGGTCGTGGTGGTCGTGGTGGTCGTGGTGGTAGTGGTGGTAGTGGTGGTAGTGGTGGTAGTGGTAGTAGTGGTAGTGGTAGTAGTGATAGTGGTGGTAGTGGTGGTGGTGGTGGTGGTGGTGGTAGTAGTGGTAGTAGTGGTAGTAGTGGTAGTGGTAGTGGTGGTGGTGGTGGTGGTGGTGGTGGTGGTGGTGGCGGTGGTCGTGGCCGTGATCGTGGTGGTCGTGGTGGTCGTGGTGGTCGTGGTGGTCGTGGTGGTCGTGGTGGTAGTGGTGGTAGTGGTGGTAGTGGTGGTAGTGGTAGTAGTGGTAGTGGTAGTAGTGATAGTGGTGGTAGTGGTGGTGGTGGTGGTGGTGGTGGTAGTAGTGGTAGTAGTGGTAGTAGTGGTAGTGGTAGTGGTGGTGGTGGTGGTGGTGGTGGTGGTGGCAGTGGCAGCGGCAGCGGCAGCGGCAGCGGCAGCGGCAGCGGCAGCGGCAGCGGCAGCGGCAGCGGCAGCGGCAGCGGCAGCGGCAGCGGCAGCGGCAGCAGCAGTAGCAGTTGCAGTAGTAGTAGTAGTTAGAGTAGCAGCAGTAGTACTAGTAATAGTACTAGTTGTAGAAATAGTAGTAGACATTGTAATAGTAGCACATGTATTATTATTACTGTTATTACTGCTACTACGTGGACGGTCCCATTCTCCCGACGATTCGTCTACGTGAATTGCTGCTACTATTACTATTGTTATTATTGTTGTCATCATCATGATTCCTACGATTGTTGTTATTTTTAATAGTATATGTAGTCATGTTGTTATCATTGTATGCATCAGCGCACGTCTCTGGTAGCTCCTGTGTCCGTGGCGATATGCGAACATAATTGCGAGACATTTCCTCAGTACGATTCGTACAGTGTAAGCATATTTTGTTCGTGAAAATAAATTAGTTAGATAATTATCAGCACATAAAACGAAGGCTATGAATACTGAGCTATTACTTTGCAGTGTCCTACCAACTCTCCTACGATGTGAAGGTGACAATTTCAGGGGAGTTGTTTTACGCAACGATGGAGACGTATCATGTGGATTATCGAGACATTCAGAGGATTTACTGTGATGCAGTAAGTTATTTTGTCATGCCGTAAGTAACTTTGAAAATTATTTTGTAATTTGATAGGCAAAGTAAGAAAGTCGTTTAAATGAATGATGCTAACATGTTTTGTGCTGGTTTATTTTTACCATGTCCACGATCTTCGCCGTATTCGCCAGTATATCTCACTTGTCGTAACTAAAACCATTGCAACAGCTCTAGTAAGCAGCATACATGATTACCACAATTCCCTCTTTTACAGTTTTGCAATAAACAGGGATATAGCAAAACTTCAACGTGTCCGAAATTATTGAGCAAAGGTAGTCACGCCTTCTCCACATGGTTCTCGCTCAGTGCCGATTATGAAATCACTGCATTGGCTCTTGCGGAAATGCTACGTACACATTATCTTCAAGAGTTGCACAATATCTTATCATACCTTCTCATCAACACAACCAGCGTTTCTGAATTAGACGCAACAAAATGTCAAGCAGCTACAAAAATATGGAACCCGATCAATCTGTAGTAACCCTCTTTACACTCCACGGTTGAAAACTAAAGTTGGAACCCGAGATTTCTCTGTTGCTGCACCAAATCTGTAGAAATCGCTTCGTGACAGTGTTACATTAGAAGGTAGATTATTTTCATTACGCTTTTGTTTAAAAATCCGTCTCTTTAAAGTTATCTATCCCCCTTTCATCAAGCACCTTTATCCATCCACCGTCCACGACTTGAGCATTGTCATATGATCACGAGATTGATTAATCATTTTGTTTTTGTCGCGCCACTGAACTCAAGCGTTGACGATATTAGCACATCAAATATATTTTTTATTATTATATCATCTCATGCAGTTGTATACGAGTAGTAACATATCTACGTATATAATTGTGCAAATATGCACACAACACGCGTGAACATGCACAAGAGCACAATGTGTTGGGTATTTTTTGTTTTAAGGTGACGTCCCCTTTTAATGAAACTCTCCTCAAGTGTGAAGTACATCGAGTGACGTAAGAGTTTCCTCTATGCTGGTTGTATGAAATGTCATTTTGTTAACGATATGTCCAAAGTCGAATTGTCTTTGAATATCAAGAAATGTTGTCAGCAAAGTGAGTAATACCAAGGTGAATCGTTGAAATTGTAAACACTTAATTACTAATTAATTTAAATACACTGTGGTATGGCTGTGTTGTGTAAGTGACGGGATAGACGGCAATATTTCTTGAAATTCGATGCTTTCTCATTGTTTCCAAAACGTAAACTGTTTCTGCAGACGACAAACTCATAATGTATTTACAGAGGAGGACACATTGCAACGAAAACGCACACATTGCATAGTTTAAAATATAATGCTCTGTCTGTCTGTCCGCCTGTCGGCCTGCCCGCCTGTCTGCCTGCCCGCCTGCCCGCCTGCCCGCCTGTCCGCCTGGTCGTCTGTCCGCCTGGTCGTCTGTCCGCCTGGTCGTCTGTCCGCCTGGTCGTCTGTCCGCCTGGTCGTCTGTCCGCCTGGTCGTCTGTCCTTCCGCCCGTCTCTCCGTCTGTCTTTTGTTTTCCCATGTCCCTCTGTCTCTCCCTCCATCCCTCTGTGTGTCTGTCTGTCCGCCGCCTGTCTGTCTTTCTTATAAATTAACGACATATTTATTATATTTGAGGCAGACAAACAAATGGTTGGTTATGATATTACATATTATTATCACTTCCACAGAAAGCAGTCAGTCACACAGCTAAACGAACCTGTTTACATTGGAATAAAAACCTTAACAGATGACGGTTTGAATAACAACTAAGTATTTCCAACAGTAGAGGAAGTCATGGAAGCAGCAGTAGAAGAGAAACAGCAAGCCTTGTTGTGTGGTCGTCCCTGGAGTTCGACATGAAGGACTTGACGAATGATATAAACAAAAAGAACAAACTGTCTGAACGTCCGACCATGTACGACTACACTAACTACATCAAGGGTGTGATTGACAATGCCCATTCTCGGTTCCCATGGGGCGCCAAAGCCGCAATCCAAGTGGCACCATTTACAGGTATGCATCGACACTCGCCGTAACATATACTATGATTTGTTGGCATAAACAAATATAGTCACAGTTATAAAATAATAATTAAAACAACGTACTGCTCACCAAAATATACATGTTTTATTCCTTCAGCTATGTTCAGCATAAAAACTGTCTCGCAATTGCCGTATTATATAAACGTGACAGTAAATGGTGCTAAGGCGATCATGATGTCAAAACACACATTGCGTATTTAACTGTATATACCATGGTGCAATTGCAGTTTATTTGATGAGTAAGTAAAACCAGATCTACCGAACTCTGACGTAAAAGCAGCGAATCTGAATATTGTTATAAACACAAACATATCCATACATATATTCGACATGATGTCTAACATGTCTGTAATAACAAGTCTAACTATATATATATATATATATATATATATATATATATATATATATATATATATGTACAGTTTTTAGTTGTCAGCCTTAGCCTTAGCCATAGCCTTAGCCTTAGCCTTAGCCTTAGCCTTAGCCTTAGCCTTAGCCTTAGCCTTAGCGTTAGCCTTACTTTTCAGTGACATACGACGTAAAAGTGAAGCTACCTCAAGAGAACTTTGTCGCCGAAATGACGGACACAGACAGTAGGGATTTCAATAATATGCAGATAATATACTGTGACGCCGTAAGTGTATATTTATTGTTTTCTTCAAGTCATAGAAAAAAAGTAAGAAACAAGGTTATATAATGTTCTAGCATCCATAACACAAAAACAAATACACTGAACGTTATAATTGGAATGCATTTAAAAAATACACTAACAACATTGTATCATAGCACATACACGAAAGTGTGAGGTCATTATATAATACTACTTTGCTACATATACTAATGCATGATGGCGTGCCTAAATTGTGACGTGCAATTATGTAGCTGAGAATACATAGTACGTACAAGAGTATACACTTACACGAATGTCATACACACGTGCACTCATGTTTATATAAACACATACACACATTTATATATTCATAATGCTATTTATTAATACTATGTTCTTTCAGATGACAAAGGTCTTCGATGGTATTCTAGCCAAATGTGTGGTTTATCAACTGAGGTAAGATACTAAGCTATGCTAACAGTATGATATGCTATATGCTACTAATTGTATGTAGCCGATGTTCTGGTAGATGAAACCTGTTTGGTATTCACGAAACGTTTTCCGCAAGTTAGATAATAATACCTGTCGATCTACTGCTCCAATCTCCACCTACGACAACTTGTACAGGGCAAATGTTACCCGGTATCATTGGTAGGCAAGTGTTCTAAGGAAGTAAAGCCTAACACATAAGTGATGAGGAGTTCCTTAGACGGTCTGATTTAAAGGCAGTCTTTTTCCTGTCATATCGTGCAGCTGACCTGATGCCAGATGCATTGCTTTACATTCATGTGAACAACACCAGTGAGACAGAGACGACCAAATGTCTCTATAAGCACTGCCCCTTATTGAAGACGACACTGATCTGATCAGTGACAGCACAATACGTGAGAGAGCAGTCATGATTTATAATCCCAAATCGATTGGCGCAGGGAACGGATGCTACGGGTTGCCTCTGAAGTTAGAGGGATCATCCTGTCCCACCTCAGCTACGGCCTCAAGCCGGGCAGACCACGACCAGAGCATCAACTCAACAGAATGATCGACACATTCCCATCAAACAGTTCAAAGAAAGAAGATATTCGATTAGCACAACGTGTGTGCCATATATCAACGGACGTGTATATTATGCGATGGAGTGATGGTTATGTCCATCATTTGCCATGTTACATGACGGAAAGTCAAACAGCGAATTACATTTACCAGTCGGAGTATTTAGCTTTCTTATAATAAAATACAACCTTTAACGTTTTGTATAGCAGTATTGTGTTTCCTCCAGTAACGGAAGCGGTGTTGAAGTGGTGTCGTCCCTTGATTTCCTCTGGAAGCAGTTGAAGGATTTGGTGGAGAACTCCGCATCTGAGACAATACCCGCCTACATCGAGACAACGATCGAGAGCAGCGACGTTGACTTCCTAAACGACGCTTTAGTCTCCATTGAGGAAACAGGTGTGTACATCGTCACACGAAACATTGTTTTTATTTACAGGACATATCTTTTTATATAATCACATAATTGACCCATAAGGCGAAATATCACCCAAATGTGTTATTTTGTAGTTTGCGTCAAACGTATTCACGAAAATGAACTGATGATTATGGTATATTTGTGACAATAAACTACACTAGCTGAATTGCAACCCCAATACATAGATGCTCAGATATTTCTTAAACCCATCAAATGTTCTGTGCTTTTTACTAGTTGAAGCTAATTTGTCAAGTATTATTTGTCAAAGGTGTACATCAAGTATTCGCAAAAAAATCACAAATACACCGAATATGTAGATTTAGTTTTAATAAACTGCACTGTGCTTCCTAGTTATATAAGCTTATTTAATTGTATGTTCTTTGGAAACAACTTAAAATACTTTTGACCGAATGTACCTGACGTGTGTGGGTGGTATTTGCCGTGATTTTGTAAATAATGCTGGAAGCAACTGATGTATTATTCATCAATTGTTGTAAACAAAGACGCAGGTATTCCTACATCATAATAACACCTCTAGTATCTTATCAATACGATGGTTACATACTCATATATACAGTTATATACAGCATTAATCATTGAAATCAATGTGTTAGAGTCTTGGTATGTATAGTGTTTAGTATAAGCGTTTGGTTTGTTTTGGAATTGAATAACACAGAGAGTGTAATAAAAACCAAAGGTAAAACAATGTAATTAATTCATAGGTAGCAGCGGAGCAGAGGACGTTTTCGGTTTATGTACACAAATCTTATTCACAATACTACGAATATATCACATTGTTTCAGTCAAGTACAGTGTGACCCTAAAACTGAATGGAATGTCATGGAAGGACGACCTGTATTTCCACGATTCATCCACTTATAAATGTACAGAGGCAGACTACTGTGAGGCGGTGAGTCGGACCTTAACGAGATGTATAAATGGGACGCGGTAGCTCAGTAGTAAGAACATCTACACCCACTCGACAGTTTCTTGTGTGAATAATGTCTTTATTAGTTCGAAGCTTGGACAATTTCTCTTCCTCCTCTTTCGTTTAGATCGCTCAGTTGTATGCTGAATTATAGACACACAAAAATAAACCAAATAGATCTTTCAGATGTACTATTGATTATAAATACGAAAAATATACCAAATAGATTTAGAGATGCCAGATTGATATGGACAGTTCGGAGAAGGTCGTGACATCAAAGAGCCTGAAGAACGTCAGAAGAACGAAGACACTTACTAAGATATGCATTAAATGCCTATTGGAAAGACGAATACCCACAGCATGAAAGAACGCTAAGATGGTGATAATCCTCAAGAAGGGAAATAGGAAACATACGTAGAATTATAGTCTGATATGTCTAGTATGAAACATCTCTATATATAAAGTACTCACAAAATACCAACGAAAAGGTTACAGAAAATACTCGACGAAAACCACGAGATCAACCTAGGTTTAGAAGCAGATACTCAACGACAGCCCACATCCACGTCGTAAAACAACTAAAGGAGAAGTGCTGATAATATAGTAGCTCACTCTGCATCGCCTTCTACTCGATACCAACTCAAGCAGTACTGATCAGACTTTAAGAATACGGGATAGACAATGTGGACATTGAACTCCTGAGAGAGTTCTACACCAACAGCCTCAACTCGAGCGCTAGACCGTGAAGAGTGGCGACATCTTGTGAGGGAACTATTTATGTAACGAGAACAGTAACAAATCCGCGACATTAACTACTGTTAATAAACGTTTTAGCTAACTATTTAACATCGTTTTGCACATATATTGTATGGTTAAGAAAAGTAATTAATTGTATTTTATAACAATAATCCTAATTATGTATTAATACATTTTTTGCCCAATCACCTGTGTTTTTATTTATTTATTTGATATATATATATATATATATATATATATATATATATATATATATATATATATATATATATTTACCTATTTTACTCAATATAGCGGTTATGGCGTGGAATGGCACATGCGAAACGGACCTAATAAAGTTAATCACGTATGAAACTCGAAAGTGTAAATAATAATAATTAAAATAACAAAATAATTGAGTTGTTTAAAAAAATTACAAATCTCTAATAGTAGTAGGCATGTGCTGCTTCATATATTCAGTAACATTTTTGAAGTTTCAGAATAACTAATAGCAACACATATGTTATGTAGATGAAGGAGACGTTTGGCGTCACTATGAGCGGATGTGAAGTTGTTCGTTTTGAGTAAGTACACCAACGGACTCAACGACACGTAGAAATACTGAGCCCGTCACTAAGACCACCAACTCTGCTATCACAGTGACAATCATCACCAACCCAACCATCACTTCATTACCCGCCGCCATCATCACCACCATCACTATCGTCACCTTCGACCATCTTCATCACCAAAGTTGCAACCTACTCCGTCACCAGAACAGTGTCGAAATAACACCACTGCTATTAGCAAACACGCACACATACATACACACATATCAATATACTTACACATGCACGCAAGCCAACAAAAACACACACAAGCCAACAACACACACACATTTACAAACGCTTACACTCTCACTCATGCACTCACTCACTCACTCACTCTCTGACTGACTGACTGACTGACTGACTGACTCACTCACTCTCTCTCACTCTCTCACTCTCTCTCTCTCTCACTCACTCACTCACTCACTCACTCACTCACTCACTCACTCACTCACTCACTCACAACACAGAACATATACAGAAACACACACATGCATATACTCAAACATACACATAACAACGCACACAAAAACAAACGCATGAACACACGCACATCACCAACGTCGCCATGACCGGCGTATATACTGTGTAGTGTAATCACGTTTATTTATAGTTGCAACACATTAATTGTCAACTACAGATGAGCATGCAATAGTCTGAATGATTTTCGGCTATTTCCAGGAAAGGATACGACTACACTGGCATAGACGGTGAACTGTTTTTCAATACTGTGAAAGCTGACGGACAAGCCGTCGACTATGTTAACTTTGAACGTATTATAGAGAATGAACTCAAAAAGGCAGCAAACAAAGCAGCCTTCCTCAAGGATAACGATCTGGATGTGGAATATATCAGAGTCGAGTTCGACGAAATTGATGATGACTACTACTAGCGTCTATATCAAACAAATCGTCAAGTAGTATCTCGATGAGGAGACAATATCGCTCTCTTAAAACCAATAGTGTTTCCATTAACCACTACAACCACTACTTTGACATTAACTACTGCGAAACCTACTACGACAACAACTACGACACCAGCCGCAACAAAGACAACCGAGACATTGACACCGCTGGAAATGTTTGGCAACTGCAGCGACATGGATAACCACCACACAGTATCGCCTACATTCCCATAGATACCATCTAATATACAACACCAGTACACGGTCGACCACTTCGTCCACTGCTGTTGCTGATGCAGATAATTCCACAGTTACCTGAACTCACGGACATTCTGTGTCTTATAGACTCACGTATCTGTGGACTATTTGTAGTATGGAACATGTTGACAACTTGTAGTGTGCAACGTATACATTACTTGCAATGTGTAACGTCTCGATTACTTGTAGTGTGTAACATGTCGATTACTTGTGGTGTGTAACATGCCGACTACTTGTAGTGTGTATCATGTCGACTATTTGTAGTACTTAACATGTGGACTACGTGTAGTGTGTGAACTTTCGACTGTTTGTAGTGTGTAACATGTCGACTACTTTCAATATGTAACATGTCAACTACTTATAGTGTATAACATGTCGACTGTTTGTAGGGTGTAACATGTCGACTACTTGTAGTATGTAACATGTCGACTTATAGTGTGTAACATGTCGAATACTTATAGTGTGTAACATGTTGATTGTTTGTAGGGTGTAGCATGTCGACTACGTGTAGTATGTAACATGTCGCCTTCTTATAGTGTGTAACATGTGGAATACTTATAGTGTGTAACATGTCGACTACTTGTAGTGTGTAACATGTCGACCATTTGTAGGTTGTAACATGTCGACTTCTTATAATGTATTATATAACATGAAGATTGCTTAACCGTAAAAAACGTTTTTTCCTTCAAATTAGTATTTAATATCTTACTTTACTTACTAACTTATTCATCTATTTTATTATTCAATTATAATTTTAATTTACCTATTAATACACTGTATATAAGTTTAGGTTGTTGCACTTGTTTTGGTGAGGATCATTTGATCTAGCCATAGTTGTAATTTGTATACGGAAGTGTATGTATTTCTTTGAGCAAGGACAAAGTTGTACTTTATATATTCCCGTGAATGAATGGCTGTTACATGTAGGAAGTATGGTTCGATTGTTCAGGTTAAATTCATCAATTGTTGGTATATATAAAGGGAATATGTATTGCAAATGTGAACATTCGCATGTGTGCATATATAAAATTAAAACGGTAAGTTCGCATCCGGCGCAATATCAAATCATCAGAATCGGTCAAAGCGGTTTCCAATTTACACTTTGGCAGACCTGTTCAGTCCAACAGCATCTCGACTTTTCTTGGAAGCTTCCAGCCATGTTGCAATTAATACACGAAAACTACACATATATTTAATCAATAATTCAGTTGAGTGAACTTGTACATTGTAGAGTGAACACATTTGACAATGGTTCAACATCGCAGCACGTGAGTCGAACCCGGGTTCTAATATATATATAATATATATATATACATTGTATATGTATATATATATATATATATATATCGCTGCCGTTTGAAACGATTCATTATGTGGATAAACTGTATTTGTATGTATGTATATATATATATATATGTATATATATATATATATATATATATATATATATATATATATATAATCCAACGCCTACATTTATAATTAAAATTAGATTAGGTATTTCTAATAATGATAAAGAAAGAAAACATGTTTTAATTAATAATGTATATGTACTAATTACTTATATGTACTACGTGTTTAATACAATAAACTCTCATTGTATTGTATTGAGTTATTCTGCACGTGAGGCGTCGAACAACATTTCTAGAAATATAATTACGTGAACCTACAACACCAAGTCAGAATAAAGTAGTCAACGAATGTTTAATATAAGTACATGAATTTAATAGGATCGCCTGGTAGAAAAACAACGGAGTAAATATATTAATGTAGCGGTCCCCAAATCTTATCAGCACGCTAGGTTACTGATAGCCGGCATCAGGAAGTTCACGGGGTTTACTGGTGACCACTCAAGCGTGGCACCGCGACATACTCAGTAACACCTATACCGAATAACTCTGCCACACACTGACGATAAACGCGGGAGAAATCGGCGATTACTGAAACAGGTGCAACTAACTAACGGCAAGTCTGAGTTGCCTTCTGTGATCCAACGCAGGAAAATCCAATCCATATTATTCACGCGTATTCCAACTGGACAGCTGAAATCACCACGTGACTTTCCTTGCGCTAACGTCCTCACTAATTCTGGCCGTCAATCATGAACATAGCCATCGTGCCAACGTTGTTATCTCGCCGAATATACGGGCGATCGCAGTGAGATGCGTTAGCTGCAACATACAACGAGGTCGCCTGCGTGTGAACCAGGTTTGTCCGGCGCCAGAGTGCTCAAATGGCAAGCGGCCTACATTTGCGCGGCTAATTTAGCGAGCTATTTTTGTTCGTCACGGGCCAATGATTTTGCTTCGTACTCTCGCGGGACTGTGGTCTACTTTTCCTCCCGACAGACACGGAACAAATTTAACTAAACAATCTGACTAACCAGAAGATATGTGGTGTGTAAGGGTGAATAATTTCAAAAGAAACGAGTTCGCTATTTCTTACGAGGTTGTCTGTAGATCGGGAAAACGGTCGTGGGTTGGGAAATCTGATTAACCCATTCTTGTATAGGTACTGAGATTATATTACGCTGTTTGGATATTCGATACATGCACCTGAATTAAAGATAATGGTTTATTTTGAAAGCGTCCACTGCTGTAGGGCCGTGAAACATTAGTTGTACGCACATGTCTAGTATGCTTAGTACGAACGCATACACACATACGTGACTAAAGTACGCACACATTAACTGACACAAACACAAACACACATACCACACACACCACACACATACACACACGCACGCCTCACACATATTCCACACTCATACACCACACACCACACCCACGCACGCCCCCCCTCACACACACACACACGCACAAACCCACCCAAACACACACACCCACACACACACACACACACACACACACATACACGCAAACACACACACATACATACACACACCCATACACACACATACACACACATACACACGCAAAAACACACATACCCACACACAAACACACAAAAACACACCACACACACCAAGCACCACATACACATACGCACGCACACTCAGACATACACATACTTTAATTTATTAACTTATTATTTTACAAGTACAAGGACTCATAATATGAACAACAAATTAAATAACAAGAACCTATATCCACGTTTGCTACGATTGGTTACTACTATAGGCAAATTACTGACGGAAATAAAATGAACGTAGAAGGACATACTGTTCTGGTTGTTCTATGTAAACTGTTTACCAAATAAATCATAGCATTGTTATTTATACGCATTGCTCTAGAAAGATGTATGTTTGTTGTATTAAATTATGGTCCATTTGTGAATGATAACCTCACACAAATAGCACAAACTTTCATTTATCTGTCTTGTACAGTTACTTACATCACGTGGAGTTTATTCAGCCCTTACGTGCAAACCAATATATGACTAAGGTTGGTTGGGGCACTTGTGTAGAACTCAGACCCACTTGAATGTTCCTATTACGAATGTTCCTATTACAATTGTATTTTTAGCAACATTTCATACTTAATTTTGTTAATACAATCATTCAACATCATTTCACGCATGTCTATATATTTTAAACGGCGCCCATAAGCGGACGTTTTTGGTCTAAAAACAGTGCGGTCGGCATAAACGAACTATGGGTCGCTCATTCCATGTACTCGGTGTGGTAACTGACGGCTGCTCGCTTGCGGCTGACACAGACGGGAGCGCTATTTGTGTATCAAAACGCAATATATATATATATATATATATATATATATATATACAACATAAATATACCTAGGAATGCGGTCTGATTAGGGTAGGGATTAGAGTTAATATCAAATATACTTATACCAGCAACATTGAGGTCCGAAATATAGATAAGTGCCTGGGTCGGTTAGCGATTACGGCGAAGCCGACCAAACCTTTCCATATCATGAAATCACGTCGACGATGCAGTCAACACCTCTGTTACAACTGGAAATCCCTACATCCAGTTGGCGCAAACGCGGGAACGTGACCGAAGTAATCGCCTAGTCACCGACATGCTTCACTGCCTCCGCGGCTCATACACCGAGCTATTTTCGGCTGCTCTCCTAACAAAGCCAGAGTGGTCTGCGTTTTGAATACTATGATTGTGGTGAGCTTTGTATGTACGTGAGTGCGTGTGGGCGTGTGCGCGTGTGTATGTCAGCGTGAGTGCATGCGTGCGTGTGTACGTACATATGCATCAGTGTGTATTAACGTGTATGTATGCGAATTTGAATATATGAGTGTGTTTGTGTATGAGTGGGTGTGTGTATCTATACGCTATATGTGTTTATCTGCGTGTGTTTTGTGGTGATCCTACACACACACACACACACACACACACACACACACACACACACACACACACACGCACACACACACAGATATATATATATACATATATATATATATGTGTGTGTGTGTGTGTGTGTGTGTGTGTGTGTCACACACACACACACACACACACACACACACACACACACACACACACACACACACACACACACACACACACACACACACACACACACACACACACACACGCACACACACACAGATATATATATATACATATATATATATGTGTGTGTGTGTGTGTGTGTGTGTGTGTGTGTGTGTGTGTGTGTGTGTGTGTGTGTGTGTGTGTGTGTGTACCTACATTTATTTACTTTATCATAAAAAGAGAATCCAGATAGGATCCGGGATTGCTATGTACAACCAAATACAAAGACATTTTATTTTGCATTTTAATTTGATACGATCCCCTGTTATAGTAAAAACATAAGGATATTAATGAAACGGTCCCCATATCTTATCGACAAGCTCAATTGCCAATAGCCGGCAAGAGGAAGTTCACTGATGTTATTGGTGACCACTCAAGCAAGCGTGACACAGCGACATATTCAGGGCGCGACTCACGTCGGGAGCACCTGTGTACACCCACTTCCCTACACACGCGTCAAACGCCGAAGAACTCAGGTGCAACAACCTAACGACAACTCTCAGAGTGGCTGTTCACGGGACATACACAGTAGGTGTGTTGTGTTTTACAGAGTAGGAGAATCCACTTGGACGTGTCCAAAGATCTCGTAGAATGGCCTCTGCAACGAGGGCGAAGCCGAAAAGGGGGTCACGACAAGTCCCCGGGCGTAGACCGAACAACGGACCTACCACGGAACGTCCACCGCCAACCAGTGACGACGCGTACGCCAGGATAGATTACGTGGCGGGACAGGACAACGTGTACATGACGTTGGATGACGACCGACAAAAGGCGCCTGACTCGACCAGGACAGGATCTGGCAATGGACGAGGAGTTTCACAAGGACACGGCGGGTGAGAACTTACACTGATATAATTAATGTATGGTGGTTTAATAATTACATTGTTTCGCAGAAGCAAAGTATGTAAAGATACAGACACGTGGAGATAAACACAAGGACACGTACATCTGCGCAACGTATTACATGGACACATATGCACCTACACATATACAACGTATAGAGGCACACATAGACACACCCAGACACCCGCACACACAGACAGAAGCAGAGACACACAGACACACAGACACACACACACACACACACACACACACGCGCGCGCGCACGCACACACACACACACACACACGTGTAAGAACATATCTGCACATATATTCTCGGATTCTTCACACACACATTCGTGGAAAGTTTCATTTCTCTGCCTTGTAGTTTGCCCTACGACACAGGAAGGGGGAGCAGTCATAGCAATGGACGCTCTAGCAAGACTCGGCTGCTTATCGGAACCAGCGTTTGCATCTTGGTTCTGGCGTTAAGTGGTGCTGCGCTTTGGTTCTTCTGTGAGTATTTCACTGCAGGATCTCTCAAAATAAAGTATGTCATATATCTTAATTTGCTGTTATATTGCATCGCTTTTCATATGCTGGACACCTTACAACAGGAAACTATCCAGATAATGACAAGCGAGCCGATGGAGAGACGAATTAAACAAAGGGCAAAATATGTCAGAGGATAGCGCAAAATAGACGTACATGGAAACAGCATGCTGAGGCCTTCGCTCAACCAATGGACACTATGCTTTCTTGCTGATGACGATAATGATGAAGATGGTGGAAACAAAAGTAAAAGTTTACATTTCATGTTTCGGAAGCCTGTTTAAATATTGGAAATAGAGGTCTGGAGTCGCATTGCTGGACACAGGCACAGCTTCGCATAGTGTACACTATTTTGACCTACAGCAAGCCACCCACACAGCGGAAACTGGTTTTGTGTCGTGATGTCTGTCTCGCTTTGATAACTATCATCATTGTGGTGTTCGTCCACCGTAGTCGATCACGAATATGAAGTCATTGGATTCCGTCATAGCGTGTCCTAAGATGGCTGTTGATGTAACCACGTGAAACTACTCAGATCATGTTTTGCAGCAAAACTGTTGCATAAGAATAACCAGCACATCATATGTTTAGTATATCATTTGTTTGTATTTGTTACTTTCAAAGTTTTAGAATGATAATATGTTGACAATAGCCTGGACGCATCTACTGTGATATCATTGTCCTTTCGTCGGAAATACTAAACAGCACAACTTGAACATATTTATTCGTTGTTTCAGTGATATATTCATCTCCAGGTGAGTGAGGCTTGTTTTTCTTTTGTAAATTTAAGATGCAATGTATGGGAAATAATATTGTGTGCGTCATCTTCTCTTTGTTCCTGCCGGGAACGGACCCCGTCCCATCCTTTGGACCGTCCCAGTAGCAGTACCAGTAGCAGTACCAGTACCAGTAGCAGTACCAGTACCAGTACCAGTACCAGTACCAGTACCAGTACCAGTACCAGTACCAGTACTAGTACCAGTAGCTGATGCTACTGCTACTGCCACTGCCACTGCCACTGCCTCTGCCACTGCCACTGCCACTGCCACTGCCACTGCCACTGCCACTGCCACTGCCACTGCCACTACCACTACCACTACTAAAACTACTGCTACTGCTACTGCTACTGCTACTGCTACTGCTACTGCTGCTGCTGCTGCTGCTGCTGTTGTTGTTACTGCTGCTGTTGCTGCTGTTGCTGCTGCTGCTGCTGCTGCTGCTGTATAAGAATAATAATAATAATAATAAGAAAAATCATATACTACACTACTACTACTATTGGTTTCATCCTCAGCAACTTTGCTATTGTTAAGTATTGTTAGCATCATTAGTAATGCTGTTATTATTATTAGTATTAAATATTTTCGCACATTTCCCTGTCCATCGTGATGTGCACAAATTATTTCAAGAAATGTTTTAAATCTTACTCGTACATGTTGTAAACGTAATTGTATCGAAAACATTTAATTATAGTCTGCAAACAACACTAAAACTGTGGACACCTTTGGCAGTGACAGGGACTTACGAGATGAAAGTGACACTTCCAAAGGAGACGTTTGACACAGAAATGGAGACAGTCGGCAGCAAGAAATTCAATGGTATGCAGTCGAAATATTGCGATGCCGTAAGTGTATATTCTGCAAATTGATTGGCAAATTGATATGATTATTTAAATGCGCCTCTAACGTTCTTTCCAAGTAAAGCATGGAGATTTAACTGGGCACATAAAACATCCAAAGTATATTTGTGAAAAATAGATTGAAATAAGTTTGTATGCAATCGTCCCTTCAATGTTTATGTCTATGTTTTAATTGGCAACAATCCAAAGGTCATTACAGCAATGTGGGTGGGGGTTGGCTATGTTCGGAAGCATTACGTGGAATTTCAATGTTTGCCCAGTCTTGATTTGTCCACCGTGGAGGCAGACCCTGTTTAGGCATGTATATATATATATATATATATATATATATATATATATATATATATATATATATATATATATATATATATATATATATATATATATATATATATATATATACAGGTGTGCATTCGTATTGAAGTATACAGTCGTGCCTTTGTGCACCAACATTTACATAAACATGTATTCACACGTTCTTTCAGATGAAAACCGTTTTTGATGGCAGTCTCCTCAAATGTGTGGTTCAACGACTGAGGTAAGAGTTTCAATTATATCAACGGTTAGAAATATCACTTTGCGTAGACAATATTTTGCATGTTAAATGTTTGTAATGTTTGCTATTCCCTAAATGTGGTCCGCACGTGGATTAATACTGACGCGAAACGTTCAAACTGTAACGTATATGTATACATTAATTAATTAACATAATTAATTAATATAATTAATCCCAACCACTACGTAATGACAGTATTGCGTCCGTCTTCTCTGGGTTGTTTTCATAATCGGCGTTTTCGCCTTGTTCCTACAAGGACAACTAACACACGAAAGAATGATTAGAATAACTGATCATGCCTGGTAACGAAGCGGGCAAACCCGAAATTGAACGTCATAATTATTGCTATGAATTATTCCAATTTGTAACGATTATTTTTGCGATTCAACTATACATATATTTCATGCATTACATTTGCACTGATACGCATCGCATGTGAGATGTTTCTTTAAAAAGCTGTGTATAAATTAGGTAAATAAAAATATGTTTGATGTAGAAAAAAAGTGCAGGTAAGCGATTGGGTTATGTCTTTACCTAGTGTTTCCTTTTGTCTGACAAAAAGCCAAACACCAAGGTAGGTGTTTTATGTGCATGCGGAAGTATCAGGTTTGATATTACGAATAACATCTACGTACATTCAACAGTCGAGGAAGCGTTGTTGTGTGGTCGTCGCTGGAGTTTGACATGGACGATTTGAAGAATGATATGCAGAAGAACTTAATCCTACCTAGACGTCCAAACTTTTACGACTACATCATTGAAAAGATTGAGAAGAACGGCGTTGACTTCTTAATGGGCGCCAGAGCATCAGTCCAAGTGGTCCTTGAAACAGGTATGTACCATCACCGCCCGGAACATATACTGTGATTGTGCGGCATATATTTCATATAGGCGTAGTTACCGTTTCAAAATAAATGTATCAAACGTAATACTGGCCGGAATGCATGGTTGATTGCTATACTCATGCTCAGTAAACAAAATTGTTTATCTCTGGACGTTCTCGTATTCATGTGACAACCTGCCAAAATGTATCGACTGTGAGACTTATCGTCTGTTTTCCAAAGATTTAGTTGCAGCACAATTTATTATCACTATTATTGTTGTTGTTATTGTTGTTATTATTGTTATCATAGTTATTATTGCTATTATTATTAGTACTGTTCTTAATATTTTTTTTATTCTTAATACGATCACTGTTATTATTATTATATAATATAATGGTTTGTTTTGATAACATATATTTGGATTCTTGCGTAAAAAATGATAAATCACATCATATTGTCGCTTTTTAAAGATAAACTAAAACTAAGTCTACCGATGTGAAATGGTCGGTACATTGTCGTAAACGCAAACATTTCCAGAGGTTCGGTGACCAGGTTTATAACAAGTTAAATTATTTTATCGTCCAGATAAAGGCATTAATCACACAATTGTTATTTAATCACTCAATAACACGAATTATATGACAACTTAGCTTTACCTTTGCAGTGACCTACGAGGTAAAGGTGAAACTACCTAACGAGAAGTTTGTTGAGGAATTGAATGACACGAAAAGTACGGAATTCAAACATATGCAGAAGACATACTGTGACGCCGTAAGTGTATATTCACCTTTGTCTGCATTTTTATTGGTAAATAAGAAGGTAATTTACATAGCTTTCTAACATTTATGTAAGAAATGCAAATATAATTAATTATGATTTAAAATGCCTGTTTTTAATACACCAATAAACTGTTTCCATAAGTACATAAGCGAACGTACCTTTGCAGACAAAAAATCATTGACATTAGCATGCACGCCTACATATAAATGCACGATGGTGTATATAAAGTGTTGCAAGCAATTATACAGTTGGTAACACGTAGAAGTGTGTATATTTACAAGCTGGTGTTACTTGCAATTGTAAAGTTGTGCAAGCGGAGTATGTACAAATGTACACAGTTACACGAACAGACGTGCACATGACCACGCATGTTTCCATACACATGTTCCAGTCATGATATTATATTCTTTCAGGTAACAAAGGTCTTCGAAGGCACTATCATCAACTGTGTCGTTGATCAACTGAGGTAAGAGTGTAATCTATGCTAACAGTATGCAACGCTAGACGTAAATCATTTTATTTACTCGACCTTTTGAACGAACACATTGGCTTGGTATTCCCGAAACGCTGTTCTCAAGTCGAATAATTCCTACGGGAAGAATCACTCATTTCTATAAAAGGACGTGCTGCAAATTATTAGAGTAAATAATCATTCTTGGTAATGGAACATACATACACGCTATTGAAATATATATATATATATATATATATATATATATATATATATATATATATACACACACATATATATACATATATATATATCTATATATATATATATATATATATATATATATATATATATATATTTCAATAGCGTGTACGTATGTTCCATATTAGAGTAAAAATATGTTCCATTACCAAGAATGATTATTTACTCTAATGTATATATATATATATATATATATATATATATATATATATATATAATGTTATATATATATATATATATTTGAAGCTGTAAAATGGAAACGTAGATGATGCGATTGAGTTAAAGTTTGGCCTGATAAAACGTTAAACATGGAATTACGTTTCTCAGTCAGACTATTAGGTTTTCTCATATTAATGTCTCATAATTTACACGTTGAATAGCATCCATACGTTTTTCTTCCAGTAACGGAAGCGTGGTTGTGCTGTCGTCCCTGGATTTCACCTGGAACAAACTGACGGATTTGGTGATGGACATCCGACCTAAGAGCATATCCTCTTACATCCAGAAAACGATCGAGAACAGCAAGGATGAGTTCCTAATGGACGCCACAATCTCCACTCAGGAGACACCAGAAACAAGTGTGTATATCGTCACATGTAATATTATTTTTCAAATTCTAGGATCTGGGACACACATTTTATAATCACAGATTTCGAACAGATGAAGTAGACTAAATATTTGCCTAAATATATTTTTGTTGTTTTGCTTCAACCGGGTTCAAGAAACTACTGATAATTAATTAAACTTCTCGTATATATGTGAGTATAAACTACCCTAGCTAACTGCCCTTTAATTCAGTCACATGTTTGCCTATATATTACTTAACATATATAAGTTATTGCGGGTAGGTATATTTTTGATCAGCTGCATCTAATATAAACTCTACTCTGTATCAAAAGTGTAAGTCAAATTTGCGTTATGAATAAGAAATGCACAAAATGTATGGGTTTCCTTTTGAAACAATATGTTACGTCTCCTTCGTATATTGTTTTTCAATTCTACTGAACTAAGTTGAAAAAGCCTTGGGTCTGAAAATTTAAATGCAACATACAGTTCTAACTCAGGATTAATGTATAATTTGTATTCTTACTACTATGTTCGCTGCGCTTTTATACATACAATATTTACATAACTACTATATTTACATAGTTTGAATATGAGTGGTTTATTTGGAAGTGACTAATACAGAATATATATGACAAACAAATAACACAATCATGTTGTCAGTATATATATATATATATATATATATATATATATATATATATATATATATATATATAAATTATATATGTATATATATATACATTATATTTGTATATATATACATATAATTTATATATATATATATACATATACATATACATATACATATATAATATATATATATATATATATATTATAATATGTAAGACAAACAAATAACACAATAATGTTGTCAATATATATATATAAATTATATATATATATAAATTATATATGTATATATATATATATATATATATATATATATATATATATATATATATATATATATATATATATATATATATATATACTACACGCAATAGAATGTATGTAATAACTCGTTTCAGTCAAGTACACGTTGAAGCTCCACATGAGGAAAATGCAGTGGATGGACTATCTAAATGACAAAGACTCAAAAGATTACAAACAGACAGCGACAGACTATTGTGAAGGGGTAAGTCGTGTCCTTGATCAATGGGACGCAGTAGCTCTGTAGTGAGAATATCTATGCTCATTCCCCAGGGTCTTCGTGTGAATATATATCAGTTTCGCTTCGTTTCTCCAGTACATTCAGTTTAGTAAATGCTTATATGCTACACAATAGATATGCGACCGAAAAGGTTTAGTGCAATAAGTGCAGCGTGGCTAAGTAATTCCATATACGTTGCCATGGTGATATATTTAACGGATCTGTTACGTACGTTGTGAAATGGATAGATGTTTGAGAAGTTGTAGAAGCCTACAATGCGTTGTATAATAAATACTTTTTACCAATAATTTTACTACTACGACAAGGAATTAGTTATACATTAAACTAAAAGTATGCCTTTTTATGATATTAGCTAATAAATAATCTTGCAGATGAAAGAAGCGTTCACCGACACTATGAATGGATGCAACGTTAAAGGCTTTGTGTGAGTACAACAACAATAACAACAACAACGACAACAACAACTAATACTATCACTACGTTATCCCATGATGATGCTACTCTATTAGGCGCTAACCTTTGACCTGTTCGAGTACATGGGCAATTCCAAAACGGAAGCGGACATTATGCCCATCGCCACCACCACCACCATCACTGCCACCACCATCACAACCATCACCACCACCACCACCACCATCACCGCCATCATCACCATTATCACCACCATCACCAACATCACCTCCGTCACCACGATCACCAACATCGTCACCATCAACGTCATCACCACCATCAGCATCACCACCAACATCACCGCAATCGCTATTATCGCCACCATCACTATAATCACTGCCATCACCACCATCGATACGGTCACCACCATCACCACCATCACCAGCAGCACCACCATCACCGCCATCACTACAATCACCACCATCGTCATCACCACCACCATCGACACCATCGTCACTATCACCACCATCGTCACCATCGACACCATCGACACCATCGACACCATCACCACCATCGACACCATCGTCACCATCACCACCATCACCACCATCACCACCATCACCGCTATCACCAGTCTGGTGTAACCATGCTTTTTTTCTTCAACATATCCATTGGCAAGCACATATGTACAATTATTTGACATTTTTCTTTTTATTCAGAAAAGGCAGCGTGATTATAGAGAGCGAAGTGTCTTTCAATACTGCAAAGATAAAAGAGAAAGCAGAAGAAGACGGTTCCGTCGACTTGGCTGACTTTGGATATGTCGTGCTGAAGGAACTCAAAAAGGCAGCAACCAAATCAGCCTTCTTCGTGGATCTTGGTCTGGACGCGTGAAAATATCACGGTCAAGTCAAAAACAATAACACCTCCACCAACCACTACGACAACTACAACGACAACGACTACAACACTTGTTCCATCAACTGCAGCACCTGATTCGTAAATGAAAAAATGCCATTGCAGTTGATGATATTATAATAAGTACTTGAATTCATCTTCTTATTAATATTGAGCATTACGTTGCATTGCTTAACGCTAACTACCTGATTACTTACACTGTCTTAGATAAAAATGTATTAATATAATAAGATTAATATAAAATAACATATGACAGTTAATGTAAACAAAACGTCATTGCGTCATAATTTGAATTAACTGTTCATTCACCTTGCTAACATAAATTACTACAACAATACAAGTGCAATCGCCGTGATACTTTCTGTACTTTCACGATTACAATTCACACGAATTGAGAATAATTATTTTATATTCACGATTACAAATCACTTGAACGAAAGGTATGTGTTTATAATTTATGTTAGTACAATTGCTTGTGCAGATTGTCAGTAATCGATTATGACAATTGAGTCGTAAATAGTACAATTTGAATGACCAATATGTAGCGTTTCTCTCGTCTCGACCACGTGATGCGAAGGTCCTTATTCTCGTCAGTGGAACTTGTTCGTGAGTCGGCCATCGCATCACACGACGATATGATCGTTTAAATTGCTATTGTAACTATCCTCGTTTAGATAGACGCCGTCAGGTAGCAGCGCTACAAACAGCCTTCTCAACCTCCAGACGAAGTCAAGCGGCTGGGAAAGGTAAATCGGTTAAGCGAGAGTAACACGTCATTGGTGACATCTGTCCTACACATACACACAACCACACATACCCACACGCACGCACGCACGCACGCACACACACACACACACACACACACACACACACACACACACACACACACACACACATACATATAAGTACATATCACCTACCGTTATGAAATGTGTTAACCCCTGTTTATCACCACCATAGCCTAGGCCGTTAGCATGGGTGGTAAATGTGTTGGCGAAAAAATAATCCCCGTGACTTATGACACTCCTGGTTACGACAGGCAACTGCGTCGACAGACAGAAAAATGAACTCTTTTCATGTGTTGCAACCTGCACATCGAACAACGGTTGCCTTTGCGCTTTGCAATACGTGATATGAGTGTCATGCATTTGCACGCTTGGGTCATTTTAACTGAGACGCCATTGTGCGCTGCCAGTCAAACCTTAACACCGCCATATCAGCTGACGGCCTAGACGGAGATACCATTGCCAGAACGCATTCGAGTCAGCCATAATTGACACGTCAACCGGTGAAAGCGTGCTGTGTGACTGTAAATTGTAGACCGTGTGACACATCTGATATACGCTACACCGTAAACCGCGACGTCTTAAACGGTGTCTAACGCCTACATGGGCATTATGTAAACAGAACGGTCCTTTGCCTAGACGTTCCAGCGCCCCGCATCGGTTCACAGATAGTGTCCTGTGTTAGCGGCAGCATTGACTGGCAAAGACAGCGGATTGTGGATGTATATAAAATCGACCAAAATAATGGTGCTTTGGAGAAAGTTCGACAAGTTGTCAAAGAACTAGCCTATATGTTTTCAGTCGGCGTCGGTGTCAGTCAAGAATGAGCCGCGTGTTTTTGTGCCGAAGGACAGATGTCAATTCCAAGAACGTCGTATCGGCTCCAACTGAAATGTATATTCATACTGATATTGTTGTTGCTTCCAACGAAGTGACTTCGTTACAAACCTGACCACTGGATTTATAATTGAGCGTCTTGTCAGATGCGAACAAGCCGCACTTGCTTACCAACTTGCTTACCAACTTGCTTACCAACTTGCTGACCGACCGACCTACCTACCTACCTACCTACCGACCGACCGACCGACCGACCGACCGACCGACCGACCGACCGACCGACCGACCGACCGACCGACCGACCGACCGACCGACCGACCGACCGACCGACCGACCGACCGACCGATACATATAAATCTATTATTATCTATCTCTCTCCTCTCTCTGTATGTCTGTCTGTTTGTCTGTCTGTCTGTCTGTCTGTCTTTCTCTCTGTCTCTCTGTCTCTCTGTCTCTCTGTCTCTCTGTCTCTCTGTCTCTCTGTATGTGTCTCTGACTTGGTCTCTGTCTCTGTCTCTGTCTCTGTCTCTGTCTCTGTCTCTGTCTCTGTCTCTGTCTCTGTCTCTGTCTCTGTCTCTGTCTCTGTCTCTGTCTCTGTATCTGTCTCTGTCTCTGTCCCTGTCCCTGTCCCTGTCCCTGTCCCTGTCCCTGTCCCTGTCCATGTCTCTCTCTCTCTCACCCCCCCCCCCTCTATCTCTCTCTCTCTCTCTCTCTCTCTCTCTCTCTTAGTCGCAACATGCTCGCGCGTCAGGTGTCGCTGCATGTGATTATATCACTACAGCTCTACCTCCGCCATTCACGAGGCAAGCATTCTCATTGGCGACATTCACTTGGCCTCGGGGACACGTACTTGGCCATTACCGACACTGCCATCCGCGTAGCTGTTTGAGGACAAGACGACAGCAAATCTGAGATGCTATATCCTACCCACCGGCTAGAGGTAGTGACTTAAGAAGCTGTCGCTGCAATGCAATTTCCGCCGTTTGTAAGTCTGCAGGGGACCATTACGTCCGTACGTCGTCAACAAAGAAGAACACAACGCGTCATCGTCCATTGGCCTGGAGCGACGATAAACCTGCACTGGACGACGGAAATGGTTGTTATCGATGTCAACTTATTTCAGATCGCTACAGCAGGCCTTAACGTTTCGATTGACTGCCGATGACAGCCCGCAAGAAATCGTTGTTAAAGAAGTGTAATGTGATATCGGATAAGCTATATTTTATTCGTATTTTAAAATAAGTTTCCATCACTATTTATTATATAAAGCAGTCATTATAAATTCACAAAAAATGACATACTTTGAACATACCTGTGAGTCACTCCAGTGAGCTCCGCTTGTAAACTACCCGACAAAGCAACACCCGCATGTCGAGCCTTGATTGTCGTGATTATGACAACTCAGCCTGATAAGATAGTGGAACACAGCGAACGTTATCGGGTCTACTTTGTCATATCTTATAAGAAGTAATAATTACCACACTGTTCATAATCATCTACAATGATAAACTTATGTGATGACTTAGACCCGATTGAGCAACATGAGAGCATGGCGAGGCTTAGGATAGATTTAAAGATCTCTGTGAAATTATGTGTTGTAACATACCCACATATAACCCATAATGTTGATACTAGTATGGGTTATATATATATATATATATATATATATATATATATATATATATATATATATATATATATATATATATATATATATATATATATACATGTAAAGCGCCCTGAATAGTTTTTAAGCTAGATTTGGCGCTATATAAGTTTATTTTATTTATTTATTTATTTATATATATATATGGTAAAAATAAATTTAACTATATAATTGCATAAATTAATGACGTTTGTGTTAAGATTAAAAACAATTATAATGCGAAATAAATACAGAAAGGAAGTTGATTGCGTCATATTTCTTAATTAATAAATCAAAACAACTCAAAACTGAATAAATCAGAGCAAAGTGCTTCCACGTATTTAACACTACAGAGTCTAAGCAATATTGTAAAGGTGTGTCTTTAGGGAAGCCATAAAAGATCGAAGACAAGTTTGGAAGTGAAAATACTCGGTAGATCATTCCATGCTGCTGCGACACCGTGAACGAACGCAGGCTTTAGTTCGTGAACTATGTTCCACATTCAGCAGAACGACGATTTCTGGCTGGTTTGTAAACAGACACAATATTCTCCAGATACACAGGAGAACGTTAATCAAATAACACCTTTATGCCAGTTCTGCTGTCTTCGTAATTAATCCGTTGCTGATCTGGCCGCCAGTGAAGTTGTCACAGTAGTTGTAAGATACTATCGCCCCCCCCCCTGGACCGGGTGGTTGGTGTCGCTCTCTGTCCCCGCCTCAACGCGTCTTTGTTCCTGGGCAGGTGACTGAATTGGATTTGTCTCGATGTCAACTCTGCCTTTACAACTCGCTTGTGTATCGTTTCGCTTGACTGCCCGTGAGAAACGGCGCCCGTGAGAAACAGAGCCTGTTAGCTGTTTGTAATTCCAAATAGACTACGCCGCATTTACACGCGCGGTGCTCGCGCGTGTGTATGCGTGTGCGTGTGCGTGTGCGTGTGCATCTGCGTATTCGTACGCGTGGTATGTATGCGCGCGCGTACGTGTGTGATCACATCTCTCTAGATCCGTGGAGATGCCGGATGATTTGTTATGCATGTTATGCCATTATAAGTATTATTCGCTTATAAATGTCTTTATTCCGGACATTAAAGCACTTGTATGAGAAAGAACTTCTCAAAAACGACTGTTAACGCTTTACTGGTATATTTTTATGATACTGTAACGCAAGCGATACATAACAACATCATAGAATACTGTGTCTGTGGTTGACGTGAGTGTGCGAGTGTGTGAGTGTGCGAGTGTATGTATGAACGTGTGTGCCAGGTGACGATGGGGAAGGAGGGTGGGAAATTTGCGACGACATAGTACTGAACAACAGAATGATAAATGTCGCAATAAACGGAACCTCGTAACATAATTGTTTAACAACAATCGAGAGCAAATCAATATTTACCCTTTCAAACTCGAAAACTATCGAAAGAGAGGCTTGACACTGAGCTTGTCAGCGTCCTAATTTGTTTACCGTATACACCCGAATATAAGCTCTGGTTTTGTTGCCCACATAAATGCCTTTTGAGTTTCATTCAAAAGGTGTTTTTATGCGGGACAACGCTACCATCTAAATTTGTGACACAGAGACGTGGCTAGTTTGCTGAAAACACAAGTCAGATATATGTTTGTATGCGAGCTTAAAAGTAAGCCAACTCTTTATGTATAACTAGCACAAAATAATTCCAATACACTAGTACACAATGTCATCACCGTTATAACAAACACATAGATTGACAGCAAAGGTGGGGAAACCGACCACACCAGGCCACTTCTGTAATAGAATGGCTCCCCCACCCCAAAGGATATGTGTCACAAAGGAAAGTTACGTAACTTTAGTCACAAGTTCACCAACTAAGCCTCATAACTACAGGTGTAGAAAAAGTTGCTAACGGCGTTTGCATACGGCCGAGAAAACCGTAAGTGGCATGCGTGTCAAAAAACAAATAGTATTAGTCTAAAAAGTATACATGGGCACCCGTACAGGCTACATGAAATGCCCCGCCTAAGCAGAAAACGGTCATGCGCTACATAAAACCCACACACACTAAAGCGATATAGTTGCAACTCAAGTGCGAATATGAAATGCCACCTAGAAGGCAAGAGGCCCTTTTAATGCAAACAGTGAATGTGAACCTTAAGCATAACACCTGATGATTAAAAAGCGCACAACCTGATAATTTGCAACAAATGAAATCTAGACCATGTTAATTGTTATAAGATTATATACCGACATATTTCAGTAACGCAACAACGACACGTTGTAGGTTGCCACTAACAACTAAGTACATGTAAAGAGCAAGGTGTGTTACATGGAATGCCCCACTAAGTAGAACACATCCTGATAACCTAGCGAAGGACACCTTCAGCGATGAATAGCACCAGTGAAATGATGACGTCTAGAATGAATAATACACTTTTGTATGTGACAGGGAATGTCCCACCTAAGCAGAAAACATTCAGTGCACATGTTAGATGGGTTTTGGTTACATGGAATGCCCCACCTAAGTAGAAAGCATCTGGATAACCTAGCGAAGGACACCTTCAGCGATTAATAGCACCAGTGAAATGATGACGTCTAGAATGAGTAATACATGCTGAATGTGACAGGGAATGTCCCACCTAAGCAGAAAACATTCAGTCACATGTTAGATGGTTTTGGTATGTAACAAGTGGATGTATATAAGCATTGGTGTTCCAAATGCCCCACCTAAGTGGAAAAAACAAGTTTTCGGATCTGCCGTCCGTAGTGTCATGGTCCGAGCTATCCAACGAGTCCGATGTGTCCAACGAGTCCGAGCCGTCCAACGAGTCCGAGCTATCCAACGAGTCCGAGCTGTCCAACGAGTCCGAGCTATCCAACGAATCGGAGCTGTCCAACGAGTCCGAGCTGTCCAACGAGTCCGAGCTGTCCAACGAGTCCGAGCTATCCAACGAGTCCGAGCTATCCAACGAGTCCGAGCCGTCCAACGAGTCCGAGCTATCCAACGAGTCCGAGCTGTCCAACGAGTCCGAGCTGTCCAACGAGTCCGAGCTATCCAACGAATCGGAGCTGTCCAACGAGTCCGAGCTGTCCAACGAGTCCGAGCTGTCCAACGAGTCCGATCTGTCCAACGAGTCGGAGCGGTCCAACGAGTCCCAGCTATCCAACGAGTCCGAGCTGTCCAACGAGTCCGAGCTGTCAGACGAGTCATCTGTCAGTCTCGCAGGTATCCGAGTTGACCTCGTGAAGCATCGACGTGTAGGTGGAGGGCCACATTACCTCCCAGGTTTAACCTTAGGCATTGCTGAAATACGAAAACACAGCAGCGCAGTATTTCGTTCACACAAAATATAAATATGAATATCCAGGCACCATGCCGTGATGTCAGCCTGTGACAGGTAGCACACATGTTTGTGGCCATGCCAGAATAACCTGAGACAAGAAAGTGGCAAAGTGAATCCAATACACTGTATTAACCTCAGGTAATTGAAGTGTGCAGCAACAGCGCACCTATACAAGTTAGAAAACACATTAACGTAAGGAGGTCAATACAGCAATGTAACGCGACCAACTATCATATGCCAAAATGTGTTATACAGCAACACCTGGTTCCATATAACAAGATGACATGTACACAAGGAACCCTATTTGTGTGGGACATCATCAAGACTGTTACATAATAGGTGAGAACGTGGATGTGGAGACTCATCCTCACCGCCCTGGTCCAACAGCAGTGGATGTCCAAAAGGAAAACCTGTTGATGAAATCAGGATCGAAAGAATAAACATCATCACCCTGGGTCGACCACAAAGCAGGCCCGACAATAAATGTGTGATCTATAACAGCCTGCTGAATGCATATCGGCACGAACGCATATATGGGAGTCGAACAAACGACATCTCCCTGGGCCGACAACAGTCAACCGAAACAATGTATGTGTGGTCTCCAACAGGGTGGTCATGCATACAGGCACAAACACATATATGGGAGCGGCACAAACATCATCTTCTTGCGCCGACCACAGTCAACCCTAACAAGATATATGTGGTCACCAACAGGGTGTTCAAGCATACCGGCATGAGCGCATATATGGGTGTGGAACATAACATCCTCGTCACATTGGGCTGACCACAAAGCACGCCCAACAATACATGCGTGGTCAACAGCATGTGCCATTCAAATAGAGAGGCATTATGATTAATGTAATCATGCGGGTAGTATGTATGGGTGTGGATCACGTCCACATCAACCTGTGCAACAATCGACATATTGTCCGTAACATGTCCGGTTTAAAACTGAATAATGTGGGTCTGGAAATAAATCCTCATCGTGGATTGACCATCTGCAGACCCAGTAAACATTTGCAGGTGTAGTGCTAGTAAAGAAAGCAAAGAATAGAACACACATTATTGAAGTATGTAGACTTGCTAACCAAGTGTAGAGCTACATGGGTACATGGTCCGTAACAAATTGTGATGGTGAAGTATTACCTCCAGTACAATTTGTTTTACAAATAAACATTAACTCCATGTCATATATCGATCAGACCAGCCGGCAGCCAGGTAGGCTAGTACGAAATCCTGAAAGTAATAAATAATATGTGCAGTTGGTAGGCACCCTAATCAAACCAAGACCTCAGGATATCACCTATTAAAAAGGAGTAAGTATCAAAACACAACGCAAAATCTACTTGACGACTTGACACGGCAAATACAGCTGGTGCCTAGAAGACTCCCTGTCTATGGAGTAAATTTGCCAACAATGTTGTGTGAGGAGTATATAATAACAGCTCGATGCAGAGACCTGTAATACATGGTCAAACCAAGTTCATTCAACTGCACGCCCTCTGCCAAAAGATATTGTTGCCAGTTTTCCAGGAGACCCTGGTGACGGAGGAATTGATTGGGGCGTGTGTACCGAGGACCGGCTACATACATTCTCTTTTGCAACGAAGTATTGTAAGATACAACACTGTAATTAAAGTCAACGGATCAGTGATACCTGCCAGTCGACAATCTGCGGAAAATTCCAACATTACCACCTGTGTGACATGATAAAAGGATATCAATAGACGCGCCGCAGCCCTCTACAAAACGTGAAACCCGGCGACAACTCATCCGTCCCAATATCACGGAAGACAACATGAGGGCTCATGTAGCCAAACAAAAGCGTCTTCTGTTCCAAGTGGGCAGTTGTCATTGCTCCCTGCCATATAAGGGAGATAAAATGACCACCGGGACACAGTGCGAAATTGCGGGTGTCCTCCCGGTTCGTAAACTGTAATCTCCGGAAAAAAACCTGTGTCCGTAAAACACAATGGTGACAGGGTAACATGCGGTGTTCATGATGACTGATCAGACACAAGCATAACATCGTATATTGTGGCATAGGAGCCTGATCGGGCTATATAGCGTCTAAAAATATTGACGTTGGCCCCTTTGGACAAGTTTGTGTAGTAGCAACCGATAAGTGGTCACCGATGGCAACGAAACAACGTTATTGCATAATCGCCAGGTGGCGATACTTGTAAAAAAAAAGGGGCGTAAAATGTACGAGTAGATCCGCTGAATGGCTGTACGGAAACAAAGAGATCGTAGCGGGTGTCTTAAACACCCATACCGTCGGCGACTAGTGCAATTGAAGTTAACACACCTGTAAATATAACGTTATGGCACACAAGGCAAAAGGAACACGCAGGCACTCCAGCAAACAACGATCTGAAATGTTTGAAAAGTACTCGGTCATGAAGACATGAACGATAACGTGTAATACTAACAGCGTTGCAAAGAACGAGACGAGATAAAACTGAAACTGCGGTAGTAAGCAGGTGGAATCGAAGAAATTACGTTAATAACACCACAATGAAGCCGTAATGGCAATCAAGTACGCTGACGTGGCCTGGAAGAGGCACAGCCCAAACGGCAAATGCATTACACGGCCATAACAAGGCACAGCCCGAATGGCGAAACAATTACACAGCCTGTAAACAGGCACAACCAGAATCGCATAAAATACCCAATTACACGGCCTTAAAAAAAGGCACAGCCAAAATGGCAGAGAAGTGACAATTACACGGCCTTAAAAAGGCACAGCCATAGTGGCATAAAATTTCCAATTACACGGCCTTAAAATACCAAATTACACGGCCTTAAAAAGGAACAGCCATAAGGGCATAAAATATCCAATTACACGGCCTTAAAAAGGCACAGCCAGAATGGCATAAACTATCCAATTACATGGCCTTAAAAAGGCACAGCCAGAATGACATAAAATATGAAATTACACGGCCTTAAAAAGGCACAGTCAGAATGGCATAAACTATCCAATTACACGGCCTTAAAAAGGCACAGCCAGAATGGCATAAAATATCCAATTACACGGCCTTAAAAAGGCACAGCCAGAATGGCATAAACCATCCAATTACACGGCCTTAAAAAGGCACAGCCAGAATGGCATAAAATATCCAATTACACGGCCTTAAAAAGGCACAGCCAGAATGGCATAAAATATCCAATTACACGGCCTTAAAAAGGCACAGCCAGAATGGCATAAAATATCCAATTACACGGCCTTAAAAAGGCACAGCCAGAATGGCATAAAATATCCAATTACACGGCCTTAAAAAGGCACAGCCAGAATGGCATACAATATCCAAATACACGGCCTTAAAAAGGCACAGCCAGAATGGCATAAAATATCCAATTACACGGCCTTAAAAAGGCACAGCCAGAATGGCATAAAATATCCAATTACACGGCCTTAAAAAGGCACAGCCAGAATGGCATACAATATCCAATTACACGGCCTTAAAAAGGCGCAGCCAGAATGGCATAAAATATCCAATTACACGGCCTTAAAAAGGCACAGCCAAATGGCATAACATATCCAATTACACGGCCTTAAAAAGGCACAGCCATAATGGCATAAAATATCAAATTACACGGCCGTAAAAAGGCACAGCCAGAATGGCATAAAATAGCCAATTACACGGCCTGAAAAAGGCACATCCATAATGGGAACAACTTACAATGACATGACCTGAAACAGGCACAGCCATAATGGCAGAAAGTGTACAATGACACGGCCTGAAAAAGGCAAAGCTGAAATGGCAAAGTGACAATTACAAGTCCTTAACTGACAAAGACACATTGCTGTGAAAAAATCACCGCCATAATGGCAGGGAAGTTACATGTGCAAGTCATGGAAAAATCACAGCCTTACAAGCAGATAATATACAAAGACAGCTGCACGAACAAGGCACAATGTAAACCAGCGAAGCAGGTAACGGTCTGGAAAATGCAACGCCAGTAAGTAACAGTCCCTGCAGGATACACCGGGAGGATACAAAGCAAGTAGCAAAGCAATGATTACATGTGGTATGATTATACATGGAAAACAATTTGGCACAGTGTATATTGCACTGTGCAAATGTTTTATGTATTATATTTGAACTAATTATAAGTAAACATGAAAACAATTGAACATCATTTACCCTTTTTTTAAATTGGTAGTGTATGTATAATGTAGTAGTAATTGTAGTATGGGTAGTTGTTGTTGAAATAAATTTAATTCAAATTCAATTTAAGTAAAGCAGCGCCCACGTGTCGAAGAACAGTAAAGGAGCTACTAGTTATTTTCTGTAGCAAGAACGACCCCGCGAACACTGTGGAAAGATTTCTGATTTCCTCCGTCATTGAAATGGACCCGTCTAATAAATACTGCTGCCAGTTCGAGAACACCCGTCACCCGTGATAGAACCAAAATTGTACTTATGTCATGAGATGTGGTGGCGACGAACATGTAGGTATTTAAGATATAGGAAGACACGGGTATTAAACTCATCATCGAGGCGATAGAGAGAAATGTCAGAATCGCGGTAAAACATATGGGAAATAACCACTGCCACCAGTGAGATATGACGGGGAAAGTATCACTTTATCGCCCACGTCAACATTATAGAATACAGGGAGGGGTAGTCAATAAGTGGTGCCAAAGTCAACAAAAACGACATCCCGACTTGTACTTATAATATCCCGGGTTAGGGAGTATAGCCAAAGCCCCGTTAACTCCCCTCTCGAAAGAAAGATAGCTTGATATCGCTCATCCAGAGCGAGGTTCATGGACCGATGCGATGGTCGAAGACGCCCGAGGCGAACAAAGGATTAACGCACAACAGCGATGTTAATCATCGCCATTAGTGCGATTCGCACGGGCAGTGACAACATAAACGGTCAAACAATTTGCGACGACATAGTACTGAACAACAGAATGATAAATGTCGCAATAAACGGAACCTCGTAACATAATTGTTTAACAACAATCGAGAGCAAATCAATATTTACCCTTTCAAACTCGAGAACTATCGAAAGAGAGGCTTGACACTGAGCTTGTCAGCGTCCTAATTTGTTTACCGTATACACCCGAATATAAGCTCTGGTTTTGTTGCCCACATAAATGCCTTTTGAGTTTCATTCAAAAGGTGTTTATATATATATATATATATATATATATATATATATATATATATATATATATATATATATATACACGTGCATTTATTTTTTCGTATTGGGATTTAAATACATGGTGCTCTAGACAATTAAATACGGAAGAAACTTGAACATAAACAGGTTCGTTTAGCGTTTGAATTTGGTACGATCCCCATTTATAATAATAACATAAGCGTATCAGTGAAACGATCCCCAAATCTTATCAACACGTTCAATTGCCAATAGCCGGCAAGAGGAAGTTCACCGGGGTCACTGGTGACCACTCAAGCGTGACACAGCGACATATTCAGGGCGCGACTCACTTCGGGAGCACCTGTGTAGACCCACTTCGCTACTCACGCGTCAAACGCAGAATAACTCAGGTGCAACAACCTAACGACAACTATTCAACGGTACGATAGGTGTGTTTCACAGAGAAGGAGAATCCACTTAGACGTGTCCACATATCTGGTAGAATGGCCTCAGCAACGAGGGCGAAGCCGAAAAGAGGGTCACGACAAGTCCCCGGGCGTAGACCGAACAACGGGCCTACCACGGAACGTCCACCGCCAAACAGAGACGACGCGTACGCCAGGATAGATTACGTGGCGGGACACGACAACGTGTACATGACGTTGGATGACGACCGACAAACGGCGCCGGAAGCAACGGAACCGACCAGGCCAGGACCGGACAGTGGACGGGGAGTTTCACGGGGACCCGGCGGGTGAGTACTGACACCGACAGAATTAACGTATAGTGGTTTGATAATTACTACAATATTACTTATCACAGTAAAGACACTTCGTAGAAAAACAGGCGCGCATGCAATCGGCCAACATGTCCCAGCAACACGTGGTTATATATTTTGATTTGTTTATTTGGTTATAGCTAATGCTTGCATGGAATACGTCTACTTGGTTCCGGGTGGGATTGGAGACAGGTCATGCTGTCCGTTCCGTTCCCCTCAACAATTCCCATCTGCATTGTTATTGTTACGATTATTATTTTATTATTGTTACAATTATGTTATTGTTATAATTGTTATTATTGTATTTGCTGTCATTTCCGTGCTATTTTCGCCCTTTTCGACTATGTTCGCCCATGTTCGGTTGTCAGACGTCTTATCACTGTTTTCTCCAAATTCTCCTCTTGTTCCACGATCTGATTATTACAACGTAAGTGTAATGTTATCATGTAACCAAGCTAAATAATCACAATAGTATTTAATTATAAGCAACCAATTGAAACAATGACTTACTTTGATAACTTAGCTGTGCTTTTATAGTGACATACGAGGTGAGGGTGAAACTATACATGGACACTTTTTATGACGGTATGAAGAGAAATGACACTAAGGAATTCAAAGACGTGCAGACGAAATACTGTGATGACGTAAGTGGGTACTCACCTATTCTACAAATTGATTGACAAAGTGGACGATAAAGACAATATATCTATAGCACTATCACCCCTACAGTGGAAAGCATAACTGATTACCTTAACTTATAAATGCATTTGTTATAATACGCCAATAGCATGTCTTCAAACGAACTATCAATAAATAATTATAATATATAATAATGTAACATAGGCAAAGATTACCTGTGTTCACCTTTGGTATTCTTACAATGAAATGCGTACTTTATGATATCCTGTTAATATGCATTTTATTAATTATCATGCGAAAGAAAATATATGTTAGGGTAAACTTAGTGTAGACAAACATTCATGGAGGGGTACACTCATGCATAATTGTCACACGAAATTCGACAAATGTGTAAGTTAATTTTACGTACAGATACACACACACACATACACGCACAGTCTTACACAATTGTACATAAGCTTACTCGAACACATATGACGCATAAATTGTCTTGAGTATGTATATTCTTTGACTTCAGTTGAAAAGGGACTTTGGCGGCACTCTCCTCAAATGTGTTCTGGAAAAACTGATGTAAGATTTGTTTACTAACGATATGAAACTCTGCATTGCACTCATTCAATACAGACGACATATTTTCATTCCAGTTAATGTAACGGGCAATTTCACTTGGTTTCCCGTGTTATAATAATCATTATTTATTACATTTGTATATGCCATTTCTAGTTATGACGATTATTTCCATAAATTGTATATATACGTATATATATATATATATATATATATATATATATATATATATATATATATATATATATACATATATACATATATACATATATATATATATATATATACGTGTATATATATATATATATACGTTCATACTGCAGTACTATACTACATTTAGTGCAGAATGACCGTTAAATGGCATATATATATATATATATATATATATATATATATATATATATATATATATATATATATATATATATATATACATATATTGATTTAGCGTTCACAGAAATGTATGCATACTAAAATACCTTATATGAGATTGTTAATACCTGTCGTTTGTTTTGCTCAGTAAAATTGACGGTCCCTGGAAAAGAGGTGTCGGTATCCTTATACTGTCCTCCCTGGATCTCGACTGGAACGACCTGATGGAAGAACAAAAACAAATTTCCTGAACGTGAGAACATATATGCCTACATTGAGAACAATATCACTAATGGTAATCCTGACATCGACTATTTCAGATGTGTTTCCGTGACTCCAATAGAAGGCATGCATTTTCACAGCCCGCAAATTTTTCTCCCGTTGTAGAGGATATCATTAAAATGTATAGTTTTAAATTACGTGATATACGCAATATCCAACTATGTTCTTAAATGCGAATAAATGCTTTATGTTTGAATTGAGTAATGAACGAAAATAAAACAAAAGGAGCTCAATATATATATATATATATATATATATATATATATATATATATATATATATATATATATATATATATATATATATATAAATATATATATATATATATATATATATATATATAAGTTCTGGTTGACTTCGGTAAGGTGGTTTTTTGCTATTGTAGAACCATAAACCTGTAAAGGCTAGAACATACCATATGTGCACTTGTTTCAGTGGTATACACTTTGAAGCTACACATGAAACTAATGAATTGGACGGACGATCTCTATGACGAAGACTCACAAGTTTACGGACGAACAGCGATACAGTACTGTGAAGGGGTGAGTCACCACCTGATTGAATGGGACGGGGTAGATCAGTAGCGAGAACATATACACCAAACCGACAGTGTCCTCGTGTGAATAATGTAATTGCTGTTTAGATGTTCGGGTGCTTTTGTTTCCTCCATGTTCCCTAATTCACTTAGTTGCATGTGTAATACAGAGAACAAAACACAGGGCTACATAACACCGAATAGAAAGACACGGCAATTGCCGCGAGCCTGAACAGTTTCAGAGAGATCTGTGTAGTGTTATAATTAAGAGTTCAACAGTGATAGAAATGTGTAGTCGCTTGCGTATTTTTGATACGCGAAACTGTTTTCAGCGAAACACACAATTGTACTATTATATTGCATTGATGGCTTTAAATTATTTTATTTATGATGCAACTAACATTATGCTACTTTAATAACATCAATATTCGGCTACTATTTTAAACAAATAATAACAATATTATTTTGTTTTCTACAGATGAAGGAGGCGTTCAGCGACATTATGAGTGGATGCAACGTTAAGAGTTTTGGGTAAATATATCAAACGACTTAACGAAAAGTAGCAATAATGAGCATTGCTACCACATCTGCAATCACCAATAAACCGCCACAATAACTTTCACCACCACCACCACTACCACTACCATCATCATCATCATCATCATCATCATCATCGTCATCATCATCATCATCACCACCACAATGGTGGTATCATTGTCACCACCGCTGCATCGTCGCTAAGACACACGTATTCATTATACATGTGCGAATAATACCCGGTCAACACACAGGCAGACATATACATATTCGGACACACGCACATACACATACGCCACCACCGTCACCACCACTATCACCACAACCATCATCAACACCCTCATCATCGCACATAACCACGCGTAATTTGTATTTTCAATGTATCCATTTGTAAATAGAGAGAAGCAAGCAATATTCTAAACCTTTTATTTTATTTTCAGAGAATGCAGGGTTATCGTAGATACTGAAGTTTCCTTCGATACTGCGAAAATGAAGGAGAAAGCGACATTTTACGAACAATGGTTAGATGTGGGTGACCTTGGACGTATTTTGCGGAACGAACTCAAAACACCATTCTTTACCTATAACGGTCTGGATACGGAGGATATCACGATCTGGCAAAGCTCATTCGTGTGTTAATAAACCACTGCGATGACTACTATGACGTTAACTTATGCGATACCTACTACGACAACAACTACGACACCAGCCACAACAAAGTCAACTGAGGCCTTGTCAATCCCTTAGTCGACTGTTGCATCTTCCACCGCTGCAAACATACGTTTCGCGAATCCTTCACACGTCACGCATCACGTGACAGTGGATACTAAAACGTGCCTTGACGTGAATGCTTATTGAGATATATGAACCAGAGAACACGTACAGAATGGCAATAAAGAAAGGTGTGGGTTAAACATCATATTCAGCCGAACACTGAATTGCTCAATCTGCTTTATTAGAAGTGGAACGCGAAACAAGCACAAGTGTCAGCGTTGTTTATTGCATAAATGGATTAATATCCAGCGAAACATGTTGCATTATATAAACTTTATCATCTGCGTTAACACACTTCAGGAATGCAAAAACCTGCACAATATAAATGTGTTGCATCCGGAACATATAGCAAAATTGTCGAATGTTTAGAACAAAAATGATGGTTTGTTGACCGGATGCATAACGTTTGTGTCATGTGGCTCTTTCTTCTGTTCAGTTGTAAGTTATATGTTGATCACACTTCCAGCAATTACGTCAAGGCTAACAGTCAAACGCCAATCAACGCAGGTATTAATTTCGCCGAAACAACAGCAACGAAACGTATCGCTCCATGTTGCAATAGTCCGTAGCAAAAAAGTAGCATCCAAGCGAAACTTCTAGAATGAACAATTTATTTTCAAGATTTGTCCAAAACGTCTAAAAACGGCCATATATCGCTTTACTAGCGTAACAGCTGGTCATTTAAAAACACTGTGACGCACATATTATCTTATCTGGTCTGCAAAGTGTTGGTTATCTTCTTATATAATCAATGATGTAACAAGACAAAATGTTATGTGGTTTATCTACGATATTAAATTTGTGTAACTATCGTCACTTTCCATTTCAGTAACATGCACCTTTTCAATTTGCATAGTTTAAAGATATTTCCTCTGCATATATGTGTCAGATGTATATATCATTTCATTCACACTAACTATATATCGCATTCATGTACATTAAATGTGATACATAATTAAAATCAAATCATGTGAATCGCCGTATTGTGTTAAGAAATGGAATGTTTGAACGCAAGTTTCTTGTGTTTACATGTTTATATACACTACCTTTTGTTCGTTAACATTTGCTCTTGGCTCAATTACTGCAGAATTCTTCGCAATATTACAATTTATTGCGTGCAACAGTATGACAAAAAGACGCTGCCATTTAATCATATCCAATGCATTATACTCATTCAATATATACGATATATTTTCATTCATGTTAATGGAACGGTCAATCTCGCTTGCTATGTACAATTTGAAGCTTTGACGATTACTTCTATAAATTATATATATATATATATATAGATATATATATATATATATGTATATGATATTTTTGTTTTTACATCACTACCTTTGTGTCTGATAGGAAGTAAATCAGCTAACTACATTTTGAGTTAGCGTTCACAGTAATGTTTTCATACTAAAATATCACATTTGGACTTTGTAATAGCTGTCGTGTTTTGAACAGTAAAGGAAGCGTCATTGTGCTGTCGTCCCTGTGTCTCGACTGGAACAACCTGATGGTTTCCCTGAAAAAGAACACGAAATTGCCCGAACGTGAGAAGATATACGCTTACATCAAGGAAAAGATCGAGCACAGCAAAGTTGACTTCTTAGAGTTCGCCTTTGCTTGTGCCCAAATTATTCCCAAAACAGGTATGTGTTGTCATCTGCCGCAACATTTTCTCCAATTGTAGAGGATGTTATCTACATAAATATAGTTTTAAAATAAACGTGCTATACGTAATGCCCATCTAAGTAAATATTGTTTTGGTCTCACAATGTTTAGGAAGCAATGTTTGTATTTGCGGAAATGTTTTATTCTGACGAACATTTCTTGTATTTGTTCAAATACTACGGGTATTGTGTATTACTTGTTTCTCTTTTTATTGCCCAGTTGCAGGTAACATAACTACTACTGTCAAATGGGTTGTGAACAAGAAATATACCAAATATATTGGCTTCGTTTGAATAAAACATGTTACGCGTATTGCAGGGTGAAAATGTACATTAAATTACATAATCGCATTTCATCTGTGTCTAAGTACATAACTAGTTGTGTAGGTTCTACAGAGCTACTTTATATCAGGCCAGGTGTATGAATGCAATGATGCCTCTGAAATATTCCGCACCAGTTGTTATAAAACACGCCGCTCGTCGTATGAACGGTTGTTGTCGTTGTACCATTTTCACATAGTTTTAAACTGTATTTATACATAAATTACATATTCAAAGCATTTGTTACAGTAATTAAATGTCTAGTGTTAAATGCCGATAAGCGCTTTGGTTTTGAATATATTTAGTAATGTATGAAAAAAAAAGCTCAATTTATATACATATCTTGGTTGACGTCGGTAAGTTGTGTTTTACCTGGAGCAGATATATAAACTCGTAAAGGGCAGAATATATTATAATATGTGCAGTTGTTTCAGTGAAGTACACTTTGAATCTACACATCAAAACAATGTATTGGACGAATGGTCTCCATAACGAAGATTTATCAATTAACAGATGGATAGATAGATATTATTGTGACATAGTGAGTTACCACCTTATCGTATGGGGCGCGGTAGCTCAGTGGTGAGAACGTCTGCACCCAATAGATAGTGTCCACGCATGAATAATATAATTCCAGTTTTGATGCTTAGGCTATTTACTTCCTTCATCCGTCCGTCCGTCCGTCCGTCCGTCCGTCCGTCCGTCCGTCCGTCCGTCCGTCCGTCCGTCCGTCCGTCCGTCCGTCCGTCCGTCCGTCCGTCCGTCCGTCCGTCCGTCCGTCCGTCCGTCCGTCCGTCCGTCCGTCCGTCCGTCCGTCCGTCCGTCCGTCCGTCCGTCCGTCCGTCCGTCCGTCCGTCCGTCCGGCCGTCCGGCCGTCCGTCCGTCCGTCCGTCCGTCCGTCCGTCCGTCCGTCCGTCCGTCTGAATTTGTGGATGACGAATCGGGCTTGAAGCTGTGAGCGGGATAGGAAGAATGATGAAAGAAAAGCGGAGTTTTGGGGGAAAGAACAACGATAATGTTGTAATAATTTCTGATGACCCTGATGATATTGTATTGAAAACAACTTTCGTCTCCCGAATACCAAACAACACGTACGTGGACAAGATGACAGCTACGCTGTGAAAGTATCTCCCCGGGATAGAGGGAGCGTCTTAACAAGTGGTCCCCGCAATGGGCGCCAGACTCACTTCCGGCTCTCTGTAATTTCCAAGGGCAGCATTACTTCGCACGCTGTAAGCAAAGACGAACACAAGATGTCATCATCCAGTCAACCGTTGGCCTGGAGCGATTATAGACCTGCAACTCATGTCCTCGATGTCAACAAAATTGCAAGTTGCTTTAGTGGACCTTAACGTTTCGCTTGAATGACAGCGACAGCCCGCAATAAAGTGTCGTAAAGTACATCGATTTAGTATATCTTTATTTTATTCGTATTTCAGCATATGTTTTCGTCACGATTTATTGTCTGGTACCTATAATATGTACTAAAATATAAACTTGTTTTTTATTATTAAATACATGAACATGTAGGGTCAAAACAATCAATATAAATTCACAAAAAGGACATACTTTGGATATACCTGTGAATCTGTGAAGACAGCTTGTAAACAAACCGATACAGCAACACCCGCATGGCGAACCTTAAATGGCATGAGTATGACAGCTAAACCTGATAAGCGAACGATTCGAACCCGGGTTCTCTTAGTCGGAAGTCCGAAGCTCTACCCCTGAGCAGCAGCGCTCTACAACAAGACTACTCTAACAGGATACGGGAAATAGGAGAACCCAACATCAATGTGGACGTGCATCATTCAGTTTCTACCAGACCAGTCGCGATGAAGGACAACTAATTATAGATCCTTAAACACATACAGTGGGCATGACTTCTAAGTGCAGTCGACTGAAATAACCTGAACGTTACATAGATAACCCATGATAATTTTATATTTTGCATAGCGCCTTAACCACAGCGTTCATAACGCTTATCATAAGATATATGGGAAATAAGACAAATATAATTACATAAATTAATGACGATAGTTTAAGAATAAAAACAATTATATTGCTAATTAAATGCAAAGAGAAGTTGTTTATGTTGTAAAATATATTAATTAGTTAATTTATTAATTACATATAAAAACTGAATAAATTGCAGTAAAGTGCTCCCATCAATTTAAGTAGTGTGTAGTTTAAGCAACAATGAAAAGGTGCGTCTTTAGAGATGCCTTAACAGAACGAAGACAAGTATTAGAAGTGACAGTAGTCGGCCGAGCATTCTATTCTGCTGCTGATTTCTGCTGAAGACTTCTGGTTGGTTTGTAAATAGACAAAAATGTCTGCAGATACACAGGATAAAATTCAACAAATAACCCCTTTTACGACAGGTCTGCTCTCTTTGTAAGTAATTTGTTGCTGAACTGGCCGCGAGTGAAATTGTCGCAGTAGTTGTAAGACACGGTCGCCACCCCTGGTTTGGTGTCGCTCACTTTCCTGGTCTACGCCCCAAGGCGTCTATGTTTCGGTGACCTGGAGAGGTGATTGAGATACATTTGTCTCGATGTCAACTGTGCCTTTACAACTCACTTGTGTATCGTTTCGCTTGACTGCCCGTAAGAAACGGCGCCCGTGAGAAACACAGCCTGTAAGCTGTTTGTATTTCCAAATGGACAACGTCGCATTTACACGCGCGGCGCTCTCGCGCGTATGAATGTGTATGTGTACGTGCGTATGTGTGCATGTATGTTGCATGTATGTGCGTGTGTACGTTTATGTGTATGTGTGCGCATGTGTGCGCTTGTTGTGTGTGTGTGTGTATGTATGTATGTGTATGTGTGTGTCTGTGTGTGTGTGTTTGTATGTGTGACACTGTGTGTGTTTGTTTGTGTGTTTGTGTGTGTGACACTGTGTGTGTTTGTGTGTTTGTATGTGTGACACTGTGTGTGTGTTTGTGTGTGTTTGTGTGTGTTTGTGTGTATGTGTGTGTGTTTGTATGTGTGACTCTGTGTGTGTGTGTGTGTTTGTGTGTGTGTGTGTGTGTGTATGTGTGTGTGTACCTACATTTATTTACTTTATCATAAAAGATAATTCAGATAGGATCCTGCCTTGACTACAAGGAAAGTGCTATGTACAACGAAATACGGAAGAAATGTCGTTTTGAATTTTATTTTGATGCGATCCCCTGTTATAATAACAACATAAGATTATTAATGAAACGTTCCCCAAATCTTATCTACAAGCTCAATTGCCAATAGCCGGCAAGAGGAAGTTCACCGGGGTCATTGGTGACCACTCAAGCGTGACACAGCGACATATTCAGGGCGCGACTCACATCGGGAGCATCTGTGTACACCCACTTCGCTACACACGCGTCAAACGCCGAAGAACTCAGGTGCAACAACCTAAAGACAACTCTCATAGCGGCTGTTCACCGGACATACTGTAGGTTTGTTTCGCAGAGCAGGAGAATCCACTTGGACGAGTCCACAGATCTCGTAGAATGGCCTCTGCAACGAGGGCGAAGCCGAAAAGGGGGTCACGCCAAGTCCCCGGGCGTAGACCGAACAACGGACCTACCACGGAACGTCCACCACCAACCAGTGACGACGCGTACGCCAGGATAGATTACGTGGCGGGACACGACAACGTGTACATAACGTTGGATGACGACCGACAAACGGCGCCTGATTCGACCAGGACAGGTCCTGGCAATGACCGACGAGTTTCAGAAGGACACGGCAATGGACGAGGAGTTTCACAAGGACACGGCGGGTGAGAACTGACACTGACAGACATAATGGATACTGGCTTAGCAATTGCACTGCTGCTTATCGCAATAGATGGAAAGCGTATATAGTTTGAGACGCTTACAGATAGCCACGAGAGCACGTATAAATCATAGGACCATTCGAACTCTCAATCGCACGCGCACTTACATACACAACCACCCTCACACAAACAATCGCGCGCTCACACACACATACACACACACACACTCACACACACACACATACACACACACTCACGCACACACACACTCACATACACACACGCACGCACGCACACACACACACACACACACATACACACTCACACACACACACACACACACCTCAGTTAAACATATGAAAACATCCTCGCTTTTATGACGTTGTGTTCGTGGATCGCTTTTTCTGCAGTTCGCCCCACGAGACAGGAAGTGGGAACATTAACGGCAGTGGACGCCGGGAATACACTAACAAGATTCGGCTTCTTGTCGAAACCAGCGTATGCATCATACTCTTGGGTTTGGCCTTAAGTGGTGCTGCTCTGAGGTTGTTTTGTGAGTATTTCTTCCCTGCAAAATGTTTCAGAATAACGTATGTACGTAATATTATTGTGCTGTTACATTGCATCGCTTTACTCACACCGAAAACATTACTACGGGAAACTATCTAGTGAGTGGCCAGCAGTCAGGCAGGCAGGCAGGCAGGCAAGCAAGAAGACTATATGTATGTGTGTGTATATATATATATATATATATATATATATATATATGTAATTTTTGTTTTATATATTTTCAGGGCGTTAGAATTTAAATGAGTTCATTGCACAATGAAATAACAGGATTTACAACGATATCATCGTCGTATCGTTGGAAGTATGAATCAACAAAACGTGATCAGTTTTGTTTGTTGTTTCAGTGAAAGGCGACTGTTTTGGTGAGTGAGGCTGGGGCTGCAGTGAATCGGAAATAGCAGTCTGTTGATTTTTCCTCTTTTTTTCTGGAGGGATCAGCCGTACCCTTCGGCGATCCGTGTATTATATTTATTATTAGATGTGGTGGTGGTGGTAGTGGTGGTGGTGGTGGTGGTGGTGGTGGTAGTGGTAGTGGCGGCGGCGGTGGTGGTGGTGGTGGTGGTAGTGGCAGTGGCAGCGGCAGCGGCAGCGGCAGCGGCAGCGGCAGCGGCAGCGGCAGCGGCAGCGGCAGCGGCAGCGGTAGCAGTAGAAGTAGCAGTAGCAGTAGCAGTAGTAGTTAGAGTAGCAGCAGTAGTACTAGTAATAGTACTAGTTGTAGAAATAGTAGTAGATATTGTAATAGTAGCACAAGTATTATTATTACTGTTATTACTGCTACTACGTGGACGGTCCCATTCTCCCGACGATTCGTCTACGTGAATTGCTGCTACTATTACTATTGTTATTATTGTTGTCATCATCATGATTCCTACGATTGTTGTTATTTTTAATATTATATGTAGTCATGTTGTTATCATTGTATGCATCAGCGCACGTCTCTGGTAGCTCCTGTGTCCGTGGCGATATGCGAGCATAATTGCGAGACATTTCCTCAGTACGATTCGTACAGTGTAAGCATATTTTGTTCGTGAAAATTAATTAGTTAGATAATTATCAGCACATAAAACGAAGGCTATGAATACTGAGCTATTACTTTGCAGTGTCCTACCAACTGTCCTACGATGTGAAGGTGACAATTTCAGGGGAGTTGTTTTACGCAACGATGAAGACGTATCATGTGGATTATCGAGACATTCAGAGGATTTACTGTGATGCAGTAAGTTATTTTGTCATGCCGTAAGTAACTTTGAAAATTATTTTGTAATTTGATAGGCAAAGTAAGAAAGTCGTTTAAATGAATGATGCTAACATGTTTTGTGCTGGTTTATTTTTACCATGTCCACGATCTTCGCCGTATTCGCCAGTATATCTCACTTGTCGTAACTAAAACCATTGCAACAGCTCTAGTAAGCAGCATACATGATTACCACAATTCCCTCTTTTACAGTTTTGCAATAAACAGGGATATAGCAAAACTTCAACGTGTCCGAAATTATTGAGCAAAGGTAGTCACGCCTTCTCCACATGGTTCTCGCTCAGTGCCGATTATGAAATCACTGCATTGGCTCTTGCGGAAATGCTACGTACACATTATCTTCAAGAGTTGCACAATATCTTATCATACCTTCTCATCAACACAACCAGCGTTTCTGAATTAGACGCAACAAAATGTCAAGCAACTACAAAAATATGGAACCCGATCAATCTGTAGTAACCCTCTTTACACTCCACGGTTGAAAACTAAAGTTGGAACCCGAGATTTCTCTGTTGCTGCACCAAATCTGTAGAAATCGCTTCGTGACAGTGTTACATTAGAAGGTAGATTATTTTCATTACGCTTTTGTTTAAAAATCCGTCTCTTTAAAGTTATCTATCCCCCTTTCATCAAGCACCTTTATCCATCCACCGTCCACGACTTGAGCATTGTCATATGATCACGAGATTGATTAATCATTTTGTTTTTGTCGCGCCACTGAACTCAAGCGTTGACGATATTAGCACATCAAATATATTTTTTATTATTATATCATCTCATGCAGTTGTATACGAGTAGTAACATATCTACGTATATAATTGTGCAAATATGCACACAACACGCGTGAACATGCACAAGAGCACAATGTGTTGGGTATTTTTTTGTTTTAAGGTGACGTCCCCTTTTAATGAAACTCTCCTCAAGTGTGAAGTACATCGAGTGACGTAAGAGTTTCCTCTATGCTGGTTGTATGAAATGTCATTTTGTTAACGATATGTCCAAAGTCGAATTGTCTTTGAATATCAAGAAATGTTGTCAGCAAAGTGAGTAATACCAAGGTGAATCGTTGAAATTGTAAACACTTAATTACTAATTAATTTAAATACACTGTGGTATGGCTGTGTTGTGTAAGTGACGGGATAGACGGCAATATTTCTTGAAATTCGATGCTTTCTCATTGTTTCCAAAACGTAAACTGTTTCTGCAGACGACAAACTCATAATGTATTTACAGAGGAGGACACATTGCAACGAAAACGCACACATTGCATAGTTTAAAATATAATGCTCTGTCTGTCTGTCTGTCCGCCTGTCGGCCTGCCCGCCTGTCTGCCTGTCCGCCTGGTCGTCTGTCCGCCTGGTCGTCTGTCCGCCTGGTCGTCTGTCCGCCTGGTCGTCTGTCCGCCTGGTCGTCTGTCCTTCCGCCCGTCTCTCCGTCTGTCTTTTGTTTTCCCTCTCCCTCCATCCCTCTGTGTGTCTGTCTGTCCGCCGCCTGTCTGTCTTTCTTATAAATTAACGACATATTTATTATATTTGAGGCAGACAAACAAATGGTTGGTTATGATATTACATATTATTATCACTTCCACAGAAAGCAGTCAGTCACACAGCTAAACGAACCTGTTTACATTGGAATAAAAACCGTCAGAGATGACGCTTTGAATAACAACTAAGTATTTCCAACAGTAGAGGAAGTCATGGAAGCAGCAGTAGAAGAGAAACAGCAAGCCTTGTTGTGTGGTCGTCCCTGGAGTTCGACATGAACGACTTGACGAATGATATAAACAAAAAGAACAAACTGTCTGAACGTCCGACCATGTACGACTACACTAACTACATCAAGGGTGTGATTGACAATGCCCATTCTCGGTTCCAATGGGGCGCCAAAGCCGCAATCCAAGTGGCACCATTTACAGGTATGCACCAACACTCGCCGTAACATATACTATGATTTGTTGGCATAAACAAATATAGTCACAGTTATAAAATAATAATTAAAACAACGTACTCCTCACCAAAATATACATGTTTTATTCCTTCAGCTATGTTCAGCATAAAAACTGTCTCGCAATTGCCGTATTATATAAACGTGACAGTAAATGGTGCTAAGGCGATCATGATGTCAAAACACACATTGCGTATTTAACTGTACATGGAGCAATTGCAGTTTATTTGATGAGTAAGTAAAACCAGATCTACCGAACTCTGACGTAAAAGCAGCGAATCTGAATATTGTTATAAACACAAACATATCCATACATATATTCGACATGATGTCTAACATGTCTGTAATAACAAGTCTAACTATATATATATATATATATATATATATATATGTACGTACAGTTTTTAGTTGTCAGCCTTAGCATTTGCCTTAGCCTTAGCCATATTCTTAGCCTTAGCCTTAGCCTTAGCCTTAGCCTTAGCCTTAGCCTTAGCCTTAGCCTTAGCCTTAGCCTTAGCGTTAGCGTTAGCCTTAGCCTTAGCCTTAGCGTTAGCCTTACTTTTCAGTGACATACGACGTAAAAGTGAAGCTACCTCAAGAGAACTTTGTCGCCGAAATGACGGACACAGACAGTAGGGATTTCAATAATATGCAGATAATATACTGTGACGCCGTAAGTGTATATTTATTGTTTTCTTCAAGTCATAGAAAAAAAGTAAGAAACAAGGTTATATAATGTTCTAGCATCCATAACACAAAAACAAATATACTGAACGTTATAATTGGAATGCATTTTAAAAATACACTAACAACATTGTGTCATAACACATACACGAAAGTGTGAGGTCACTATATAATACTACTTTGCTACATATACTAATGCATGATGGCGTGCCTAAATTGTGACGTGCAATTATGTAGCTGAGAATACATAGTACGTACAAGAGTATACACTTACACGAATGTCATACACACGTGCACTCATGTTTATATAAACACATACACACATTTATATATTCATAATGCTATTTATTAATACTATGTTCTTTCAGATGACAAAGGTCTTCGATGGTATTCTAGCCAAATGTGTGGTTTATCAACTGAGGTAAGATACTAAGCTATGCTAACAGTATGATATGCTATATGCTGCTAATTGTATGTAGCCGATGTTCTGGTAGATGAAACCTGTTTGGTATTCACGAAACGTTTTCCGCAAGTTAGATAATAATACCTGTCGATCTACTGCTCCAATCTCCACCTACGACAACTTGTACAGGGCAAATGTTACCCGGTATCATTGGTAGGCAAGTGTTCTAAGGAAGTAAAGCCTAACACATAAGTGATGAGGAGTTCCTTAGACGGTCTGATTTAAAGGCAGTCTTTTTCCTGTCATATCGTGCAGCTGACCTGATGCCAGATGCATTGCTTTGCATTCATGTGAACAACACCAGTGAGGCAGAGACGACCAAATGTCTCTATAAGCACTGCCCCTTATTGAAGACGACACTGATCTGATCAGTGACAGCACAATACGTGAGAGAGCAGTCATGATTTATATAATGCCAAATCGATTGGCGTAGGGAACGGATGCTACGGGTTGCCTCTGAAGTTAGAGGGATCATCCTGTCCCACCTCAGCTACGGCCTCAAGCCGGGCAGACCACGACCAGAGCATCAACTCAACAGAATGACCGACACATTCCCATCAAACAGTTCAAAGAAAGAAGATATTCGATTAGCACAACGTGTGTGCCATATATCAACGGACGTGTATATTATGCGATGGAGTGATGGTTATGTCCATCATTTGCCATGTTACATGACGGAAAGTCAAACAGCGAATTAAATTTACCAGTCGGAGTATTTAGCTTTCTTATAATAAAATACAACCTTTAACGTTTTGTATAGCAGTATTGTGTTTCCTCCAGTAACGGAAGCGGTGTTGAAGTGGTGTCGTCCCTTGATTTCCTCTGGAAGCAGTTGAAGGATTTGGTGGAGAACTCCGCATCTGAGACAATACCCGCCTACATCGAGACAACGATCGAGAGCAGCGACGTTGACTTCCTAAACGACGCTTTAGTCTCCATTGAGGAAACAGGTGTGTACATCGTCACACGAAACATTGTTTTTATTTACAGGACATATCTTTTTATATAATCACATAATTGACCCATAAGGCGAAATATCACCCAAATGTGTTATTTTGTAGTTTGCGTCGTCAAACGTATTCACGAAAATGAACTGATGATTATGGTATATTTGTGACAATAAACTACACTAGCTGAATTGCAACCCCAATACATAGATGCTCAGATATTTCTTAAACCCATCAAATGTTCTGTGCTTTTTACTAGTTGAAGCTAATTTGTCAAGTATTATTTGTCAAAGGTGTACATCAAGCATTCGCAAAAAAAATCACAAATACACCGAATATGTAGATTTAGTTTTAATAAACTGCACTGTGCTTCCTAGTTATATAAGCTTATTTAATTGTATGTTCTTTGGAAACAACTTAAAATACTTTTGACCGAATGTACCTGACGTGTGTGGGTGGTATTTGCCGTGATTTTGTAAATAATGCTGGAAGCAACTGATGTATTATTCATCAATTGTTGTAAACAAAGACGCAGGTATTCCTACATCATAATAACACCTCTAGTATCTTATCAATACGATGGTTACATACTCATATATACAGTTATATACAGCATTAATCATTGAAATCAATGTGTTAGAGTCTTGGTATGTATAGTGTTTAGTATAAGCGTTTGGTTTGTTTTGGAATTGAATAACAGAGAATGTAATAAAAACCAAAGGTAAAACAATGTAATTAATTCATAGGTAGCAGCGGAGCAGAGGACGTTTTCGGTTTATGTACACAAATCTTATTCACAATACTACGAATATATCACATTGTTTCAGTCAAGTACAGTGTGACCCTAAAACTGAATGGAATGTCATGGAAGGACGACCTGTATTTCCACGATTCATCCACTTATAAATGTACAGAGGCAGACTACTGTGAGGCGGTGAGTCGGACCTTAACGAGATGTATAAATGGGACGCGGTAGCTCAGTAGTAAGAACATCTACACCCACTCGACAGTTTCTTGTGTGAATAATGTCTTTATTAGTTCGAAGCTTGGACAATTTCTCTGCCTCCTCTTTCGTTTAGATCGCTCAGTTGTATGCTGAATTAAAAACACACAAAAATAAACCAAATAGATCTTCCAGATGTACTATTGATTATAAATACGAAAAATATACCAAATAGATTTAGAGATGCCAGATTGATATGGACAGTTCGGAGAAGGTCGTGACATCAAAGAGCCTGAAGAACGTCAGAAGAACGAAGACACTTACTAAGATATGCATTAAATGCCTATTGGAAAGACGAATACCCACAGCATGAAAGAACGCTAAGATGGTGATAATCCTCAAGAAGGGAAATAGGAAACATACGTAGAATTATAGTCTGATATGTCTAGTATGAAACATCTCTATATATAAAGTACTCACAAAATACCAACGAAAAGGTTACAGAAAATACTCGACGAAAACCACGAGATCAACCTAGGTTTAGAAGCAGATACTCAACGACAGCCCACATCCACGTCGTAAAACAACTAAAGGAGAAGTGCTGATAATATAGTAGCTCACTCTGCATCGCCTTCTACTCGATACCAACTCAAGCAGTACTGATCAGACTTTAAGAATACGGGATAGAAAATGTGGACATTGAACTCCTGAGAGAGTTCTACACCAACAGCCTCAACTCGAGCGCTAGACCGTGAAGAGTGGCGACATCTTGTGAGGGAACTATTTATGTAACGAGAACAGTAACACATCCGCGACATTAACTACTGTTAATAAACGTTTTAGCTAACTATTTAACATCGTTTTGCACATATATTGTATGGTTAAGACAAGTTATTAATTGTATTTTATAACAATAATCCTAATTATGTATTACTTATTTTCCCAATCACCTGTGTATTTATTTATTTGATATATATATATATATACATATATATGTGTGTGTGTATATATATTTACCTATTTTACTAAATATAGCGGTTATGACATGGAATGGCACATGCGAAACGGACATAATAAAGTTAATCACGTATGCAACGCGAAAGTGTAAATAATAATAATTAAAATAACAAAATAATTGAGTTGTTTAAAAACAATTTCAAATCTCTAATAGTAGTAGGCATGTGCTGCTTCATATATTCAGTAAACATTTTGAAGTTTCAGAATAACTAATAGCAACATGTATGTTCTGTAGATGAAGGAGACGTTTAACGACACTATGAGCGGATGTGAAGTTGTTCATTTTTGGTAAGTACACCAACAGACTCAACGACACGTGGCAATACTAAGCCCGTCACTAAGACCACCAACTCTGCTAGCACAGTGACACTCGTCACCAACACAACCATCACTTCATCACCCGCCGCCATCATCACCACCATCACTATCGTCACCTTCGACTATCTTCATCACCAACATTGCAACCTACTCCGTCACCAGAACAGTGTCGAAGCAACACCACTGCTATTAGCAAACACGCACACATACTCACATACATATCAATATACTTACACATGCACGCAAGCCAACAGTTTTTAGTTTTACCAAATCTGGTATTTTAAGAATAAATGATGTGCATTGTGAAACAGTAAGTTTGTGTGATCAAGTATTTTGGCACCACAAATTAATCTTATAAACCTATTCTGTAATAAAACTAAACAAAGTATATTTGTAGCATATGTGTTACCCCATACTTCAGCATAATACAAATATCTGCAGTTATTCTGCGATTACCATAACTAGTGTAATTGTTTTTTTTATATATTACGAGAAAATCTATTAACAAAAAAAACATGTCTGCAGTTGTTAATCCACCATTTATCACCCGAACAAGTTCATTTATGTCTCTATCACAACATAATTGATTTGTATCATCAGCAAATAAAATATACTTGAACACTTGTGAGACTTTACAGATGTGATTAATATATATTATAAATAATTTTGGTTCCAAAATGGAACCCTGAGGGACACCACACGATACATTTACTATTTCTGAATGACAGTTATTAAAACTGACAAATTGCTTTCTATTTTTTTTAAATAACTCTAAATCCATTCCTGTGCGACACCACGCAAATCATAGAAATGCAGTTTTGTACACAGTATATCATGATCAACAGCATCAAAGGCCTTGTTTAGGTCAATAAATACTCCAACAGTATATTGATTTTTTTAATGAAGTTGTAATTTCTTCTACCAAATCTAAAAGAGCCTCAGTTGTTGACATGCTAGATCTAAACCCATACTGACTTGGACTGAGTAGGTTACATTTATCAATGAACAAGTCCAATATGTTGTTATATAGTTTCTCCAGAATGTTTGAGAATTGTGGTAATAAAGATATTGGCCTGTAATTTGTAAAAACGTGCATAGATAGATAGGCAGACAGACAGACAGACAGACAGACAGACAGACAGACAGACAGACAGACAGACAGACAGACAGACAGACAGACATATAGATAATATGTACACACTCGAAGATGCCTGGGCCAGCGAGCTTGTGTGACAGGCATCTGAGAGCAAATAATATTTAACTTATATTTATTGTTGATACACTCAAATGCAAACTCATACACACATTCTCACATACCCACATACAGAGATAAAGATTCACAGTGTCACCTCCACGTAGGTTTCTGCCGTGAATCATGACACTGTTGGAAAATCGGTGTTGTGTGCGGTGGCAAAAACTGCACTACTAAAAGGTATGACTTACAAATATAATATGTATATTTTTTTGTTTCCAGAAAATGCAATCGACGAAAGAAAATGGTGTAAATGTGAACATTGAAAAAGCAACGTGCTTGGATTTACAACACTGGAATAACAACATATACACTGAGTTTGTAATGTGCCGTGAACCTTGGCTTACAATGTGCTTGGATTTATGACACAGCAATATGTACACTGAGTGTGTAGTGTGCCGTGAACACTGTCACACGTAACATGCTTGGATTTATGACACTGGACTGACAATACCTACAATGAGTCTGTAGTGTCTTGTGAACATTGGGATGTGGATACATCAGTGCTTTGAACAATGACACACTTTGACACGTGGTGGGTCAGTTGGTACCTTGTGTGGCTTATGAACATTGATACACTTAGCTTGGCACTGATTGCCACTGAACTTAATATTACAAACGTCGAGTCACGTTTTACTGTCAATTCTCATTACATGCTATGAATTAACTGGTTGTTGTACCTGTCGTTCTGCATGTATACATGTCGGCTGCACACTGTGAACAATATAGAATATTATTTTATATTAAAATGCGAGACATTGTACAAAACAAAGTTGATCGCAGTATATTGGGGTTTATTTTGCACTGTGATATTATTCACAATAACAATATTCTGACCAATACAATTACGCCAAGGTCAATTTTAAAAAGAAATATAATTGATGGTTCACACTCTGATATGCAATTATGTTGACTATATGAACATAAATGATCCATTATAACAACATATGTGTGGAATTACAAACTATTTAGTTCATGAATTGCACTTAATAATATACTTAAAGGGAATAACAACACCTAATGCTTGAATTCGTATTCAGTTACATCCTTATATACATTTCCATACACACCAAGCCAACAAAATAAAAACAAATAAACGAATTAGAAATTCCACATTTTATGCAATGCCAATGCAGTTGTTCAAATATGCATATTTTTGCCGCGCTTTTCGAAAGCTGCGATGTGACGTCACAGGTGGGAGACCGCCGCAGCGATGGCGTACCTCACAGCTAGCTGAATAGGAGTTGTTTGCGTAAAGTCAGCAATAAAATGGTGTATTGTGTGGCATTTGGTTGCAATGCCAACTCGTCTCAGGGTGGGGGAATACATCATGTTTTCAAGTTCCCAACGGATCCACTTTTATTGAAGAAATGGCTTGTAAAAATCAAGAGAGCGAACTTCAAGCCGACCAAACACAGTCGACTTTGCGCCGTTAATTTCGAGACAACTTGTTTCGAACGCGACCCGGAGACGATGGCAGCCCTTGGATATGCTGGTGCTCGAGTGTCGTTGAAAAGCGATGCAGTTCCAAGTATATTCCCGGCAGTAGAAGCTGCATTTATGCCATAAATCCGCAGAATACAGGCGTCTGCACGGTCAGAATCGTCGGCTGGTGGGTCCCGCAAGCGTAGCGCAGCCAGTGCCGCTGTCGGGTCTGCTGCTGCTGCCGCAGGTTCCGCGAGCATGACGCCGTCTTCCTCGGGGTACCTGTTTCCCTCTACGAGTGGTGGATTTACGAGGACTGCTTACCGAAAGCGTCAACGAATCAAGGTAATTCTTATATATTATTCCTAGGATAAATATTATCCTTATAAACTGGTGGAATAACTAAATAAGGTCTGGACGGTTTCGTGTGCTTCAACTGTCAAAACTCAGTCAAGTGTCGAGCTCCCCAAGGCCAAGACCAAGTGTCAAACTCAAATATTCGACTTATTGTCGTCATCCTCTATTAGGCTACTTCCAACCACACCAACGTCCAACGAACTCATTCTAATTATCTTAGATTATAATTGCTCTAGCTATGCATGATAATTAAAGTATGTTAAATGTTAAGAAATATTCCAGTATAATCATGATAAGAAATATTTGTTATTGTATTCATTGTTGAATTAGCTATATTAGACGTTATCGTAACTTTTGAAACAGCAAGAAGTAAAACTATAAATGATTGCAGTATGAATTTGTAGATAGGAAGCGTGTAATGTCTAAAATGTATTTGATGTTGATTTTGTGTAAATATTTGTTTTTATGCAACTCATTTATTATTTTAAAAAGAAAACATTTGGACATTACCTGTGAAGGAAAAGATCACCTACAGTGAGTTCACAACTTTCTTTGTGTAGTAGGACATTGTGAGGCATGATTACTTTGGACAGAGGAATTCACTCATGCACTGTAACTTACATCTATGATTACAGATAAACATTAACTGTGATTAATTATCTCTGTTGTAAGGGTAAAACAAAACAATTGAGTAAAAGTGTATACAGTCATATGGTATACTGGTTGCATTGTATTTATTACAGCATGTCACAAATCTTATGGATGCTGTGAAGAAACGCAGATTGGAGTTCCCCAGCTACAGCAAAGCTCTAGAATCTGCTGCACAGACTGGGATCGTTGCACCACCCCCACTGACAGCATCATATCAGCACATCTTAAAGGAAGTTCTTATCGACAGACATCGTTCACGATACCAGTAGTTCATTCCAAAACTTGCTGTATACCTCCAAAATACCAATGGTATATGAATGTATTTTTGCATCTACATGTGCATATTGTAGGCTGTAGGTTTTAACTTTTAGGTGTTGCAGAGTGTTATTGGACATCTATCATACTTAGATGCACTGGGATGGGCATAACCATGAGTTTTGTATTCAACACATGTGATTGTCCTCATGGCCTCGCATAGCGAAATCCCACATACTGTTCAGATGGGTATGTAGTCCGAATTGAATTGACGACACATGATGGCAGTATATTGCGGTTGTATCGTCCTAGGCGGTGCCATACCCACAACACAAAGCGACGATAAGCAACGTGTCTGTAGATGCTGTAAAAAAAACTTTAGATTACCTATTCATCTGCATCATAATTTTGTGCAGATACAGCCAAGGTACACATAAAAATTACCAACAAAAGGCAAAGCATTTCCACAAATAGTCAGAGAATGTTGTTCACACTTGTGGTAGGATCAACAGTAGGCAGGCAACACTGAGAACATTGGCCTACAGTGAAATTGCTGTCAAACATCAGAATCAATGAATGAATGTGAAGCCAATAAGGTATATCAGTACAACGTGTCATAACGTGATTAAAAATAATATTAATAAAATGTTGCATTTTTAACTCATTACATGGTTTTAGCAAAGTAATCGTACTCATAGCTGCCCTCGAACTCATCAAAGTGTACTCGGTAACCCAGACCCTTTTCCGTGGTACTTACTTGTGAATTTCATCATTGTCGTCCATCGGTACAGTTAAATTCATATACTGCCAACTCCATAACATGGTGATTTAAAAAGTTCGGAGCAAATCCGTTAAGTTCTGTTACGCATTTAATTTGTGCATCGTCAGTTTTCCTTGCTACTGCCAATGTCTTGGCAGCACACGCTCTCCCTTTCGGTTGACATACACTTACAAGTTACAGTTGCCGCACGAACACCTACAAGGAAGAGCAAGGCATCTCATTACCCCCTCAACATTAACACCTGCTTTTTATATAATATCGTGAGTGGCTAAAACGTCTTATACTTGATACACACAAACTAGACAGCTATGCTTACGACGTCACAGTACACAGAAGGTTCGCAAGTTTAACAAGTCTAATAACTTTGTTTACGTTTTATCACTTCGATCGTTCCATGACCTACTTTAGAGTTTAGTAGTTAGGCTCAGTCGTCGTGGACTTAGCCACAACATCAATCTACAGGCGTAGGTAAGTAACACTCTGTATAATTTTGACACCACAGTTAATTTTTCGAGAGTTTTCACACCATATTTGTCAGTCAAACCGTTTGACAAAGATAGTACACTTGAAATGACGGTACGAAATGACAGCTTACCAGTCGGTATTCCCTTTGCGTCCCCGACCGTCACTCTCCCCGTCCGACCCCTCGCTACTCTCGCTCAAATTATCTGCAGGATCTTCGGTCACCACACTGTCTGCCAGTGGTTCGAAATCATATGATTTAACCTCGTATTCCGTAAAACTTCCACTAGCCATGATGATCGCAACAACTTCCTAACAGTGAACAAATGGCGTTTCCAACTGAAGCGGTGTCAACTCTGACGTCACTATGTCACGTGATCGCTTAGCTCATTAAATCTGAAAAGTCCGCGGGATCTGCAGGCATGCCGTGTTTATCTTTTTTTAAATATAGATTTTTTTCTGTACTTTTAAATATACCCAAATGTTACATATAATACTATACTACATGTATATGCAATAAAAGCATCTTAGACAATGACTTGTTTCTATTTCCTTTAAGACTTAAGTCATCTCTCAACAATATACGTCACCTGCCAGCTATTGGCAGTTATTTAGGTCACGCCAAGGTCTTATCAATGTCATGTGATATGGGGGGGGGGGTCAACACTTGGTTATTTGATCTATAAATACCCTTATTAGAATAATATTCTGGTCAAGACAATTACGTCAAGGTCAACTTTAAAAAACAAATGTCACAACTTTTGGTTTCATTGTCTGCCACTTGGTGGCAGCACAAATTTCAAGTCACAGAAAATGGATTTGAAACCTGTGGACACAATTGCCTGTTTTTCTGTCTCTAGAAAATCGAATAACGTTGTTAATAATAAAGCTATTGAAAAAATAAAAATGTGTTTTGTACTATATACGCTACACTATCACGCAAAAGTGTGTAAATGATTCTATATCTATGACAAGTTTGAAAATGTTGTTGATGTACCTGTCTAACTATGTCTATGACAGCTCACCGGAACTCATGTGAACAAGATTCCAAATAATGTACTTGTAATATTTGTGTTTTGACCAATCAAAATGTCAACCAATACACCGATGGTGAATGTACGTTATATTTAAATCGATCGGTTATGTTTCTGTAATTAAAAAAGATTCATGTGGATGTCAACGATTGGGTATAACGGTATATATTGCCTACAGCAATAATCCGTGGTATTAACGTTTAAGTTTAGAAATCCAAGATATTCCAGGTTCATCAGATGCATAGCCATATGCCTACACCATTTGGACCTCCATGTTTGCAGTTGTTAATCCACGATTTATCACCCGAACAAGTTCATTTAAGTCTCTATCACAACATAATTGATTTGTATCATCAGCAAATAAAATATACTTGAACACTTGTGAGACTTTACAGATGTGATTAATATACATTATAAATAATTTTGGTTCCAAAATGGAACCCTGAGGGACACCACACGATACATTTACTATTTCTGAATGAAAGTTATTAAAACTGACAAATTGCTTTCTATTTTTTTAAATAACTCTAAATCCATTCCTGTGCGACACCACGCAAATCATAGAAATGCAGTTTTGTAAACAGTATATCATGATCAACAGTATCAAAGGCCTTGTTTAGGTCAATAAATACTCCAACAGTATATTGATTTTTGACAAGATTCCAAATAATTTACTTGTAATATTTGTGTTTTGACCAATGAAAATGTCAACCAATACACCGATGCTGAATATACGTTATATTTAAATCGATCGGTTATGTTTCTGTAATTAAAAAAGATTCATGTGGATGTCAACGATTGGGTATAACGGTATATATTGCCTATAGCAATAATCCGTGGTATTAACGTTTAAGTTTAGAAATCCAAGATATTCCAGGTTCATAAGATGCATAGCCATATGCCTACACCATTTGGACCTCCACCTACAATCCTCAGTATCCAACAACTAACCTTCACATACACGTACCTGGAAACCAACTGGATCCATCCATTAAGGCTTCACCAGAAACTTCCAATTGCATAAAATTAATAAATTCCTATACTCTGGCAGATTTTTGTCTGGGATGCCGAGTTCCATACAAAATTAAAGAGAGGTGGTAGGCGAATTGTTAAAGTTATAGTTTTTTTATTATTGGTAACAATTGTACAGTAGTGTAGTGATGCAGAGGCTACAACTTCAGACTCTCGACTAAAAGGACATGGTTTTGTGCTGCCGTGTCTAACGTTGGCAAGTTTGTTCACTCTACATTGCTCCAGTTCACTTAGCTATAGTTTTATTAATTAATATCTGGCTATAGACAGTGGTGGATTTTTGTGTAAGAACAATGTTTGCGCTTTAATTGCAGCATTGCTGGGCGATTCCCAGAGATGCTGAAATGGTGTTCCATTGAACAGTTTTGCCAGGGAGGAAAGTGTAAAGCGCTTTAGCCAATCCTAATAAAGGATTGTATACAGCGATATAGAAGAACTTACCTTTTAATAAATACTAATATAGCTAGTTAAAGAGCAAATTAGCTTCACATAAGTATGCCAAGCTCAGGCGCCCATGTATCTTAGCTTGCATACCATGAACCAATTTAAGGAGCATTGTAAATAATGAGCAACCATGATGATGATAATGATGCTGTGTAAAGTTGTTTTTAATAAATCACCAAAATAATTAAAACAGCTATACGTTCACTTCTGAGCCAACACATGTAATAATGTAGGAAATGCACCATCGTAAATACTATGTTATGTATACACAATTGGGTATCACTCGTCTTCACTATGAGGCCATGAAGGGATGTTGCACCCGTCTGAACATCTCATCTCCCACCTATTTTGCAGCCAACCTCTGTTTTTACAACATAACAACATTAACACTAAATGAGCACCTGTTGCTTCTAGTATAATTTTAATGGAGGGAATTATTTCAGAACATTATTTAAGATTACCTTCAATAAATTCAGTCACAAACAATAAGTATATCATTGCATTCCAGTAATAATTACTCCATAGATAAGATTCAAAGAAGAATGACGACCGGCTCTCTTCCTTATTTACATCAATGATTTACGTAATACCAACTCCACCAGTATGCCTCTTTGCAGATGCCTGTCTCTTATACATATGATTGTTAACTCCACCAGGAGTGTTGGCCAGTACTTAAACAAGACAAGGCTGGGAAGCATGCACCACGAGATCTTCAAAGATAACTTTGGATTTTGTATCTACAACTGGAAACGTGGGCCCTCTCCAGCCAAGCAAAGAACAAGCTAGCAACCGCACAAGCGTTGAACGAAGTATGTTAAGCATCACATAAACCGATAGAAAAAAAACATATGGTTGAGAGAAAAGGCGAAGACGTTATTAAACAGGTCAGATGACGGACACGGGCCTAGAGAGTTGGAATGTGATGTTGTTCAAGGTGTTTCATGAAGCGGCTATGAAGTATGTGTTCTAGAAGCTTGGAAGTGTGCTTTCTTATCTTCTAATAATCGGCCATATTTCAAAGGATATATTGCTTGACATTTTGAAGATCAAAACGCAAATATTACGTGTAAAATGTTTGGAATCCAAAACGTAACCGGGGACGAAGCTATCTTTGACAGCTAACCGGAACTCATGAAAAAAGGGTTCCAAGCGACTCCATAGGCGTCGCTGCGACTATAAGAATTACCGAATTCGGATAAGACAGCCACACGCCTCAACAGGGAAGAATAATTGTAGTATCCGCAAACCTTAGCTCTGACATGACATACGTCACACATATGGTTTGTTTGTCACATTCTCTTTTCCGGAGGCACATACACTCATGCATTTTGAAGGCAACGTAAATGCAACATAGGTATGCAAATATATATATATATATATATATATATATATATATATATCATACCGTGAGCTTGTGTTAACATACCTGTTGTGATATTCGTAAATTAAAGTAAAACGTTTACTGAAATTATAGAGTGTGGTGATATTCGTAAATAAAAGTAAAACGTTTGCTGAAATTGTAGAGTGTGGTATGTTTGAAAGTGTTTATTTGTTAAAGATATTTTATGTGGTGAAACATTGATATAACAATATAAGTCGACAACACATGCAATACTGTTGTAAACACTTTCACGCACACTCTAAGGCTTTTACAAACATTCATTCATTAGGCCATATGCTGGTGTGTTTGTATCTACTGTTCCAGAGTGGATATCAGTGAAACATTAAAATCACTGAAATGATCATTTCAATGGTTTGTGGAACCATTGAAATGATCATTTCAGTGAATTTAATGTTTCACTGATATCCACAACACTTTTTAAATTTTAAACTAATACATAAGAACGTAACCAGACCAAAGGAGTCGCCCACTCACAAACATGTCATGCAATTTGACAACACCAACTTCAAATTGCTTGTTTTCTACAAAATCCAAACAATTTCGCAAACACAAAATGTCTGGGAAAAATGCCAGAAATTCCTTTGCCATTGTGGAGTGGAGAGCAGGCACAATGATCACTACTGTAGTTTCACAATAGTGTTACTAAATGTCACTTCGTTATTAAGGCTTCGCTCCTGTTCGTGAAGATACTGATGTTAAGGTAAATTCACATATCATTGATTTGGATGGAACAATCTTCTAAAATGGAACATATTTATATTTCATTTTATTTTTAATCCGCCGTTACCCTTCCAAGACTCTAGCTTCTTGATGACGCTGTAACATTAAAATAAATTAAATTGAAAAAGATGAAACAAAATTTAATATTTCAAACACTTGCCGCCACAACACAGCTGGCAATAAAAGTTCGGCAATGATAGTGTCAATAATATAAACATCATGTAAGAATGTGTGTGTTTGTGTGTGTGTGGAGTGTTTGAACAATTATGTTGTGAACATGTGAATGCTTTTTATATGTGTTGTACTAACTATTTCATCATTAAGTGTTGTTGTTGCTAATCAACTTTTTTTCTCGTTCTATTACTTGTGTGTGTGTGCGTGCGTGCGTGCGTGCGTGCGTGCGTGTGTTAAAAGTGTATACTGTATATACTACTGCACTCATTACTTTTCTTTATTACGAAAAGTGGTCGCTAATCACATGTGTGTGTGTGTGTGTGTTTGTGTGTGTGTGCGTGTGTGCGTGCGTGCGTGCGTGCGTGGGTGTGTGTGAGTGTCTGATGTTGTGGGCATGTGTTTTGTACGTGTGTGCGTATGAATAGTTGTGGATGATTTGTTTCCCAAATCTCATTTCGGACATGGCGTCATGACTGAGTGCGTGCTGCCAATATTCTCAACAAACGGAACATTGTCTTTATAGATAATACACTGTTCGTCTTTGTAGTCGGTGGCCTTGCAATTTTGGCTGACCATGACGCATCTGCGTAGACACTCATCAAGGGAGTCTACTTGGAATGAGTACAGGGAATCTCCATCATCGCCGCCTTTGTTGCGCCACACCCTGAATTGCGGAACGCACTCTGCAAAAAGGTTTGCTAACAATTACTCATCAATCCAGAACCAAAGACAGTGAAATGTACTGCCGCGAAACGAGGCTTATCCAACTGTATATTTGTTCGTGCTTTCAATTCACCTCCATATATCTGACCATCATTTATGCTAAATTTAATATTAACATGTACATAGGAGATTATGAAAATATATGTTTAAACACTGCCCAACAGATGGCGCTGCGGAAACTGTGTGCTCTACAGCGACCCAACCTTGGCATCGCATCAGAATTCGTAAGGAATTGGTGTCGGTGATGGCAGCAGAACTGTCCAGAGAGAAACCTAGTTATGGAAAGTACCCATGTGCAGCAAGGACTTTGCACAGAGAAACCTAGTCATGGAAAGTACCCATGTGCAGTAGGGACTTTACAAAGATAAACCTAATCATGGAAAGTACCCATGTGCAGCCGAGACTTTGCACAAAGAAACCTAGTCATGGAAAGTACACATGTGCAGCAGAGACTTTGCACAGAGAAACCTAGTCATGGAAAGTACCAATGCGCAGCAAAGACTTTGCACAGAGAAACCTAGTCATGGTAAATACCCATGTTCAGCAGATACTTTGCACAAAGAAACCTAGTCATGGAAAGTACCCATGTGCACCAGAGATTTTGCTCAGAGAAAACTAGTCATGGAAAGGACCCATGTTCTGCAGGGAGTTTGCACAGAGAAACCTAGATATGGAAAGTGCCCATGTGCAGCAGATACTTTTCACGGAGAAATCTAGTCATGGAAAGTACCCATGCGCAGCAAAGACTTTGCACAGAGAAACCTAGTCATGGTAAATACCCATGTGCAGCAGAGACTTTGCACAAAGAAACCTAGTCATAGAAAGTAAACATGTGCAGCAGAGATTTGCACAGAGAAACCTAGTTATGGAAAGTACCCATGAGCAGCAGAGACTTTGCTCAGACAAACCTAGTCATGGAAAGTACCCATGTGCAGCAGAGACTTTGCACAGAGAAACCTAGTCATTGAAAGAACCCGTGTGCAGCAGATACTTTCCACGGAGAAATCTAGTCATGGAAAGTACCCAAGCGCAGCAAAGACTTTGCACAGAGAAACCTAGTCATGGTAAATACCCATGTTCAGCAGAGACTTTGCACAAAAGAACCTAGTCATGGAAAGTACCTATGTGCAGCAGAGAATTTGCTCAGAGAAAACTAGTCACGGAAAGGACCCATATTCAGCAGGGATTTTGCACAGAGAAACCTAGTCATGGAAAGTACGCATATGCAGCAGATACTTTGCTCAGAGAAAACTAGTCATGGAGAGGACCCATGTTCAGCAGGGACTTTGCACAGAGAAACCTAGTCATGGAAAGTACCCATGTGCAGCAGAAACTTTCCACGGAGAAATCTAGTCATGGAAAGTACCAATGCGCAGCAAAGACTTTGCACAGAGAAAACTAGTCATGGTAAATACCCATGTTCAGCAGAGACTTTGCACAAAGAAACCTAGTCATGGAAAGTACCCATGTGCAGCAGGGACATTGCAAAGAGAAACCTAGTCATAGAAAGCACCCATGTGCAGCAGAGAATTTGTACAGAGAAACCTAGTCAAGGAAAGTACCCATGTGCAGCAGGGAGTTTGCACAGAAAAACAGAGTCATGAAAAGTACCCATGTGCAGCAAAGATTTTGCACAGAGAAACTTAGTCATGGAAAGTACCCATGTGCAGCAGGGAGTTTGCACAGAGAAACCTAGTCATGGAAAGTACCCATGTGCAGCAGATAATTTGCACAGAGAATGCTAGTCATGGAAAGTATCCATGTGCAGCAGGGAGTTTGCACAGAGAAACCTAGTCATGAAAAGTATCCATGTGCAGCAGGGAGTTTGCACAGAGAAACATAGTCATGGAAAATTCCCATGTGCAGCAGAAATGTTGCAGAGAGAAACCTAGTCATGGAAAGTACCCATGTGCAGCAGATAATTTGCACAGAGAAACCTAGTCATGGAAAGTACCCATGTGCAGCAGAGAATTTGCACAGAGAAACCTAGTAATGGAAAGTACCCATGTGCAGCAAGGACTTTGCACAGAGAAACATAGTCATGGAAAGTACCCATGTGCAGCAGAGACTTTGCACAGAGAAACCTAGTCACGGAAAGTACTCATGTGCAGCAGAGACTTTCCACGGAGAAATCTAGTCATGGAAAGTACCAATGCGCAGCAAAGACTTTGCACAGACAAACCTAGTCATGGTAAATACCCATGTTCAGCAGATACTTTGCACAAAGAAACCTAGTCATGGAAAGTACCCATGTGCAGCAGAGACTTTGCACAGAGAAACCTAATCATGGAAAGTACCCATGTGCAGCAGATAATTTGCACAGAGAATGCTAGTCATGGAAAGTATCCATGTGCAGCAGGGAGTTTGCACAGAGAAACCTAGTCATGGAAAGTTTCCATGTTCAGCAGGGAGTTTGCACAGAGAAACATAGTCATGGAAAATTCCCATGTGCAGCAGAAATGTTGCACAGAGAAACCTACTCATGGAAAGTACCCATGTGCAGCAGAGAATTTGCACAGAGAAACCTAGTCATGGAAAGTACCCATGTGCAGCAGAGAATTTGCACAGAGACACTTTGAAATGGAAAGTACCAAAGCGCAGCAAAGACTTTGCACAGAGAAACCTAGTCATGGTAAATACCCATGTTCAGCAGAGACTTTGCACAAAGAAACCTAGTCATGGAAAGTACCCATGTGCAGCAGAGATTTTGCTCAGAGAAACCTAGTCATGGAAAGGACCCATGTTCAGCAGGGACTTTGCACAGAGAAACCTAGACATGGAAAGTGCCAATGTGCAGCAGAGACTTTTCACGGAGAAATCTAGTCGTGGAAAGTACCCATGCGCAGCAAAGACTTTGCACAGAGAAACCTAGTCATAGAAAGTAAACATGTGCAGCAGAGATTTGCACAGAGAAACCTAGTCATGGAAAGTACCCTTGTGCAGCAGATAATTTGCACAGAGAATGCTAGTCATGGAAAGTATCCATGTGCAGCAGGGAGTTTGCACAGAGAAACCTAGTCATGGAAAGTACCCATGTGCAGCAGGGAGTTTGCACAGAAAAACAGAGTCATGGAAAGTACCCATGTGCAGCAGATCATTTGCACAGAGAATGCTAGTCATGGAACGTATCCATGTGCAGCAGGGAGTTTGCACAGAGAAACCTAGTCATGGAAAGTACCCATGTGCAGCAAAGATTTTGCACAGAGAAACTTAGTCATGGAAAGTACCCATGTGCAGCAGGGAGTTTGCACAGAAAAACAGAGTCATGGAAAGTACCCATGTGCAGCAGATCATTTGCACAGAGAATGCTAGTCATGGAACGTATCCATGTGCAGCAGGGAGTTTGCACAGAGAAACCTAGTCATGGAAAGTATCCATGTGCAGCAGGGAGTTTGCACAGAGAAACATAGTCATAGAAAATTCCCATGTGCAGCAGAAATGTTGCACAGAGAAACCTAGTCATGGAAAGTACCCATGTGCAGTAGGGACTTTACAAAGAGAAACCTAATCATGGAAAGTACCCATGTGCAGCCGAGACTTTGCACAGAGAAACCTAGTCATGGTAAATACCCATGTTCAGCAGAGACTTTGCACAAAGAAACCTAGTCATGGAAAGTACCCATGTGCAGCAGAGATTTTGCTCAGAGAAACCTAGTCATGGAAAGGACCCATGTTCAGCAGGGACTTTGCACAGAGAAACCTAGACATGGAAAGTGCCAATGTGCAGCAGAGACTTTTCACGGAGAAATCTAGTTGTGGAAAGTACCCATGCGCAGCAAAGACTTTGCACAGAGAAACCTAGTCATAGAAAGTAAACATGTGCAGCAGAGATTTGCACAGAGAAACCTAGTCATGGAAAGTACCCTTGTGCAGCAGATAATTTGCACAGAGAATGCTAGTCATGGAAAGTATCCATGTGGAGCAGGGAGTTTGCACAGAGAAACCTAGTCATGGAAAGTACCCATGTGCAGCAGATAATTTGCACAGAGAATGCTAGTCATGGAAAGTATCCATGTGCAGCAGGGAGTTTGCACAGAGAAACCTAGTCATGGAAAGTACCCATGTTCAGCAGGGCCTTTGCACAGAGAAACCTAGTCATGGAAAGTACCAATGTGCAGCACAGACTTTCCACGGAGAAATCTAGTCATGGAAAGTACCCATCTGCAGCAGGGAGCTTGCACAGAGAAACCTAGTCAAGGTAAATACCCATGTGCAGCAGAGACTTTGCACAAAGAAACCTAGTCATAGAAAGTAAACGTGTGCAGCAGAGATTTGCACAGAGAAACCTAGTCATGGAAAGGACCCATGTCCAGCAGGCACTTTGCACAGAGAAACCTAGTCATGGAAAGGACCCATGTCCAGCAGGCACTTTGCACAGAGAAACCTAGTCATGGAAAGTACCCATGTGCAGCACAGAATTTGCACAGAGAATGCTAGCTGTGGAAAGTATCCATGTGCAGCAGAGACTTTGCTCAGAGAATAATAGTCACGGAAAGGACCCATATTCAGCAGGGACTTTGCACAGAGAAACCTAGTCATGGAAAGTACCAATGCGCAGCTAAGACTTTGCACAGAGAAACCTAGTCATGGTAAATACCCATGTTCAGCAGAGACTTTGCACAAAGAAACCTAGTCATGGAAAGTGCCCATGTGCACCAGAGATTTTGCTCAGAGAAAACTAGTCATGGAGAGGACCCATGTTCAGCAGGGACTTTGCACAGAGAAACATAGTCATGGAAAGTACCCATGTGCAGCAGAAACTTTCCACAGAGAAATCTAGTCATGGAAAGTACCCATGTGCAGCAGGGACATTGCAAAGAGAAACCTAGTCATAGAAAGCACCCATGTGCAGCAGAGAATTTGTACAGAGAAACCTAGTCAAGGAAAGTACCCATGTGCAGCAGGGAGTTTGCACAGAAAAACAGAGTCATGGAAAGTACCCATGTGCAGCAAAGATTTTGCACAGAGAAACTTAGTCATGGAAAGTACCCATGTGCAGCAGGGAGTTTGCACAGAAAAACAGAGTCATGGAAAGTACCCATGTGCAGCAGATAATTTGCACAGAGAATGCTAGTCATGGAAAGTATCCATGTGCAGCAGGGAGTTTGCACAGAGAAACCTAGTCATGGAAAGTATCCATGTGCAGCAGGGAGTTTGCACAGAGAAACATAGTCATAGAAAATTCCCATGTGCAGCAGAAATGTTGCACAGAGAAACCTAGTCATGGAAAGTACCCATGTGCAGTAGGGACTTTACAAAGAGAAACCTAATCATGGAAAGTACCCATGTGCAGCCGAGACTTTGCACAAAGAAACCTAGTCATGGAAAGTACACATGTGCAGCAGAGACTTTGCACAGAGAAACCTAGCCATGGAAAGTACCAATGCGCAGCAAAGACTTTGCACAGAGAAACCTATTCATGGTAAATACCCATGTTCAGCAGAGACTTTGCACAAAGAAACCTAGTCATGGAAAGTACCCATGTGCACCAGAGATTTTGCTCAGAGAAAACTAGTCACGGAAAGGACCCATGTTCTGCAGGGAGTTTGCACAGAGAAACCTAGACATGGAAAGTGCCCATGTGCAGCAAGGACTTTGCACAAAGAAACCTAGTCATGGAAAGTACCCATGTGCAGCAGAGATTTTGCTCAGAGAAACCTAGTCATGGAAAGGACCCATGTTCAGCAGGGACTTTGCACAGAGAAACCTAGACATGGAAAGTGCCAATGTGCAGCAGAGACTTTTCACGGAGAAATCTAGTCGTGGAAAGTACCCATGCGCAGCAAAGACTTTGCACAGAGAAACCTAGTCATAGAAAGTAAACATGTGCAGCAGAGATTTGCACAGAGAAACCTAGTCATGGAAAGTACCCTTGTGCAGCAGATAATTTGCACAGAGAATGCTAGTCATGGAAAGTATCCATGTGCAGCAGGGAGTTTGCACAGAAAAACAGAGTCATGGAAAGTACCCATGTGCAGCAGATAATTTGCACAGAGAATGCTAGTCATGGAAAGTATCCATGTGCAGCAGGGAGTTTGCACAGAGAAACCTAGTCATGGAAAGTATCCATGTGCAGCAGGGAGTTTGCACAGAGAAACATAGTCATAGAAAATTCCCATGTGCAGCAGAAATGTTGCACAGAGAAACCTAGTCATGGAAAGTACCCATGTGCAGTAGGGACTTTACAAAGAGAAACCTAATCATGGAAAGTACCCATGTGCAGCCGAGACTTTGCACAAAGAAACCTAGTCATGGAAAGTACACATGTGCAGCAGAGACTTTGCACAGAGAAACCTAGCCATGGAAAGTACCAATGCGCAGCAAAGACTTTGCACAGAGAAACCTATTTATGGTAAATACCCATGTTCAGCAGAGACTTTGCACAAAGAAACCTAGTCATGGAAAGTACCCATGTGCACCAGAGATTTTGCTCAGAGAAAACTAGTCATGGAAAGGACCCATGTTCTGCAGGGAGTTTGCACAGAGAAACCTAGACATGGAAAGTGCCCATGTGCAGCAAGGACTTTGCACAAAGAAACCTAGTCATGGAAAGTACCCATGTGCAGCAGAGATTTTGCTCAGAGAAACCTAGTCATGGAAAGGACCCATGTTCAGCAGGGACTTTGCACAGAGAAACCTAGACATGGAAAGTGCCAATGTGCAGCAGAGACTTTTCACGGAGAAATCTAGTCTTGGAAAGTACCCATGCGCAGCAAAGACTTTGCACAGAGAAACCTAGTCATAGAAAGTAAACATGTGCAGCAGAGATTTGCAAAGAGAAACCTAGTCATGGAATTACCCTTGTGCAGCAGATAATTTGCACAGAGAATGCTAGTCATGGAAAGTATCCATGTGCAGCAGGGAGTTTGCACAGAGAAACCTAGTCATGGAAAGTACCCATGTGCAGCAGATAATTTGCACAGAGAATGCTAGTCATGGAAAGTATCCATGTGCAGCAGGGAGTTTGCACAGAGAAACCTAGTCATGGAAAGTACCCATGTTCAGCAGGGCCTTTGCACAGAGAAACCTAGTCATGGAAAGTACCAATGTGCAGCACAGACTTTCCACGGAGAAATCTAGTCATGGAAAGTACCCATCTGCAGCAGGGAGCTTGCACAGAGAAACCTAGTCAAGGTAAATACCCATGTGCAGCAGAGACTTTGCACAAAGAAACCTAGTCATAGAAAGTAAACGTGTGCAGCAGAGATTTGCACAGAGAAACCTAGTCATGGAAAGGACCCAGGTGCAGCAGGCACTTTGCAGAGAGAAACCTAGTCATGGAAAGGACCCATGTCCAGCAGGCACTTTGCACAGAGAAACCTAGTCATGGAAAGGACCCATGTCCAGCAGGCACTTTGCACAGAGAAACCTAGTCATGGAAAGTACCCATGTGCAGCACAGAATTTGCACAGAGAATGCTAGCTGTGGAAAGTATCCATGTGCAGCAGAGACTTTGCTCAGAGAATAATAGTCACGGAAAGGACCCATATTCAGCAGGGACTTTGCACAGAGAAACCTAGTCATGGAAAGTACCAATGCGCAGCTAAGACTTTGCACAGATAAACCTAGTCATGGTAAATACCCATGTTCAGCAGAGACTTTGCACAAAGAAACCTAGTCATGGAAAGTACCCATGTGCACCAGAGATTTTGCTCAGAGAAATCTAGTCATGGAAAGTACCCATGTGCAGCAGGGACATTGCAAAGAGAAACCTAGTCATAGAAAGCACCCATGTGCAGCAGAGAATTTGTACAGAGAAACCTAGTCAAGGAAAGTACCCATGTGCAGCAGGGAGTTTGCACAGAAAAACAGAGTCATGGAAAGTACCCATGTGCAGCAAAGATTTTGCACAGAGAAACTTAGTCATGGAAAGTACCCATGTGCAGCAGGGAGTTTGCACAGAAAAACAGAGTCATGGAAAGTACCCATGTGCAGCAGATAATTTGCACAGAGAATGCTAGTCATGGAAAGTATCCATGTGCAGCAGGGAGTTTGCACAGAGAAACCTAGTCATGGAAAGTATCCATGTGCAGCAGGGAGTTTGCACAGAGAAACATAGTCATAGAAAATTCCCATGTGCAGCAGAAATGTTGCACAGAGAAACCTAGTCATGGAAAGTACCCATGTGCAGTAGGGACTTTACAAAGAGAAACCTAATCATGGAAAGTACCCATGTGCAGCCGAGACTTTGCACAAAGAAACCTAGTCATGGAAAGTACACATGTGCAGCAGAGACTTTGCACAGAGAAACCTAGCCATGGAAAGTACCAATGCGCAGCAAAGACTTTGCACAGAGAAACCTATTCATGGTAAATACCCATGTTCAGCAGAGACTTTGCACAAAGAAACCTAGTCATGGAAAGTACCCATGTGCACCAGAGATTTTGCTCAGAGAAAACTAGTCATGGAAAGGACGCATGTTCTGCAGGGAGTTTGCACAGAGAAACCTAGACATGGAAAGTGCCCATGTGCAGCAAGGACTTTGCACAGAGAAACATAGTCATGGAAAGTACCCATGTGCAGCAGAGACTTTGCACAGAGAAACCTAGTCACGGAAAGTACTCATGTGCAGCAGAGACTTTCCACGGAGAAATCTAGTCATGGAAAGTACCAATGCGCAGCAAAGACTTTGCACAGACAAACCTAGTCATGGTAAATACCCATGTTCAGCAGAGACTTTGCACAAAGAAACCTAGTCATGGAAAGTACCCATGTGCAGCAGAGACTTTGCACAGAGAAACCTAATCATGGAAAGTACCCATGTGCAGCAGATAATTTGCACAGAGAATGCTAGTCATGGAAAGTACCCATGTGCAGCAGAGAATTTGCACAGAGACACTTTGAAATGGAAAGTACCAAAGCGCAGCAAAGACTTTGCACAGAGAAACCTAGTCATGGTAAATACCCATGTTCAGCAGAGACTTTGCACAAAGAAACCTAGTCATGGAAAGTACCCATGTGCAGCAGAGACTTTGCACAGAGAAACCTAATCATGGAAAGTACCCATGTGCAGCAGATAATTTGCACAGAGAATGCTAGTCATGGAAAGTATCCATGTGCAGCAGGGAGTTTGCACAGAGAAACCTAGTCATGGAAAGTTTCCATGTGCAGCAGGGAGTTTGCACAGAGAAACATAGTCATGGAAAATTCCCATGTGCAGCAGAGAATTTGCACAGAGACACTTTGAAATGGAAAGTACCAAAGCGCAGCAAAGACTTTGCACAGAGAAACCTAGTCATGGTAAATACCCATGTTCAGCAGAGACTTTGCACAAAGAAACCTAGTCATGGAAAGTACCCATGTGCAGCAGAGACTTTGCACAGAGAAACCTAATCATGGAAAGTACCCATGTGCAGCAGAGATTTTGCTCAGAGAAACCTAGTCATGGAAAGGACCCATGTTCAGCAGGGACTTTGCACAGAGAAACCTAGACATGGAAAGTGCCAATTTGCAGCAGAGACTTTTCACGGAGAAATCTAGTTGTGGAAAGTACCCATGCGCAGCAAAGACTTTGCACAGAGAAACCTAGTCATAGAAAGTAAACATGTGCAGCAGAGATTTGCACAGAGAAACCTAGTCATGGAAAGTACCCATGTGCAGCAGATAATTTGCACAGAGAATGCTAGTCATGGAAAGTATCCATGTGCAGCAGGGAGTTTGCACAGAGAAACCTAGTCATGGAAAGTACCCATGTGCAGCAGATAATTTGCACAGAGAATGCTAGTCATGGAAAGTATCCATGTGCAGCAGGGAGTTTGCACAGAAAAACAGAGTCATGGAAAGTACCCATGTGCAGCAGATAATTTGCACAGAGAATGCTAGTCATGGAAAGTATCCATGTGCAGCAGGGAGTTTGCACAGAGAAACCTAGTCATGGAAAGTATCCATGTGCAGCAGGGAGTTTGCACAGAGAAACATAGTCATAGAAAATTCCCATGTGCAGCAGAAATGTTGCACAGAGAAACCTAGTCATGGAAAGTACCCATGTGCAGTAGGGACTTTACAAAGAGAAACCTAATCATGGAAAGTACCCATGTGCAGCCGAGACTTTGCACAAAGAAACCTAGTCATGGAAAGTACACATGTGCAGCAGAGACTTTGCACAGAGAAACCTAGCCATGGAAAGTACCAATGCGCAGCAAAGACTTTGCACAGAGAAACCTATTTATGGTAAATACCCATGTTCAGCAGAGACTTTGCACAAAGAAACCTAGTCATGGAAAGTACCCATGTGCACCAGAGATTTTGCTCAGAGAAAACTAGTCATGGAAAGGACCCATGTTCTGCAGGGAGTTTGCACAGAGAAACCTAGACATGGAAAGTGCCCATGTGCAGCAAGGACTTTGCACAAAGAAACCTAGTCATGGAAAGTACCCATGTGCAGCAGAGATTTTGCTCAGAGAAACCTAGTCATGGAAAGGACCCATGTTCAGCAGGGACTTTGCACAGAGAAACCTAGACATGGAAAGTGCCAATGTGCAGCAGAGACTTTTCACGGAGAAATCTAGTCTTGGAAAGTACCCATGCGCAGCAAAGACTTTGCACAGAGAAACCTAGTCATAGAAAGTAAACATGTGCAGCAGAGATTTGCAAAGAGAAACCTAGTCATGGAATTACCCTTGTGCAGCAGATAATTTGCACAGAGAATGCTAGTCATGGAAAGTATCCATGTGCAGCAGGGAGTTTGCACAGAGAAACCTAGTCATGGAAAGTACCCATGTGCAGCAGATAATTTGCACAGAGAATGCTAGTCATGGAAAGTATCCATGTGCAGCAGGGAGTTTGCACAGAGAAACCTAGTCATGGAAAGTACCCATGTTCAGCAGGGCCTTTGCACAGAGAAACCTAGTCATGGAAAGTACCAATGTGCAGCACAGACTTTCCACGGAGAAATCTAGTCATGGAAAGTACCCATCTGCAGCAGGGAGCTTGCACAGAGAAACCTAGTCAAGGTAAATACCCATGTGCAGCAGAGACTTTGCACAAAGAAACCTAGTCATAGAAAGTAAACGTGTGCAGCAGAGATTTGCACAGAGAAACCTAGTCATGGAAAGGACCCAGGTGCAGCAGGCACTTTGCAGAGAGAAACCTAGTCATGGAAAGGACCCATGTCCAGCAGGCACTTTGCACAGAGAAACCTAGTCATGGAAAGGACCCATGTCCAGCAGGCACTTTGCACAGAGAAACCTAGTCATGGAAAGTACCCATGTGCAGCACAGAATTTGCACAGAGAATGCTAGCTGTGGAAAGTATCCATGTGCAGCAGAGACTTTGCTCAGAGAATAATAGTCACGGAAAGGACCCATATTCAGCAGGGACTTTGCACAGAGAAACCTAGTCATGGAAAGTACCAATGCGCAGCTAAGACTTTGCACAGAGAAACCTAGTCATGGTAAATACCCATGTTCAGCAGAGACTTTGCACAAAGAAACCTAGTCATGGAAAGTACCCATGTGCACCAGAGATTTTGCTCAGAGAAATCTAGTCATGGAAAGTACCCATGTGCAGCAGGGACATTGCAAAGAGAAACCTAGTCATAGAAAGCACCCATGTGCAGCAGAGAATTTGTACAGAGAAACCTAGTCAAGGAAAGTACCCATGTGCAGCAGGGAGTTTGCACAGAAAAACAGAGTCATGGAAAGTACCCATGTGCAGCAAAGATTTTGCACAGAGAAACTTAGTCATGGAAAGTACCCATGTGCAGCAGGGAGTTTGCACAGAAAAACAGAGTCATGGAAAGTACCCATGTGCAGCAGATAATTTGCACAGAGAATGCTAGTCATGGAAAGTATCCATGTGCAGCAGGGAGTTTGCACAGAGAAACCTAGTCATGGAAAGTATCCATGTGCAGCAGGGAGTTTGCACAGAGAAACATAGTCATAGAAAATTCCCATGTGCAGCAGAAATGTTGCACAGAGAAACCTAGTCATGGAAAGTACCCATGTGCAGTAGGGACTTTACAAAGAGAAACCTAATCATGGAAAGTACCCATGTGCAGCCGAGACTTTGCACAAAGAAACCTAGTCATGGAAAGTACACATGTGCAGCAGAGACTTTGCACAGAGAAACCTAGCCATGGAAAGTACCAATGCGCAGCAAAGACTTTGCACAGAGAAACCTATTCATGGTAAATACCCATGTTCAGCAGAGACTTTGCACAAAGAAACCTAGTCATGGAAAGTACCCATGTGCACCAGAGATTTTGCTCAGAGAAAACTAGTCATGGAAAGGACGCATGTTCTGCAGGGAGTTTGCACAGAGAAACCTAGACATGGAAAGTGCCCATGTGCAGCAAGGACTTTGCACAGAGAAACATAGTCATGGAAAGTACCCATGTGCAGCAGAGACTTTGCACAGAGAAACCTAGTCACGGAAAGTACTCATGTGCAGCAGAGACTTTCCACGGAGAAATCTAGTCATGGAAAGTACCAATGCGCAGCAAAGACTTTGCACAGACAAACCTAGTCATGGTAAATACCCATGTTCAGCAGAGACTTTGCACAAAGAAACCTAGTCATGGAAAGTACCCATGTGCAGCAGAGACTTTGCACAGAGAAACCTAATCATGGAAAGTACCCATGTGCAGCAGATAATTTGCACAGAGAATGCTAGTCATGGAAAGTACCCATGTGCAGCAGAGAATTTGCACAGAGACACTTTGAAATGGAAAGTACCAAAGCGCAGCAAAGACTTTGCACAGAGAAACCTAGTCATGGTAAATACCCATGTTCAGCAGAGACTTTGCACAAAGAAACCTAGTCATGGAAAGTACCCATGTGCAGCAGAGACTTTGCACAGAGAAACCTAATCATGGAAAGTACCCATGTGCAGCAGATAATTTGCACAGAGAATGCTAGTCATGGAAAGTATCCATGTGCAGCAGGGAGTTTGCACAGAGAAACCTAGTCATGGAAAGTTTCCATGTGCAGCAGGGAGTTTGCACAGAGAAACATAGTCATGGAAAATTCCCATGTGCAGCAGAGAATTTGCACAGAGACACTTTGAAATGGAAAGTACCAAAGCGCAGCAAAGACTTTGCACAGAGAAACCTAGTCATGGTAAATACCCATGTTCAGCAGAGACTTTGCACAAAGAAACCTAGTCATGGAAAGTACCCATGTGCAGCAGAGACTTTGCACAGAGAAACCTAATCATGGAAAGTACCCATGTGCAGCAGAGATTTTGCTCAGAGAAACCTAGTCATGGAAAGGACCCATGTTCAGCAGGGACTTTGCACAGAGAAACCTAGACATGGAAAGTGCCAATTTGCAGCAGAGACTTTTCACGGAGAAATCTAGTTGTGGAAAGTACCCATGCGCAGCAAAGACTTTGCACAGAGAAACCTAGTCATAGAAAGTAAACATGTGCAGCAGAGATTTGCACAGAGAAACCTAGTCATGGAAAGTACCCATGTGCAGCAGATAATTTGCACAGAGAATGCTAGTCATGGAAAGTATCCATGTGCAGCAGGGAGTTTGCACAGAGACCTAGTCATGGAAAGTACCCATGTGCAGCAGATAATTTGCACAGAGAATGCTAGTCATGGAAAGTATCCATGTGCAGCAGGGAGTTTGCACAGAGAAACCTAGTCATGGAAAGTACCCATGTTCAGCAGGGCCTTTGCACAGAGAAACCTAGTCATGGAAAGTACCAATGTGCAGCACAGACTTTCCACGGAGAAATTTAGTCATGGAAAGTACCCATCTGCAGCAGGGAGTTTGCACAGAGAAACCTAGTCAAGGTAAATACCCATGTGCAGCAGAGACTTTGCACAAAGAAACCTAGTCATAGAAAGTAAACGTGTGCAGCAGAGATTTGCACAGAGAAACCTAGTCATGGAAAGTACCCATGTGCAGCAGAGACTTTGCACAGAGAAATCTAGTCATGGAAAGTACCCATGAGCAGCAGAGACTTTGCTCAGAGAAAACTGGTCATGGAAAGACCCATGTTCAGCATGGACTTTGCTCAGAGAAACCTAGTCATGGAAAGGACCCATGTCCAGCAGGCACTTTGCACAGAGAAACCTAGTCATGGAAAGGACCCATGTGCAGCAGGGAGTTTGCACAGAGACACCTAGTCATGGAAAGTATCCATGTGCAGCAGGGAGTTTGCACAGAGAAACATAGTCATAGAAAATTCCCATGTGCAGCAGAAATGTTGCACATAGAAACCTAGTCATGGAAAGTACCCATGTGCAGCCGAGACTTTGCACAAAGAAACCTAGTCATGGAAAGTACACATGTGCAGCAGAGACTTTGCACAAAGAAACCTAGTCATGGAAAGTACACATGTGCAGCAGAGACTTTGCACAGAGAAACCTAGTCATGGAAAGTAGCAATGCGCAGCAAAGACTTTGCACAGAGAAACCTAGTCATGGTAAATACCCATGTTCAGCAGAGACTTTGCACAAAGAAACCTAGTCATGGAAAGTACCCATGTGCACCAGAGATTTTGCTCAGAGAAAACTAGTCATGGAAAGGACCAATGTTCTGCAGGGAGTTTGCACAGAGAAACCTAGACATGGAAAGTGCCCATGTGCAGCAAGGACTTTGCACAGAGAAACATAGTCATGGAAAGTACCCATGTGCAGCAGAGACTTTGCACAGAGAAACCTAGTCACGGAAAGTACTCATGTGCAGCAGAGACATTCCACGGAGAAATCTAGTCATGGAAAGTACCAATGCGCAGCAAAGACTTTGCACAGACAAACCTAGTCATGGTAAATACCCATGTTCAGCAGAGACTTTGCACAAAGAAACCTAGTCATGGAAAGTACCCATGTGCAGCAGAGACTTTGCACAGAGAAACCTAATCATGGAAAGTACCCATGTGCAGCAGATAATTTGCACAGAGAATGCTAGTCATGGAAAGTATCCATGTGCAGCAGGGAGTTTGCACAGAGAAACCTAGTCATGGAAAGTTTCCATGTGCAGCAGGGAGTTTGCACAGAGAAACATAGTCATGGAAAATTCCCATGTGCAGCAGAAATGTTGCACAGAGAAACCTAGTCATGGAAAGTACCCATGTGCAGCAGAGAATTTGCACAGAGAAACCTAGTCATGGAAAGTACCCATGTGCAGCAGAGAATTTGCACAGAGACACTTTGAAATGGAAAGTACCAATGCGCAGCAAAGACTTTGCACAGAGAAACCTAGTCATGGTAAATACCCATGTTCAGCAGAGACTTTGCACAAAGAAACCTAGTCATGGAAAGTACCCATGTGCAGCAGAGACTTTGCACAGAGAAACCTAATCATGGAAAGTACCCATGTGCAGCAGAGATTTTGCTCAGAGAAACCTAGTCATGGAAAGGACCCATGTTCAGCAGGGACTTTGCACAGAGAAACCTAGACATGGAAAGTGCCAATGTGCAGCAGAGACTTTTCACGGAGAAATCTAGTCGTGGAAAGTACCCATGCGCAGCAAAGACTTTGCACAGAGAAACCTAGTCATAGAAAGTAAACATGTGCAGCAGAGATTTCCACAGAGAAACCTAGTCATGGAAAGTACCCATGTGCAGCAGATAATTTGCACAGAGAATGCTAGTCATGGAAAGTATCCATGTGCAGCAGGGAGTTTGCACAGAGAAACCTAGTCATGGAAAGTACCCATGTGCAGCAGATAATTTGCACAGAGAATGCTAGTCATGGAAAGTATCCATGTGCAGCAGGGAGTTTGCACAGAGAAACCTAGTCATGGAAAGTACCCATGTTCAGCAAGGCCTTTGCACAGAGAAACCTAGTCATGGAAAGTACCAATGTGCAGCACAGACTTTCCACGGAGAAATTTAGTCATGGAAAGTACCCATCTGCAGCAGGGAGTTTGCACAGAGAAACCTAGTCAAGGTAAATACCCATGTGCAGCAGAGACTTTGCACAAAGAAACCTAGTCATAGAAAGTAAACGTGTGCAGCAGAGATTTGCACAGAGAAACCTAGTCATGGAAAGTACCCATGTGCTGCAGAGACTTTGCACAGAGAAATCTAGTCATGGAAAGTACCCATGAGCAGCAGAGACTTTGCTCAGAGAAAACTGGTCATGGAAAGGACCCATGTTCAGCATGGACTTTGCTCAGAGAAACCTAGTCATGGAAAGGACCCATGTGCAGCAGGCACTTTGCAGAGAGAAACCTAGTCATGGAAAGGACCCATGTCCAGCAGGCACTTTGCACAGAGAAACCTAGTCATGGAAAGGACCCATGTCCAGCAGGCACTTTGCACAGAGAAACCTAGTCATGGAAGGTATCCATGTGCAGCAGAGACTTTGCTCAGAGAATAATAGTCACGGAAAGGACCCATATTCAGCAGGGACTTTGCACAGAGAAACCTAGTCATGGAAAGTACCAATGCGCAGCAAAGACTTTGCACAGAGAAACCTAGTCATGGTAAATACCCATGTTCAGCAGATACTTTGCACAAAGAAACCTAGTCATGGAAAGTATCCATGTGCACCAGAGATTTTGCTCAGAGAAAACTAGTCATGGAGAGGACCCATGTTCAGCAGGGACTTTGCACAGAGAAACATAGTCATGGAAAGTACCCATGTGCAGCAGAAACTTTCCACGGAGAAATCTAGTCATGGAAAGTACCCATGTGCAGCAGGGACATTGCAAAGAGAAACCTAGTCATAGAAAGCACCCATGTGCAGCAGAGAATTTGTACAGAGAAACCTAGTCAAGGAAAGTACCCATGTGCAGCAGGGAGTTTGCACAGAAAAACAGAGTCATCGAAAGTACCCATGTGCAGCAAAGATTTTGCACAGAGAAACTTAGTCATGGAAAGTACCCATGTGCAGCAGGGAGTTTGCACAGAGAAACCTAGTCATGGAAAGTACCCATGTGCAGCAGATAATTTGCACAGAGAATGCTAGTCATGGAAAGTATCCATGTGCAGCAGGGAGTTTGCACAGAGAAACCTAGTCATGGAAAGTATCCATGTGCAGCAGGGAGTTTGCACAGAGAAACATAGTCATAGAAAATTCCCATGTGCAGCAGAAATGTTGCACAGAGAAACCTAGTCATGGAAAGTACCCATGAGCAGTAGGGACTTTACAAAGAGAAACCTAATCATGGAAAGTACCCATGTGCAGCCGAGACTTTGCACAAAGAAACCTAGTCATGGAATGTACACATGTGCAGCAGAGACTTTGCACAGAGAAACCTAGTCATGGAAAGTACCAATGCGCAGCAAAGACTTTGCACAGAGAAACCTAGTCATGGTAAATACCCATGTTCAGCAGAGACTTTGCACAAAGAAACCTAGTCATGGAAAGTACCCATGTGCACCAGAGATTTTGCTCAGAGAAAACTTGTCATGGAAAGGACCCATGTTCTGCAGGGAGTTTGCACAGAGAAACCTAGACAAGGAAAGTGCCCATGTGCAGCAGATACTTTTCACGGAGAAATCTAGTCATGGAAAGTACCCATGCGCAGCAAAGACTTTGCACAGAGAAACCTAGTCATGGTAAATACCCATGTGCAGCAGAGACTTTGCAGAAAGAAACCTAGTCATAGAAAGTAAACATGTGCAGCAGAGATTTGCACAGAGAAACCTAGTTATGGAAAGTACCCATGTGCAGCAGAGACTTTACACAGAGAAATCTAGTCATGGAAAGTACCCATGAGCAGCAGAGACTTTGCTCAGACAAACCTAGTCATGGAAAGTACCCATGTGCAGCAGAGACTTTGCACAGAGAAACCTAATCATTGAAAGTACCCGTGTGCAGCAGATACTTTCCACGGAGAAATCTAGTCATGGAAAGTACCCAAGCGCAGCAAAGACTTTGCACAGAGAAACCTAGTCATGGTAAATACCCATGTTCAGCAGAGACTTTGCACAAAAGAACCTAGTCATGGAAAGTACCTATGTGCAGCAGAGAATTTGCTCAGAGAAAACTAGTCACGGAAAGGACCCATATTCAACAGGGATTTTGCACAAAGAAACCTAGTCATGGAAAGTACCCATATGCAGCAGATACTTTGCTCAGAGAAAACTAGTCATGGAGAGGACCCATGTTCAGCAGGGACTTTGCACAGAGAAACCTAGTCATGGAAAGTACCCATGTGCAGCAGAAACTTTCCACGGAGAAATCTAGTCATGGAAAGTACCAATGCGCAGCAAAGACTTTGCACAGAGAAACCTAGTCATGGTAAATACCCATGTTCAGCAGAGACTTTGCACAAAGAAACCTAGTCATGGAAAGTAGCCATGTGCAGCAGATACTTTGCACAGAGAAACCTAGTCATGGAAAGTACCCATGTGCAGCAGGGACATTGCAAAGAGAAACCTAGTCATAGAAAGCACCCATGTGCAGCAGAGAATTTGTACAGAGAAACCTAGTCAAGGAAAGTACCCATGTGCAGCAGATAATTTGCACAGAGAATGCTAGTCATGGAAAGTATCCATGTGCAGCAGAGACTTTCCACGGATAAATCTAGTCATGGAAAGTACCCATGCGCAGCAAAGACTTTGCACAGAGAAACCTAGTCATGGAAAGTACCCATGCGCAGCAAAGACTTTGCACAGAGAAACCTAGTCATGGTAAATAACCATGTGCAGCAGAGACTTTGCACAAAGAAACCTAGTCATGGAAAGTACCCATTTGCAGCAGAGACTTTGCTCAGAGAAAACTAGTCATGGAAAGGACCCATGTTCAGCAGGGACTTTGCACAGAGAAACCTAGTCATGGAAAGGACCCATGTGCTGCAGGCACTTTGCACAGAGAAATCTAGTCATGGAAAGGACCCATGTGCAGCAGGGATTTTGCACAGAGAAATCTAGGCATTGAAAGTACCCATGTGCAGCAGGGACTTTGGACATATTAAAGGTGCCACTGTAATTGTGTGCTTTTCAGGACATTGCTTTCGAATAAATGTATAATATAATATGACAATGTATAAGTTGGTATGTTACTTCCGCTTTTCGAAATGAATGCCAAATATCTGACACATCAGGTTGTTGATTCAACGGACATATGCTTGCTGTATGATTTATCCACATACAATTAACCACTACTGATGCTAAGTGTAATATACCCCTGTCTAGTAGATGATTATGAAAATATATTTCAAAACCGTACATGTATGCAATAATACTCACTCTCGCAGTTTAGTCCAACATAATGCGTTTTGCAGAGGCATGAGTAGTCTGCCCAAGCAACAGGTATGCAGGTTCCTCCATTCAGACACGGATTACACTTGCAGGGATCATAGTCTGTAGAAATATGTTCCCATTACATGTTTACTCAACCCAGATTAGTTGATTTTTGACCGATTCATTTAAACGCAACAACTCCTATTATCTCTATTTTCTTGTATATTTCTGAATAAGGTTTCCTTCAAAAGTGTCTCTTTCTTATGTTATACATACACACATACACTCCAGATTTTTTTGGAATTGTAGGGTCTTGTAATGTTTGAATTAGTTTTGCATTAATATTTTGGTCTATATTTGTAAAGTATGTATTCAATTCATTCACTATTACGTTTTTACCTGTACAACAGTTTCCTTCTGTTGTTATAAATTTATTGTACATTGCATATTTTTTTATTGCATTTTAGAACTTCACCATTGGTAGTCTGTGTTGTTTGCAGTGATCTCTAAATAGTTCAAATTTATTTTTAAAGTACGACTTTTTGGAAGTTCATACGTGTCAGTTTATTTTTAAATGTTTTATAAATATGTTCATCTTCAATTGTCGGATTACATTTATATTTTTTGTATAGGTGGTTTACTCCTTTGTGGATGTTACAATACCTTTAGTGAGCCAATCATTAGTGTGCGTACTTATTTTTTGATTTTTTTCATGGTAGGCATTAATTAATATGGGAATTTAGTATTCCAAAGAATGTATCATACGAAGAGTTAGGGTTTGTGTCATTACATACCTCTTCCCAGTTTGCATTTTTTAACTTTGCATTTAATTTAGTAGTGTTATTTACACTGTTCGCATGTTTGAATATATATTTATTTTTTAGATAATTTGTTAAGCCTATATTATATAAATTAAATATTGGGAAGTGATCTGATATATCATCATATAGAAAGCCCGAGTTAATGGGATATTCTTGAATGTTTCATGATATTGTCTATGAGAGTTGCTGATTGTTGAGCGATTCTGGTTGGTTTGATAATTGTTGGATAGAACATATTTGCAAACATATTATGTAAAAAGTCTGCTGCTAAATTATTAGTGTCACTTGTTAGTAGGTCAATATTAAATTCAGCCATGAGTATGCATGATATGTTCTTTCTTTCATTCGAGATAGTTCTTAGTAGATCATTAAAATGTACATTAAAATGTTTATGTTTGTGTCAGGAGGTATGTAAATGGTTCTAATAATAACACATACATTATTAATTTCAATTTCTATAAATATTGATTCAAATGAAAAAATGTCAGAGTTTATACTTAAATCATTTCTTTTCTTAAAGCGCAATCTATTTGAGACGTATATGCCAACTCCTCCATCTCTTTTTTTGTTCTCTGATGTGACAGTAATATATAATCAGGTATATTATAAATATCAATATTTTTCATGTCCTTTAACCAGATCTCGGTTAATCCTATACAATCAAAATTGCAATTTAAAGATGTTATGCTACTTTCAAGTTTGTCAAAATGTGTAGATAGGCTTCTGAAATTTATTGAAAATATTGAGAAAGTATTGTTTACTTTACACTGTAATTCTTGAAACTCGGTGTCAATATAATAAATGCATTCATTCAACCAGTTTTGTAAATGTGTTAAATGGTCTTTAACACTTCATATTAAAAATGTAATCATTCGTGCTCTTTTGATCCTCTGGGATGCCGTGGACCAGTAGGCAGTTACGCCGACTGTACTGTTCTTGGACCAGTAGGCACTTACGCCGACTGTACTGTTCTTGGACCAGTAGGCACTTACGCCGACTGTACTGTTCTTGGAACAGTAGGCACTTACGCCGACTGTACTGTTCTTGGACCAGTAGGCAGTTACGCCGGCTGTACTGTTCTTGGACCAGTAGGCACTTACGCCGATTGTACTGTTCTTGGACCAGTAGGCACTTACGCCGACTGTACTGTTCTTGGACCAGTAGGCACTTACGCCAGCTGTACTGTTCTTGGACCAGTAGGAAGTTGGACCAGTAGGCACTACGTACGCCGGCTGTACTGTTCTTGGACCAGTAGGAAGTTACGCCGGCTGTACTGTTCTTGGACAAGTAGAAAGTTACGCCAGCTGTACTGTTCTTGGACCAATAGGAAGTTACGCCGGCTGTACTGTTCTTGGACCAGTAGGAAGTTACGCCGGCTGTACTGTTCTTGGACATGACTGTCGTCGCGTAGCGCCTTGTTTGCAGTTTCTAACGACGCCACACGTTGCTACAGATTACGAACCTTGTCGGTCGTATCGAGGGCACAGACCGCTGCTAATAATCGTTTTTGCTAACGTTGTCGCGCTTACATTTTTCCGATCGTTAAAACCGTTCCGATTGACGTTTCTGCGCATGCGCGTATCTAGGGGATAAACGTAAGCGCTACCTACGATGGTCGCGCTTAAATTGTTCTGGTCGTTAAAAACGTTCCGATTGACGTTTCTGCGCATGCGCGCATCTAGAGGCGCGCGCGACAGCGCTAGCTAGCTACGATGGTTGTTGCTCACGTGTATTTGGGAGTTTGAGCCTTATAGCACGGACTAATTGGACCAGTGACAGCGGATAACAAACCGCTGTCACTGGTTACGATTACTTGTGCTAGGATTTACTGCTACATCTTTAGTCAATAAAAATATAGTAGTTATTGCTTCGTATACAAAGCTGTATTGTTTATTTATCCTTAATATTAATAGTAACTGGATGGATAAATAAATAGTTGCACCAAGTCTGGCATAACAAAGTTTTGTAATTTGTTGTGTGATAAGTGGCTTAAATTTGCATTTATCGCGTACACGGGAGGAAAATAATGACTTATACATTGACAATCTTTATATTATACTGACCAGTTTCCTCTAGTCTACGTTTAAATAATTACAGACATTACTGAAGTAACATGATATATATATTTGTTACATTTATTAAAATAACATCATGATCATCGTCTTACCTTCAAGAGTAAATGTGAAAAGATAATGTTAGTTATGTTCAGTGATGTTTTGTTGAAATGAATCCATACAGGTATTTTATTGCAATCTGAATTTACTTCGTGAATAAGCCTGTAACAGTTGTGTGTAATTGAAACATATTGATGTCCTCTATAAATAACACATAATGTTATTGTTTTAATAATGGCCTTTAAGTATAATATGAACATAACTGCACCCAGTACAATTCTTTGTGGTATAACTCATGTGGCCGCCATTACCTCTGAACTGGATTGATTAAGCAAACACTGTTGCCTAGTTATTGAAGCATAGTAGACAATTTATTGTAAAAATTAAAATAATCCCAAATCCAAACTACCTTGTGTGGCTGTTGCTAAATTGATATACATGCTGTATATAAAAAATCAATGAATTCTTGGGATAACAAATAAAACATTCCTCTTAAAGCAAAATAATTGTACATATATCGTCTGTATAAAATGTTCAAGATCACATCACATAATGACTAAAAAATAAACATATATGCAACCAATCATGCATGCATATTTTTAAAACTGCAATATGCATTAAAGTGGTTAGATTTCAGGATTCCACACAAATGTATTGCCAATTTGTTTTAAAGTGTCTTATGTTATTTATTTACTGCTAAAATTGAAACTGTTTATTTACTTTTTGAAAAATATGCATGCATGATTGGTTGCATATAGGTTTATTTTTAGTCATTATGTGATGTGATCTTGAACATTTTATAATCTGAGACATTATATGAGCAGTGGCATGCACTACCCGGCAGTAGCCAAGCATGACAATGTCCAGAGAAGGGTACGCTCAGCAGCGCTGAAGCATACTTTAAAAGGTGTGTTCAAAAAGGTTAAATTCGAGTCGACTCAGTCAGTGGCAGTGCTGACTCAGGAGCTGAGTCCAGTTATCAGTAGTAAGATTGTCGACATCGTCAAACGTTCATCACAAATAATAATAATTATTATATTAAGTAACGTTGTCATTTGCATCGGAATATAACTATTGGGTTGCATTAATTAAGTCGTTTATGTAGAGTAGAAATGATACAGCAATGATAGGAGTGAGCCCTGCACCAGTGCATGGTCGTGTGTGTTTTCAATATCTTTATTTCAGATTGTTATAGTACATACAGATGTCCACATAAACATTAAAAAATACAAGTGACTAGAAAAATATAAAAGTATTGCACATGGTAAATAGAGAAAAAAACATTGCACAATGATATATTCAATCAAAAACTATTATGTATACAGGGCTGTATACAACATTTTGATCCAATGTCGTCTTATCCTGGATTGCCATTTTATATCACTGTTGATAATTGCAATTACCAACTTATTATAAGAGCATCAAGTCTCCGCATGAATTTATATACAAGGTTTCTAATTACAGCTTTACTATCTGGTACATGGTATTCTACAAACATGGTGGAGGCACTGCAATATTTAGGCTGATTCAGCAATAAGCGAAACACATTATTGTAAGCCACATGAAGATTATTTATACTTGCTACTGTGTAATTCCTCCACAGCTGAGCAGTATACATGGGAGAGCAGAAAGTTCTAAGCAAAGTCAGCTTCACTTCAGTGGAACATATGTAAAATTTCCGCAATAGTATATTACCCCTAGCATATAGTTGTCGGCATTGGCGTAAGATATCTTTGTCATCACGTAATGTACTAGAAATAAAGTGACCCAAATATTTCACATTATCCACTTCCTGGATTGTTTCACCATTAATCTTAAATGATGGAACATCAACATTGTTCATATAATTGTATTAGTTACTTTTAAATATTAACACAGCACTTTTCTTGGAGTTGTACTTGATATCATGATTTAACCCCTAGAGTCCACATACCTGCATCAGTTCAGACAGTCTTGATACAGATGGGGATAGCATTACCAAGTCATCAGCATAGATAAGATGGTTGATAGTTGTACTACGTATTATACACCCTGTGTTACATTTGTTTAAAGCTATGGTTAAATCATCCATATATATATATTTAAAAGGTATGGTGAGAGTATAACACCTTGCCTGACACCATTTGTAACACCAAAATGTTCCGACAATTTGCCTGACCATCTTATACACATAGTCTGATTCGAATACCAATATATAAGCAGTCTAACACTATATCCAGGCACTCCCCTGTCAATCAACTTTTCAAATAAGATAAAATGTTTCACTCTGTCAAAGGCTTTAGAAGCATCTAAAAACATGTAAACTCCTATGCCTGTTAATAACTTCCTTTAAGACATAAATACACAAGTCTGTCCCGTGATTTTTTCTCAAATCCAAACTGATTGGACATTGTTGACTGCGTAACTGACATTCTGTCTAACAATATGTTTTCAAAATTTTTGACACAATCCTAGCTAATGCAATAGGTCTATAATTGTCTTTGCTGTTAATCTTGCTACATGTATCTGTGATAACAGGAACCAGCACAACAGATACAACAGATAACAAAGAACTAGGTAAAAATCCATGTACAAAAAACCCAGTTATACACATAGCAAGTAAAGGCACAATGCGCTTATCACAATGTTTAAGGTGTTTAGCATATACACCATCCATACCATCAGTCTTATTTATATCTTGGCATTTAATAGCATTTTCAACTTCGCTAATTTCCACAATTATGTCATTTGTATATTTGGAATCACATTTGATCTGTTGAATGTCTATATCCCTAATACAATTAAAAAGCTGTTTAAAATGAGGCCGCCATAATTCAGTTATTTCAAAAATACCACTAACATCCTCAATACTATTAGGTAAAGATGTAAAGGTAAATGGCGGTCTCATTTTAAACAGCTTTTTAATTGTATTAGGGATATAGACATTCAACAGATCAAATGTGATTCCAAATATACAAATGACATAGTTGTGGAAATTAGCGAAGTTGAAAATGCTATTAAATGCCTAGATATAAATAAGACTTATGGTATGGATGGTGTATATGCTGAACACCTTAAACATTGTGATAAGCGCATTGTGCCTTTACTTGCTATGTGTATAACTGGGTTTTTTGTACATGGATTTTTACCTAGTTCTTTGTTATCTGTTATATCTGTTGTGCTGGTTCCTGTTATCACAGATAAATGTAGCAAGATTAACAGCAGTCAACAATGTCCAATCAGTTTGGATTTGAGAAAATATCACGGGAGAGACTTGTGTATTTATGTCTTAAAGGAAGTTATTAACAGGCATAGGAGTTTACATGTTTTTAGATGCTTCTAAAGCCTTTGACAGAGTGAAACATTTTATCTTATTTCAAAAGTTGGTTGACAGGGGAATGCCTGGATATATTGTTAGACTGCTTATACATTGGTATTCGAATCAGACTATATGTATAAGATGGTCAGGCAAGTTGTCGGAACATTTTGGTGTTATAAATGGTTTCAGGCAAGGTGGTATACTCTCACCACACGTTTTTAATATATATATGGATGATTTAACCATAGCTTTAAACAAATGTAACACAGGGTGTGTAATGCGTAGTACAACTATCAACCATCTTATCTATGCTGATGACTTGGTAATTCTGTTCCCATCTGTATCAAGACTGTCTGAACTGATGCAGGTATGTGGACTCTTTGGGTTAAATCATGATATCAAGTACAACTCCAAGAAAAAGTGCTGTATTAATATTTAAATGTAAATAATAAAATTAGATGAAAATTTTTGATGTTCCATCATTTAAGATTAATGGTGAAACAATCCAGGAAGTGGATAATGTGAAATATTTGGGTCACTTTATTTCTAATACATTACGTGATGACAAAGATATGTTACACCAATGCCGACAACTATATGCTAGGGGTAATATACTATTGCGGAAATGTTACATGTGTTCCACTGAAGTGAAGCTGACTTTGCTTAGAACTTTCTGCTCTCCCATATATACTGCTCAGCTGTGGTGGAATTACACAGTAGCAAGTATACATAATCTTCATGTGGCTTACAATAATGTGTTCCATTTATTGCTAAATCAGCCTAAATATTGCAGTGCCTCTACCATGTTTGTAGTATACCATGTACCTGACAGTAAAGCTGTAATTAGAAACCTTGTATATAAATTCATGCGGAGACTTGATGCTCTTATAATAAGTTGGTAACTGCAATTATCAACAGTGATATAAAATGGCAATCCAGGATAACATGACATTGGATCAAAATGTTGTATATACATAATAGTTTTTGATTGAATGTACCATTGTGCAATGGGTTTTTTCTCTATATTTACCAAGTGCAATACTTTTGTATTTTTCTAGTCACTTGTATTTTTTTATGTTTATGTGGACATCTGTATGTACTATGTATATGACAATCTGAAATAAAGATATTGATAACACACACCACCATATGCACTAATGCAGGGCTCACTCCTATCGTTACTGTATCATTTCTACTCTACATAAACGACTTAATTAATGCAACCCAATAGTTATATTCCGATGCCAATGCAACGTTACTTAATATAATAATTACTATTATTTGTGATGAACGTTTGAAGATGTCGATAATCTTATTACTGATAGCTGGACTGGACTCAGGTCTCAGCTCCTGTCCTGAGTCAGCACTGCCACTGACTGAGTCGACTCGAATTTAGCCTTCTTGAACACACCTTTTAAAGTATGCTTCAGCGCTGCTGAGCGTACCCTTCTCTGGACATCGTCATGCTTGGCTACTGCCGGGTGGTGCACGCCACTGCTCATATAATGTCTCAGATAACTGTAAAACATCTCGAAAACTACAAACTTTCGCCGGTTAACAAACTGGTTGACACGCGCATGCGCAGAAACGTCAATCGGAACGCTTTTAACGGTGTGTGCCGCGGGGTGGGAAACGTAAACATCCCGCATAGCAACTAGAGTCCGCATCTGACTCGCGCATGCGCAGAAACGTCAATCGGAACGGATTTAACGCCGGAAAAATGTAAGCGCTACAACGTGTCCAAAAGTGCTTCTTCACAATAGCGTCACTCACTACGCTGGTGATGGTGTTCATGATATCAGCGTCATTCCTTTTTAATGAGACCGAACACGGCAGCCCGCACTTCGCCATTTTGAAAGTTGAGCGACATTGGGAGGACATTTCTTCGGCTGCTGTGTTTTGTTTTTCGGTTCTTTGACATCGTCAACACGCCGAAGAGGTAATACTACCGTTGGAGTTTCAAAGGCTATTCCCATCCACGAACAAAGTGTCGAAAAAGCGTTAATTTATGCTCCACAATATGTTTTCTTCGTTTACTATCGAGCCTCGTTATTATTATTATTTTTATTATTGAACAAGCTCAAGAATGTGTTGATTGCCATATAGGCGCCTCGCTAAAAAACGACAACATTATTAACAGAGTATATTAAATTACTTATATAAAGGAGCAGCGTAGACTAAATATCAGAAAGTTCTCATTTTTATAATGGACTAAATTAAAGGAATATATTGTCTGCCAATTGTGTGGGCGCTAGTAGCATAAATGTTAAGTTTAAAAATAGAATCAAGATAAACTTCAGAAAAAGAGCACTACACTTGGATAAGTAAGCTGGACTGTTTATTAGCAAGTGAGCTCCTTTGTCCACCTGCCATCTAGACAGGATTGTCTAGGTGGCAATCTTATTTTAATCTTGTTGACATTTCAGTTACCGGATGAAACTAAAATGTTAATATATTGTGTACTTTGATTTCAGTTCTATCAGTTGTATTAATTTAGAATTTGCTGCATACATGCAGCTGGTACTCAAAAAATACATGCATGTATGCACTCACGCGAACATGCACACCCATGCACGCACATTGTCGCACACACAGGATAACACCAAATTTAATCATACTGCCCCGTAAGTAATATAATAATTATATATAGCGGATTATGTGTGTGTTAAAACACGTTAAAAACACCTTAGTTTAAAAAGAATAGCTCTCTATCCAGTAAAATCCCAACAGAAAGTACCATCTGAACAGAGTGTGACTAGTAAAATATAGAGATAAACCCTGACGTGGATACCAGCTTGTGACATCTAGGTATCACTGGTTGTGTTTTGAGATTCTGAGCCTAGATTGTGACAGATTGGTAGTATTGGTAGTATTGGTAGTATTGGTAGTATTGGTAGTATTGGTAGTATTGGTAGTATTGGTGGTATTGGTGGTATTGGTAGTATTGGTAGTATTGGTAGTATTGGTGGTATTGGTGGTATTGGTGGTATTGGTGGTATTGGTGGTATTGGTAGTATTGGTAGTATTGGTGGTATTGGTGGTATTGGTGGTATTGGTGGTATTGGTGGTATTGGTGGGATTGGTGGTATTGGTGGTATTGGTAGTATTGGTAGTATTGGTAGTATTGGTAGTATTGGTAGTATTGGTAGTATTGGTAGTATTGGTAGTATTGGTGGTATTGCAGCTCTGGATCATTGTGCTTATTCATATAGTTAGATTTCTGCCAAAAGCATCAGACTTAGCGAACCTGGGTCAACTCCTGTGCTGCGGTGTAACTATTTAGTACAGGTCTGATAATAGACCTTGGTAGATATTTGTGTAGGAACAGTTTTTGTGCATTAACTGCAGCGTAACTGAAAGTTTCCAAAAATGGATATGGTGTCCAATTGGAAGTACCGGTATCTGCCAGAAAGGTACAGTGGTTTGACACGTCCTGAGCCTGAGGACTGGCTACTGCGCCAACTCAACCAGAGGTCCCTAGGGGGGTGAAATTTAACTCACATGTGCACCCGTATAAATGATGACTACATGCACACTTACAGTGTCAAATTCCAAGTAGCTATAAAGTTATGGTTGATTGAATAGTGGACCAGTTATATTTGTTTGCACTCGCTACTACCGTGCTTGCTTTTTATGATTTTGGAAAGCTAATAACATTCAGAAATTATTTGAAGATATCAAGCTACAAATTGCTGTAAAACTTAATTCCTTCATGGAAAATTTGATTTTGAACTTCTTTTTTTGATGTGATAGTTTCAAAGTTACAAACACCCACGGTTGGGGGTTTGTTTTCTCCTTAATTTTATTTTTCATGCTTCTCAAAAAGAAAGTTTATCTGATTCAAGCTTACTTTTAACGTGTGGCTGGGATCCAAATATGACAAGACAATAACATTATTTAAAAAATGCCCTTATACCTGTAATTTGCCAAATTTCAACGTGTGGTCTCAGATAATGTTGTGTTGATTCCCCTGTTTTCGCACTACACGTATGCAGTAAATATTTGTTATGATTTTGGAATGCTAATAACTTTCTTAATTTTGAAGTTATTGTATTACAATTTGCTACATAATCTAGTTTAAATACGGAGAAATGGATTCGGAATTTATTGTTCCTATTTATGTAATAGTTTTAGAGTCATAGACATAACTATACAATGAGGAATCATATTTTTCAGGTTTTGGGTTATGATTACAACCAGATTTTCGTCACATATAATAAATGTTATGCCTAGTATATCTATAGGTGCTTGCGTCTTCAAAAGAAAGCTTATAATAAAATATAATATTTAAGTGTGGCTGAGGTCCAATTATAACAAGAAAAATGTAATGTTACAAAATGCCCTATTACCAAAAGTGTCGCCATGTGGGCAATTACCTAGTTTCTTATCCTTTCCTAGGATTAGCATATTTGTATTACCAGTATATATTGCCAAGTTTTAAATTGTCTCAATTCGTTCAATTTCAAATAATTTCTGTTATAGTACTCGAGAACAAGTGACACAAATCTATCATTAAAACATAAATATTTTCCAGAAACAGTAAATATCTTATTTTCAAATTGCTTAAATTGTGTTAATTTTATAAAGCATAATTTTCAATAATATCCTAACACGCACTACAAGACTAATAACCTAAACATTATACATAGCACATATATAAGCACAATAAATAGAAAACAGCTATTGGGTTAAATGTATGTAAGCAATATCTACATTATATAATATGTGTGAAATGTTATCTACCCATTATTGTGTACATATATTACTTATACACAAAAATGGGTAGGTGACACGTAGGAGTTAAATTATATATATATATATATATATATATATATATATTATATATATGTGTGTGTGTGTGTGTGTGTGTGTGTGTGTGTGTGTGTGTGTGTGTGTGTGTGTGTGTGTGTGTGTGTGTGTGTGTGTAGGTATGTAAATATGGCTTAAATACATTTTATTCAATTAATTGCTTGAAGTGATTTAAATGAGTTGACTGTTTTCATAACAATTATATCAGATTTCTGTTTTCTATTTCTTGTGCTTATATATGTGCTATGTATAATGTTGTGCAAAGATGTGCAACTGTAGCGTTTGAAAGTACATTTTTAGAGCAGGCTCTTAGGTAGTCGTTGTTGTATATGTGTATATATTCTTAATACCCAAAAGTCGGAACGATACTGCAATCTAGGCAAACCTTAGCTGAATGCAATAGCGAAGTAGCTTATACTGGTACACAGTTTAATGCAAATTGTTATAATCTATAAATTATTAGAATTCATAACGATCCTGAAATATAGTATATCTTAGTAATGAAGATAAATATATTTGAAACATGTGCACGATAAAATTAAATCTCACCTTCACAGAATTTTCCGTAGTAGTAAAGGCTGCATGTACACCTTTTTTTACTGCCTTTTCCGTGACACGTGCCACCGTTCTTGCAGGGATTTCTGGCTGCACAGTTGTTTGTTTCTGTATACAAGAAACGCATTTATCTTTCTCCATGCATAATATGCACAATGTGTGAATTCCATATCTCAATAGCTAGTGAGTGTTTTCATCGAATCGCTGAAGGTGTCTAAGTCTGTAAGTTGTGTATTCCCAATAACCATCGTTTTGTCAACCGTTGGATGGAAATTGTTTTCTTAATGCTACGCAGATGTCACAATGTATATATATATATATATATATATATATATATATATATATATATATATGGTGGCAGAGAGACACAGAAAAAGATACAAAAGAGATGGGGTACACCCGGAAAGAAATGGAGAAGATGGCCACAGACAGAAAACAGTGGCGTTCCTTAGTCGATGGCCTATGCTCCGAGCGAGCGAAAAGGCATAAGTAAGTAAGTATATATGGTGGACTTTGGGAATATGCAACTTACAGACTTAGACACCTTCAGCGATTCGATGAAAAACAATCACTAACTATTCAGATACGGAAGATATAAAAAATAACAGTATTTATATACGCCATATCTTTAGCAAGAAAGCCATTCAGAGGCGCATTACAATGTACATGAATATACAGATTACCTAAAAATAAAAACAATAGAGACGAAATTGTTAAATAAATAGATCAGTATTTTGTTGATATAAATCAATAATATTAGGCATAATAATACTAAAATACTAATACAGATGAATACTAGTTAATTATATTACAATTGAAAAATAAATATATAATGAAATAGTTGCTAAATAGTAGATATTAAAAAAATCGGATATTAAAAATAAATTACATTTGCATAAACACTCTTATTGACAAAGATGTGATTTGTTAACATACATTTGCACAGAGAAACCTAATCATGGAAAGTACCCATGTGCAGCAGGGATTTTGCACAGAGAAACCTAGTCATGGAAATTACCCATATGCAGCAGGGATTTTGCACAGAGAAACCTAGTCATGGAAAGTACCCATGGGCAGCAGGGATTTTGCACAGAGAAACCTAGTCATGGAAGGTACCCATGTGCAGCAGGGATTTTTCACAGAGAAACCTAGGCATGGAAAGTACCCATGTGCAGCAGGGACTTTGGACAGAGAAACCTAGTCATGGAAAGTACCCATGTGCAGCAGAGAATTTCCACAGAGAAACCTATTCATAGAAAGTACCCATGTACAGCAGAGACTTTCCACGGAGAAATCTAGTCATGGAAAGTACCCATGCGCAGTAGGGACTTTGCAAAGAGAAACCTAGTCATGGAAAGTACCCATGTGCAGCTGACACTTTGCACAGAGAAATCTAGTCATGGAAAGTACCCATGTGCAGTATGGACTTTGCAAAGAGAAACCTAGACATGGAAAGTAAACATGTGCAGCAGAGACTTTGCACAGAGAAACCTAGCCATGGAAAGTACCCATGCGCAGCAGAAAATTTGCACAGAGAAACCTAGTCATGGAAAGTACCCATGTGCAGCAAGGACTTTGCACAGAGAAACATAGTCATGGAAAGTAAACATGTGCAGCAGAGACTTTGCACAGAGAAACCAAGTCATGGAAAGTACCCTTGTGCAGCAGACACTTTGCACAGAGAAACCTAGTCTTGGAAAGTAAACCTGTGCAGCAGAGACTTTGCTCAGAGAAAACTTGTCATGGAAAGGACCCATGTTCAGCTGGGACTTTGCACAGAGAAACCTAGTAATGGAAAGTAACCATGTGCAGCAGAGACTTTGCACAGAGAAACCTAGTCATGGAAAGTACCCATGTGCAGCAGACACTTTGCACAGAGAAACCTAGTCTTGGAAAGTAACCATGTGCAGCAGAGACTTTGCTCAGATAAAACTTGTCATGGAAAGGACCCATGTTCAGCTGGGACTTTGCACAGAGAAACCTAGTCATGGAAAGTAACCATGTGCAGCAGAGACTTTCCACAGAGAAATCTAGTCATGGAAAGTACCCATGTGCAGCAAAGACTTTGCACAGAGAAACCTAGTCATGGAAAGCACCCATGTGCAGCAGGGAGTTTGCACAGAGAAACCTAGTCATGGAAAGTACCTATTTGCAGCAGAGAATGTGCACAGAGAAAGCTAGTCATGGAAAGTATCCATGTGCAGCAGACACTTTGCTCAGAGAAAACTAGTCACGGAAAGGACCCATGTGCAACAGAGACTTTGCTCAGAGAAAACTAGTCATGGAAAGGATCCATGTTCTACAGGGACTTTGCACAGAGAAACCTAGTCATGGAAAGTACCCATGTGCAGCAGAGACTTTCCACGGAGAAATCTAGTCATGTAAAGGACCCATGCGCAGCAAAGACTTTGCACAGAGAAACCTAGTCATGGTAAATACCCATGTGCAGCAGAGACATTGCACAGAGAAACCTAGTCATGGAAAGTACCCATGTGCAGCAGAGAATTTGCACAGAGAAACCTAGTCATGGAAAGTACACAGGTGCAGCAGACACTTTGCACAGAGAAACATAGTGATGGAAAGTACCCATGTGCAGCAGAGACTTTCCACAGAGAAATCTAGTCATGGAAAGTACCCATGTGCAGCAAAGACTTTGCACAGAGAAACCTAGTCATGGAAAGCACCCATGTGCAGCAGGGAGTTTGCACAGAGAAACCTAGTCATGGAAAGTACCTATTTGCAGCAGAGAATGTGCACAGAGAAAGCTAGTCATGGAAAGTATCCATGTGCAGCAGATACTTTGCTCAGAGAAAACTAGTCACGGAAAGGACCCATGTGCAACAGAGACTTTGCTCAGAGAAAACTAGTCATGGAAAGGATCCATGTTCTACAGGGACTTTGCACAGAGAAACCTAGTCATGGAAAGTACCCATGTGCAGCAGAGACTTTCCACGGAGAAATCTAGTCATGTAAAGTACCCATGCGCAGCAAAGACTTTGCACAGAGAAACCTAGTCATGGTAAATACCCATGTGCAGCAGAGACATTGCACAGAGAAACCTAGTCATGGAAAGTACCCATGTGCAGCAGAGAATTTGCACAGAGAAACCTAGTCATGGAAAGTACACAGGTGCAGCAGACACTTTGCACAGAGAAACATAGTGATGGAAAGTACCCATGTGCAGCAGAAACTTTGCTCAGAGAAAACTAGTCATGGTAAAGACCCATGTTCAGCAGGGACTTTGCACAGAGAAACCTAGTCATGGAAAGGACCCATGTGCAGCAGGCACTTTGCACAGAGAAACCTAGTCATGGAAAGAACCCATGTGCAGCAGGCACTTTGCACAGAGAAACCTAGGCATGGAAAGTATCCATGTGCAGCAGATACTTTGCACAAAGAAACCTAGTCATTTAAAGTACCCATGTGCAGCAGGGACTTTGCTCAGAGAAACATAGTCATGGTAAATACCCATGTGCAGCAGAGACATTGCACAGAGAAACCTAGTCATGGAAAGTATCCAAGTGCAGCAGATACTTTGCACAGAGAAACCTAGTCATGGAAAGTACGCATGTGCAGCAAGGACTTTGCACAGAGAAACATATTCATGGAAAGTACCCATGTGCAGCAAAAATTTTGCACATAGAAACCTAGTCATGGAAAGTACCCATGGGCAGCAGAGACTTTGCACAGAGAAACCTAGTCATGGAAAGTACCCATGTGCAGTATGGACTTTGCAAAGAAAAACCTAGTCATGGAAAGTACCCAAGTGCAGCAGAGACTTTGCACAGAGAAACCTAGTCATGGAATGTACCAATGTGCAGCACAGACTTACTTACTTACTTATGCCTTTTCGCTCGCTCGGAGCATAGGCCATCGACTAAGGAACGCCACTGTTTTCTGTCTGTGGCCATCTTCTCCATTTCTTTCCAGGTGTACCCCATCTCTTTTGTATCTTTTTCTGTGTCTCTCTGCCAGGTGTTTCGTGGCCTACCTCTTCTTCTCTTCCCTGGGGGGTTCCATGTGATGGCTTGACGGGTGATTGATTATGGTGGTTTCCTTAGTGTATGTCCTATCCACCTCCATTTTCTCTTCTTTATTTCATTTTCTATGGGTAGTTGCTTGGTTGTTTTCCAGAGTGTGGTGTTCGGTACCTTGTCTGTCCACTTCAAGTGTAGTATTCTGCGCAGGCATTTGTTGATGAAGGTCTGTATTTTCTTTAGTGTCTTCTGTGTGGTTCGCCATGTCTCCGCTCCGTAGAGCAAAACTGCCTTCACATTTGAGTTAAACAATCTCAGCTTGGTGTTAATTTTGATTCGTTTTGCTCTCCAAATTTTTCTCAACATGATGAATGCCACTCTTGCTTTCTGGATTCTTGCTTTGACGTCTTCTTCTGTCCCTCCAGTTTTGTTTATTGTACTGCCCAGGTATGTGAATGCATCTGTCTCTTCCAGTGGCTCTCCGTTCAATGTAATGGGGTTGTTGTTCTTTGTGTTGGCTTTCATAGTCTTTGTCTTGCTTCTGTTGATGTTGAGTCCAAGCTGTGTTGACACTGTGTTTAGCTGCTCTGTTTTTTCCTGCATCTGATTATGGCTGTGTTAGAGGAGAGCGAGGTCATCCGCAAAGTCCAGGTCCTCCAATTGGCTCCATGGTGTCCACTGGATCCCATTTCTTCTATTTTTTGTAGTCTTTTTCATGATCCAGTCTATGGCGAGCAGGAATAGGAACGGTGACAGAAGACATCCTTGCCTCACACCTGTCTTCACCATGAAGGAGTCCGTTAGTTGTCCTGCATGAATGACCCTGCATGCCATGTCTTCATAACTACTTCTTATCAGAGATATAAATTTCTCAGGTATGCCGTAGTGCTGTAGGAGTTTCCACAGCGTGTCTCTGTCAAGGCTATCAAATGCTTTCTCGTAGTCAACGAAGTTTATATACAGTGATGAGTCCCATTCCATGGATTGTTCGACAATGATTCTCAGTGTTGCTATTTGGTCGGTGCAGGATCTGTCTTTCCGGAAGCCAGCTTGGTGGTCTCTGAGCTTGGCATCTACACCTGTTTTCAGTCTGTCCAAGATTATTCTGTTGAGGACCTTTCCGGGTACTGATAGGAGCATTATCCCTCTATAGTTCTTACATTCTTGCATATCGCCTTTCTTTGGGAGCTTCACAAGGTACCCTTCTTTCCATTCCGTTGGTATTTCTTCTTGTTCCCATATCTTCCCGAATAGGTCATGCAGTATCTCGGTGGAGGTCTCTATGTCAGCCTTGATTGCCTCTGCAGGAATTTTGTCTGGGCCGGAAGCTTCCCCTCTCTTCATGTGCTGAATGGCTTTTTCAATTTCTGCCTTACTTGGTCTTTCGCAGTTTATCTGGAGTACTTCTTCCGCTGGTGCGATGTCTGGAGGGTTCTGAGGTGGTGGCCGGTTTAGCAGTTCTTCAAAATGTTCCCTCCATCTCTTCAACTGGTCTTCCTCACTGGTAAGTACATTGCCATTCTTATCTTTGATGGGTCTGTCTGTGTTCTTGTACTTTCCTGCTAATTTTCTTGTTACATCATACAGTTGTTTCATGTTTCCTTGGGCTGATGCATCCTCTGCTTCCTTGGCTAGGTCTTCAATGAAGTTTGCCTTGTCTGTTTTTACGCTGTTCTTGACTGCTCTGTTTGCCTCTGTGTACTCTTCCTGTGCTGCTGCTTTTGCTGCTCTCGTTCGGCTGTTGTTAACTGCACCTTTCTTTTCCTTCCTCACTTGCACTTTGTTGACAGTCTCTGCAGAAATCCAGTCTTTTTGTTGGTATTTCTTCTTTCCCAGAACTTCGCTGCATGTGCTGGTCCACATCTCCTTGATCTGTTGCCATTGTGTGTCTATGTCCATGTTTCCTTCATCAAGGATATCTTGTAGGGCTTCGTATTTGTTTCTGACTGTAAGTCGGAAGGTCTCTTTTGTCACCCTGTCCTGTAGGAAGTCCACATTGTACTGCGTTCTGGTGCTTCGCTTGACTTCTCTCTTCTTTAGCTTCATCTTCATTCTGGCCAGCACTAGATGGTGGTCTGAGGCTGCATCTGCCCCTCTCTGCACTCTCACATCCTGCATTGATCTTCTGAACTTTCGTCCTATGCAGATATGGTCTATTTGATTTTCTGTCCTGTGGTCCGGTGATACCCAGGTTGCCTTGTGAATCCTGCGATGCGGGAACACGCTGCCTCCGATGATCATATTGTTAAATGCACAAAAGTCGGCCAACATCTCGCCATTTTCATTCATTTTGCCAAGTCCCTGTCTGCCCATGACTTCTTCGTACCCGCTGTTGTCTGATCCGATTTTGGCGTTCAAGTCTCCCATGAGTATTGTCATGTCCTTCTCCTTCAGTTTGTCACACAATATCTGCAGTTTGTTGTAAAAGTCTTCTTTTGTTTCTTCGTCCTTGTCGTTTGTGGGTGCGTAACACTGAATGATGTTGAGCTTGATGTTTTCTTTCTTTGTTTTGAACGAGGCACAGATGATCCTTGGTCCCGCTGCTTCCCAGTTAATGAGAGCATTCTGTGCCTCATGTGACAACATGAATGCCACGCCTTCTGTATGATGTGCATCTTCCTCTTCATGCCCCGAATAGAGAATCATTTCTCCCGTATTCAGTCTGACTTGCCCTGACTGTGTCCACCTTGTTTCACATAGCCCTAGTACTGTGATGTTGTAGGCCCGTCGTTCCCTTGATATTTGGGCTGCTTTGTTTGTTTCGAACATGGTTCTCACATTCCATGTTCCGATTTTCGAGATTTTCTTGGAAGATAAGAAGGGTATCGGCGATGTAGCTTCCTTACGGCTTTCACTGCATGGCGTCATACTCTCCCCAGGAGGCCCTCCCTCTCCCAAGTTCAGTAGAGTTCCTTTGGTCGATGTTTTCGTAACAATCTGTTTTTTTACGGGAAAGGGTTGTTAGCCCTTTGCCCAACCCTCCTCTTTTCTCAGCCGGGCTTGGGACCGTCCATGGCAGTCATGGCAGCACAGACTTTCCACGGAGAAATCTATTCATGGAAAGTACCCATGTGCAGCAGGGACTTTGCACAGAGAAACCTAGTCATGGAAAGTACCAATGTGCAGCACAGACTTTCCACGGAGAAACCTAGTCATGGAAAGTACCCATGTGCAGCAGAGATTTTCCACGGAGAAATCTAGTCATGTAAAGTACCCATGGGCAGCAAAGACTTTGCACAGAGAAACCAAGTCATGGAAAGTACCCATGTGCAACAGACACTTTGCACAGAGAAACCTAGTGATGGAAAGTACCCATGTGCAGCAGAGACTTTGCACAGAGAAACCAAGTCATGGAAAGTACCCATGTGCAGCAGAGACATTGCACAGAGAAACCTAGTCATGGAAAGGACCCATGTGCAGCCGGCACTTTGCACAGAGAAACCTAGTTATGGAAACGACCCATGTGCAGCAGGCACTTTGCACAGAGAAACCTAGTCATGGAAAGTATCCAAGTGCAGCAGATACTTTGCACAGAGAAACCTAGTCATTTAAAGTACCCATGTGCAGCAGGGACTTTGCTCAGAGAAACCTAGTCATGGAAAGTGCCCATGTGCAGCAGAGACTTTGCACAGAGAAACCTAGTCATTGAAAGTACCCATGTGCAGCAGAGATTTTTCACGGAGAAATCTAGTCATGGAAAGTACCAATGCGCAGCAAAGACTTTGCACAGAGAAACCTAGTCATGGTAAATATCCATGTTCAGCAGAGACTTTGCACAAAGAAACCTAGTCATGGAAAGTACCCATGTGCAGCAGAGACTTTGCACAGAGAAACCTAATCATGGAAAGTATCCATGTGCAGCACAGATTTTGCTCAGAGAAAACTAGTCATGGAAAGAACCCATGTTCAGCAGGGACTTTGCACAGAGAAACCTAGACATAGAAAGTGCCCATGTGCAGCAGATACTTTTCACGGAGAAATCTAGTCATGGAAAGTACCCATGCGCAGCAAAGACTTGGCACAGAGAAACCTAGTCATGGTAAATACCCATGTGGAGCAGAGATTTTGCACAAAGAAACCTAGTCATAGAAAGTAAACAAGTGCAGCAGAGACTTTTCACAGAGAAACCTAGTCATGGAAAGTACCCATGTGCAGCAGAGACTTTGCACAGAGAAATCTAGTAATGGAAAGTACCCATGAGCAGCAGTGACTTTGCTCAGAGAAACCTAGTCATGGAAAGTACCCATGAGCAGCACAGATTTTGCTAAGAGAAAACTAGTCATGGAAAGGACCCATGTTCAGCATGGACTTTGCTCAGAGAAACCTAGTCATGGAAAGGACCCATGTACAGCAGGCATTTTGCACAGAGAAACCTAGGCATGGAAAGGACCCATGTGCAGCAGGGAGTTTGCACAGAGAAACATAGTCATGGAAAGAATCCATGTGCAGCAGGGAGTTTGCACAGAGAAACATAGTCATGGAAAATTCCCATGTGCAGCAGAAATGTTGCACAAAGAAATCTAGTCATGGAAAGTACCCACGTGCAGCAGAGAATTTGCACAGCGAAACCTAGTCATGGAAAGGACCCATGTTCAGCTGGGACTTTGCACAGAGAAACCTAGTAATGGAAAGTAACCATGTGCAGCAGAGACTTTGCACAGAGAAACCTAGTCATGGAAAGTACCCATGTGCAGCAGACACTTTGCACAGAGAAACCTAGTCTTGGAAAGTAACCATGTGCAGCAGAGACTTTGCTCAGAGAAAACTTGTCATGGAAAGGACCCATGTTCAGTGGGACTTTGCACAGAGAAACCTAGTCATGGAAAGTAACCATGTGCAGCAGAGACTTTCCACAGAGAAATCTAGTCATGGAAAGTACCCATGTGCAGCAAAGACTTTGCACAGAGAAACCTAGTCATGGAAAGCACCCATGTGTAGCAGGGAGTTTGCACAGAGAAACCTAGTCATGGAAAGTACCTGTTTGCAGCAGAGAATGTGCACAGAGAAAGCTAGTCATGGAAAGTATCCATGTGCAGCAGATACTTTGCTCAGAGAAAACTAGTCACGGAAAGGACCCATATGCAACAGAGACTTTGCTCAGAGAAAACTAGTCATGGAAAGGATCCATGTTCTACAGGGACTTTGCACAGAGAAACCTAGTCATGGAAAGTACCCATGTGCAGCAGAGACTTTCCACGGAGAAATCTAGTCATGTAAAGTACCCATGCGCAGCAAAGACTTTGCACAGAGAAACCTAGTCATGGTAAATACCCATGTGCAGCAGAGACATTGCACAGAGAAACCTAGTCATGGAAAGTACCCATGTGCAGCAGAGAATTTGCACAGAGAAACCTAGTCATGGAAAATACACAGGTGCAGCAGACACTTTGCACAGAGAAACCTAGTGATGGAAAGTACCCATGTGCAGCAGAAACTTTGCTCAGAGAAAACTAGTCATGGTAAAGACCCATGTTCAGCAGGGACTTTGCACAGAGAAACCTAGTCATGGAAAGGACCCATGTGCAGCAGGCACTTTGCACAGAGAAACCTAGTCATGGAAAGAACCCATGTGCAGCAGGCACTTTGCACAGAGAAACCTAGTCATGGAAAGTATCCATGTGCAGCAGATACTTTGCACAAAGAAACCTAGTCATTTAAAGTACCCATGTGCAGCAGGGACTTTGCTCAGAGAAACCTAGTCATGGTAAATACCCATGTGCAGCAGAGACATTGCACAGAGAAACCTAGTCATGGAAAGTATCCAAGTGCAGCAGATACTTTGCACAGAGAAACCTAGTCATGGAAAGTACCCATGTGCAGCAGGGAGTTTGCTCAGAGAAACATAGTCATGGAAAATAACCATGTGCAGCAGAAATGTTGCACAGAGAAACCTAGTCATGGAAAATACCCATGTGCAGCAGAGAATTTGCACAGAGAAACCTAGTCATGGAAAGTACCCATGTGCAGCAGAGAATTTGCACAGAGAAACCTAGTCATAGAAAGTACCCATGTGCAGCAAGGACTTTGCACAGAGAAACATATTCATGGAAAGTACCCATGTGCAGCAAAAATGTTGCACATAGAAACCTAGTCATGGAAAGTACCCATGTGCAGTATGGACTTTGCAAAGAAAAACCTAGTCATGGAAAGTACCCAAGTGCAGCAGAGACTTTGCACAGAGAAACCTAGTCATGGAATGTACCAATGTGCAGCACAGACTTACTTACTTACTTATGCCTTTTCGCTCGCTCGGAGCATAGGCCATCGACTAAGGAACGCCACTGTTTTCTGTCTGTGGCCATCTTCTCCATTTCTTTCCAGGTGTACCCCATCTCTTTTGTATCTTTTTCTGTGTCTCTCTGCTAGGTGTTTCGTGGCCTACCTCTTCTTCTCTTCCCTGGGGGGTTCCATGTGATGGCTTGACGGGTGATTGATTCTGGTGGTTTCCTTAGTGTATGTCCTATCCACCTCCATTTTCTCTTCTTTATTTCATTTTCTATGGGTAGTTGCTTGGTTGTTTTCCAGAGTGTGGTGTTCGGTACCTTGTCTGTCCACTTCAAGTGTAGTATTCTGCGCAGGCATTTGTTGATGAAGGTCTGTAATTTCTTTAGTGTCTTCTGTGTGGTTCGCCATGTCTCCGCTCCGTAGAGCAAAACTGCCTTCACATTTGAGTTAAACAATCTCAGCTTGGTGTTAATTTTGATTCGTTTTGCTCTCCAAATTTTTCTCAACATGATGAATGCCACTCTTGCTTTCTGGATTCTTGCTTTGACGTCTTCTTCTGTCCCTCCAGTTTTGTTTATTGTACTGCCCAGGTATGTGAATGCATCTGTCTCTTCCAGTGGCTCTCCGTTCAATGTAATGGGGTTGTTGTTCTTTGTGTTGGCTTTCATAGTCTTTGTCTTGCTTCTGTTGATGTTGAGTCCAAGCTGTGTTGACACTGTGTTTAGCTGCTCTGTTTTTTCCTGCATCTGTTTATGGCTGTGTGAGAGGAGAGCGAGGTCATCCGCAAAGTCCAGGTCCTCCAATTGGCTCCATGGTGTCCACTGGATCCCATTTCTTCTATTTTTTGTAGTCTTTTTCATGATCCAGTCTATGGCGAGCAGGAATAGGAACGGTGACAGAAGACATCCTTGCCTCACACCTGTCTTCACCATGAAGGAGTCCGTTAGTTGTCCTGCATGAATGACCCTGCATGCCATGTCTTCATAACTACTTCTTATCAGAGATATAAATTTCTCAGGTATGCCGTAGTGCTGTAGGAGTTTCCACAGCGTGTCTCTGTCAAGGCTATCAAATGCTTTCTCGTAGTCAACGAAGTTTATATACAGTGATGAGTCCCATTCCATGGATTGTTCGACAATGATTCTCAGTGTTGCTATTTGGTCGGTGCAGGATCTGTCTTTCCGGAAGCCAGCTTGGTGGTCTCTGAGCTTGGCATCTACACCTGTTTTCAGTCTGTCCAAGATTATTCTGTTGAGGACCTTTCCGGGTACTGATAGGAGCATTATCCCTCTATAGTTCTTACATTCTTGCATATCGCCTTTCTTTGGGAGCTTCACAAGGGACCCTTCTTTCCATTCCGTTGGTATTTCTTCTTGTTCCCATATCTTCCCGAATAGGTCATGCAGTATCTCGGTGGAGGTCTCTATGTCAGCCTTGATTGCCTCTGAAGGAATTTTGTCTGGGCCGGAAGCTTCCCCTCTCTTCATGTGCTGAATGGCTTTTTCAATTTCTGCCTTACTTGGTCTTTCGCAGTTTATCTGGAGTACTTCTTCCGCTGGTGCGATGTCTGGAGGGTTCTGAGGTGGTGGCCGGTTTAGCAGTTCTTCAAAATGTTCCCTCCATCTCTTCAACTGGTCTTCCTCACTGGTAAGTACATTGCCATTCTTATCTTTGATGTGTCTGTCTGTGTTCTTGTACTTTCCTGCTAATTTTCTTGTTACATCATACAGTTGTTTCATGTTTCCTTGGGCTGATGCATCCTCTGCTTCCTTGGCTAGGTCTTCAATGAAGTTTGCCTTGTCTGTTTTTACGCTGTTCTTTACTGCTCTGTTTGCCTCTGTGTACTCTTCCTGTGCTGCTGCTTTTGCTGCTCTCGTTCGGCTGTTGTTAACTGCACCTTTCTTTTCCTTCCTCACTTGCACTTTGTTGACAGTCTCTGCAGAAATCCAGTCTTTTTGTTGGTATTTCTTCTTTCCCAGAACTTCGCTGCATGTGCTGGTCCACATCTCCTTGATCTGTTGCCATTGTGTGTCTATGTCCATGTTTCCTTCATCAAGGATATCTTGTAGGGCTTCGTATTTGTTTCTGACTGTAAGTCGGAAGGTCTCTTTTGTCACCCTGTCCTGTAGGAAGTCCACATTGTACTGCGTTCTGGTGCTTCGCTTGACTTCTCTCTTCTTTAGTTTCATCTTCATTCTGGCCAGCACTAGATGGTGGTCTGAGGCTGCATCTGCCCCTCTCTGCACTCTCACATCCTGCATTGATCTTCTGAACTTTCGTCCTATGCAGATATGGTCTATTTGATTTTCTGTCCTGTGGTCCGGTGATACCCAGGTTGCCTTGTGAATCCTGCGATGCGGGAACACGCTGCCTCCGATGATCATATTGTTAAATGCACAAAAGTCGGCCAACATCTCGCCATTTTCATTCATTTTGCCAAGTCCCTGTCTGCCCATGACTTCTTCGTACCCGCTGTTGTCTGATCCGATTTTGGCGTTCAAGTCTCCCATGAGTATTGTCATGTCCTTCTCCTTCAGTTTGTCACACAATATCTGCAGTTTGTTGTAAAAGTCTTCTTTTGTTTCTTCGTCCTTGTCGTTTGTGGGTGCGTAACACTGAATGATGTTGAGCTTGATGTTTTCTTTCTTTGTTTTGAACGAGGCACAGATGATCCTTGGTCCCGCTGCTTCCCAGTTAATGAGAGCATTCTGTGCCTCATGTGACAACATGAATGCCACGCCTTCTGTATGATGTGCATCTTCCTCTTCATGCCCCGAATAGAGAATCATTTCTCCCGTATTCAGTCTGACTTGCCCTGACTGTGTCCACCTTGTTTCACATAGCCCTAGTACTGTGATGTTGTAGGCCCGTCGTTCCCTTGATATTTGGGCTGCTTTGTTTGTTTCGAACATGGTTCTCACATTCCATGTTCCGATTTTCGAGATTTTCTTGGAAGATAAGAAGGGTATCGGCGATGTAGCTTCCTTACGGCTTTCACTGCATGGCGTCATACTCTCCCCAGGAGGCCCTCCCTCTCCCAAGTTCAGTAGAGTTCCTTTGGTCGATGTTTTCGTAACAATCTGTTTTTTTACGGGAAAGGGTTGTTAGCCCTTTGCCCAACCCTCCTCTTTTCTCAGCCGGGCTTGGGACCGTCCATGGCAGTCATGGCAGCACAGACTTTCCACGGAGAAATCTATTCATGGAAAGTACCCATGTGCAGCAGGGACTTTGCACAGAGAAACCTAGTCATGGAAAGTACCAATGTGCAGCACAGACTTTCCACGGAGAAACCTAGTCATGGAAAGTACCCATGTGCAGCAGAGATTTTCCACGGAGAAATCTAGTCATGTAAAGTACCCATGGGCAGCAAAGACTTTGCACAGAGAAACCAAGTCATGGAAAGTACCCATGTGCAACAGACACTTTGCACAGAGAAACCTAGTGATGGAAAGTACCCATGTGCAGAAGAGACTTTGCACAGAGAAACCAAGTCATGGAAAGTACCCATGTGCAGCAGAGACATTGCACAGAGAAACCTAGTCATGGAAAGGACCCATGTGCAGCCGGCACTTTGCACAGAGAAACCTAGTTATGGAAACGACCCATGTGCAGCAGGCACTTTGCACAGAGAAACCTAGTCATGGAAAGTATCCAAGTGCAGCAGATACTTTGCACAGAGAAACCTAGTCATTTAAAGTACCCATGTGCAGCAGGGACTTTGCTCAGAGAAACCTAGTCATGGAAAGTGCCCATGTGCAGCAGAGACTTTGCACAGAGAAACCTAGTCATTGAAAGTACCCATGTGCAGCAGAGATTTTTCACGGAGAAATCTAGTCATGGAAAGTACCAATGCGCAGCAAAGACTTTGCACAGAGAAACCTAGTCATGGTAAATATCCATGTTCAGCAGAGACTTTGCACAAAGAAACCTAGTCATGGAAAGTACCCATGTGCAGCAGAGACTTTGCACAGAGAAACCTAATCATGGAAAGTATCCATGTGCAGCACAGATTTTGCTCAGAGAAAACTAGTCATGGAAAGAACCCATGTTCAGCAGGGACTTTGCACAGAGAAACCTAGACATAGAAAGTGCCCATGTGCAGCAGATACTTTTCACGGAGAAATCTAGTCATGGAAAGTACCCATGCGCAGCAAAGACTTGGCACAGAGAAACCTAGTCATGGTAAATACCCATGTGCAGCAGAGATTTTGCACAAAGAAACCTAGTCATAGAAAGTAAACAAGTGCAGCAGAGACTTTTCACAGAGAAACCTAGTCATGGAAAGTACCCATGTGCAGCAGAGACTTTGCACAGAGAAATCTAGTAATGGAAAGTACCCATGAGCAGCAGTGACTTTGCTCAGAGAAACCTAGTCATGGAAAGTACCCATGAGCAGCACAGATTTTGCTAAGAGAAAACTAGTCATGGAAAGGACCCATATTCAGCATGGACTTTGCTCAGAGAAACCTAGTCATGGAAAGGACCCATGTACAGCAGGCATTTTGCACAGAGAAACCTAGGCATGGAAAGGACCCATGTGCAGCAGGGAGTTTGCACAGAGAAACATAGTCATGGAAAGAATCCATGTGCAGCAGGGAGTTTGCACAGAGAAACATAGTCATGGAAAATTCCCATGTGCAGCAGAAATGTTGCACAAAGAAATCTAGTCATGGAAAGTACCCACGTGCAGCAGAGAATTTGCACAGCGAAACCTAGTCATGGAAAGGACCCATGTTCAGCTGGGACTTTGCACAGAGAAACCTAGTAATGGAAAGTAACCATGTGCAGCAGAGACTTTGCACAGAGAAACCTAGTCATGGAAAGTACCCATGTGCAGCAGACACTTTGCACAGAGAAACCTAGTCTTGGAAAGTAACCATGTGCAGCAGAGACTTTGCTCAGAGAAAACTTGTCATGGAAAGGACCCATGTTCAGCTGGGACTTTGCACAGAGAAACCTAGTCATGGAAAGTAACCATGTGCAGCAGAGACTTTCCACAGAGAAATCTAGTCATGGAAAGTACCCATGTGCAGCAAAGACTTTGCACAGAGAAACCTAGTCATGGAAAGCACCCATGTGCAGCAGGGAGTTTGCACAGAGAAACCTAGTCATGGAAAGTACCTGTTTCCAGCAGAGAATGTGCACAGAGAAAGCTAGTCATGGAAAGTATCCATGTGCAGCAGATACTTTGCTCAGAGAAAACTAGTCACGGAAAGGACCCATATGCAACAGAGACTTTGCTCAGAGAAAACTAGTCATGGAAAGGATCCATGTTCTACAGGGACTTTGCACAGAGAAACCTAGTCATGGAAAGTACCCATGTGCAGCAGAGACTTTCCACGGAGAAATCTAGTCATGTAAAGTACCCATGCGCAGCAAAGACTTTGCACAGAGAAACCTAGTCATGGTAAATACCCATGTGCAGCAGAGACATTGCACAGAGAAACCTAGTCATGGAAAGTACCCATGTGCAGCAGAGAATTTGCACAGAGAAACCTAGTCATGGAAAGTACACAGGTGCAGCAGACACTTTGCACAGAGAAACCTAGTGATGGAAAGTACCCATGTGCAGCAGAAACTTTGCTCAGAGAAAACTAGTCATGGTAAAGACCCATGTTCAGCAGGGACTTTGCACAGAGAAACCTAGTCATGGAAAGGACCCATGTGCAGCAGGCACTTTGCACAGAGAAACCTAGTCATGGAAAGAACCCATGTGCAGCAGGCACTTTGCACAGAGAAACCTAGTCATGGAAAGTATCCATGTGCAGCAGATACTTTGCACAAAGAAACCTAGTCATTTAAAGTACCCATGTGCAGCAGGGACTTTGCTCAGAGAAACCTAGTCATGGTAAATACCCATGTGCAGCAGAGACATTGCACAGAGAAACCTAGTCATGGAAAGTATCCAAGTGCAGCAGATACTTTGCACAGAGAAACCTAGTCATGGAAAGTACCCATGTGCAGCAGGGAGTTTGCACAGAGAAACATAGTCATGGAAAATAACCATGTGCAGCAGAAATGTTGCACAGAGAAACCTAGTCATGGAAAGTACCCATGTGCAGCAGAGAATTTGCACAGAGAAACCTAGTCATGGAAAGTACCCATGTGCAGCAGAGAATTTGCACAGAGAAACCTAGTCATAGAAAGTACCCATGTGCAGCAAGGACTTTGCACAGAGAAACATATTCATGGAAAGTACCCATGTGCAGCAAAAATTTTGCACATAGAAACCTAGTCATGGAAAGTACCCATGTGCAGTATGGACTTTGCAAAGAAAAACCTAGTCATGGAAAGTACCCAAGTGCAGCAGAGACTTTGCACAGAGAAACCTAGTCATGGAATGTACCAATGTGCAGCACAGACTTACTTACTTACTTATGCCTTTTCGCTCGCTCGGAGCATAGGCCATCGACTAAGGAACGCCACTGTTTTCTGTCTGTGGCCATCTTCTCCATTTCTTTCCAGGTGTACCCCATCTCTTTTGTATCTTTTTCTGTGTCTCTCTGCTAGGTGTTTCGTGGCCTACCTCTTCTTCTCTTCCCTGGGGGGTTCCATGTGATGGCTTGACGGGTGATTGATTCTGGTGGTTTCCTTAGTGTATGTCCTATCCACCTCCATTTTCTCTTCTTTATTTCATTTTCTATGGGTAGTTGCTTGGTTGTTTTCCAGAGTGTGGTGTTCGGTACCTTGTCTGTCCACTTCAAGTGTAGTATTCTGCGCAGGCATTTGTTGATGAAGGTCTGTAATTTCTTTAGTGTCTTCTGTGTGGTTCGCCATGTCTCCGCTCCGTAGAGCAAAACTGCCTTCACATTTGAGTTAAACAATCTCAGCTTGGTGTTAATTTTGATTCGTTTTGCTCTCCAAATTTTTCTCAACATGATGAATGCCACTCTTGCTTTCTGGATTCTTGCTTTGACGTCTTCTTCTGTCCCTCCAGTTTTGTTTATTGTACTGCCCAGGTATGTGAATGCATCTGTCTCTTCCAGTGGCTCTCCGTACAATGTAATGGGGTTGTTGTTCTTTGTGTTGGCTTTCATAGTCTTTGTCTTGCTTCTGTTGATGTTGAGTCCAAGCTGTGTTGACACTGTGTTTAGCTGCTCTGTTTTTTCCTGCATCTGTTTATGGCTGTGTGAGAGGAGAGCGAGGTCATCCGCAAAGTCCAGGTCCTCCAATTGGCTCCATGGTGTCCACTGGATCCCATTTCTTCTATTTTTTGTAGTCTTTTTCATGATCCAGTCTATGGCGAGCAGGAATAGGAACGGTGACAGAAGACATCCTTGCCTCACACCTGTCTTCACCATGAAGGAGTCCGTTAGTTGTCCTGCATGAATGACCCTGCATGCCATGTCTTCATAACTACTTCTTATCAGAGATATAAATTTCTCAGGTATGCCGTAGTGCTGTAGGAGTTTCCACAGCGTGTCTCTGTCAAGGCTATCAAATGCTTTCTCGTAGTCAACGAAGTTTATATACAGTGATGAGTCCCATTCCATGGATTGTTCGACAATGATTCTCAGTGTTGCTATTTGGTCGGTGCAGGATCTGTCTTTCCGGAAGCCAGCTTGGTGGTCTCTGAGCTTGGCATCTACACCTGTTTTCAGTCTGTCCAAGATTATTCTGTTGAGGACCTTTCCGGGTACTGATAGGAGCATTATCCCTCTATAGTTCTTACATTCTTGCATATCGCCTTTCTTTGGGAGCTTCACAAGGTACCCTTCTTTCCATTCCGTTGGTATTTCTTCTTGTTCCCATATCTTCCCGAATAGGTCATGCAGTATCTCGGTGGAGGTCTCTATGTCAGCCTTGATTGCCTCTGCAGGAATTTTGTCTGGGCCGGAAGCTTCCCCTCTCTTCATGTGCTGAATGGCTTTTTCAATTTCTGCCTTACTTGGTCTTTCGCAGTTTATCTGGAGTACTTCTTCCGCTGGTGCGATGTCTGGAGGGTTCTGAGGTGGTGGCCGGTTTAGCAGTTCTTCAAAATGTTCCCTCCATCTCTTCAACTGGTCTTCCTCACTGGTAAGTACATTGCCATTCTTATCTTTGATGGGTCTGTCTGTGTTCTTGTACTTTCCTGCTAATTTTCTTGTTACATCATACAGTTGTTTCATGTTTCCTTGGGCTGATGCATCCTCTGCTTCCTTGGCTAGGTCTTCAATGAAGTTTGCCTTGTCTGTTTTTACGCTGTTCTTGACTGCTCTGTTTGCCTCTGTGTACTCTTCCTGTGCTGCTGCTTTTGCTGCTCTCGTTCGGCTGTTGTTAACTGCACCTTTCTTTTCCTTCCTCACTTGCACTTTGTTGACAGTCTCTGCAGAAATCCAGTCTTTTTGTTGGTATTTCTTCTTTCCCAGAACTTCGCTGCATGTGCTGGTCCACATCTCCTTGATCTGTTGCCATTGTGTGTCTATGTCCATGTTTCCTTCATCAAGGATATCTTGTAGGGCTTCGTATTTGTTTCTGACTGTAAGTCGGAAGGTCTCTTTTGTCACCCTGTCCTGTAGGAAGTCCACATTGTACTGCGTTCTGGTGCTTCGCTTGACTTCTCTCTTCTTTAGTTTCATCTTCATTCTGGCCAGCACTAGATGGTGGTCTGAGGCTGCATCTGCCCCTCTCTGCACTCTCACATCCTGCATTGATCTTCTGAACTTTCGTCCTATGCAGATATGGTCTATTTGATTTTCTGTCCTGTGGTCCGGTGATACCCAGGTTGCCTTGTGAATCCTGCGATGCGGGAACACGCTGCCTCCGATGATCATATTGTTAAATGCACAAAAGTCGGCCAACATCTCGCCATTTTCATTCATTTTGCCAAGTCCCTGTCTGCCCATGACTTCTTCGTACCCGCTGTTGTCTGATCCGATTTTGGCGTTCAAGTCTCCCATGAGTATTGTCATGTCCTTCTCCTTCAGTTTGTCACACAATATCTGCAGTTTGTTGTAAAAGTCTTCTTTTGTTTCTTCGTCCTTGTCGTTTGTGGGTGCGTAACACTGAATGATGTTGAGCTTGATGTTTTCTTTATTTGTTTTGAACGAGGCACAGATGATCCTTGGTCCCGCTGCTTCCCAGTTAATGAGAGCATTCTGTGCCTCATGTGACAACATGAATGCCACGCCTTCTGTATGATGTGCATCTTCCTCTTCATGCCCCGAATAGAGAATCATTTCTCCCGTATTCAGTCTGACTTGCCCTGACTGTGTCCACCTTGTTTCACATAGCCCTAGTACTGTGATGTTGTAGGCCCGTCGTTCCCTTGCTATTTGGGCTGCTTTGTTTGTTTCGAACATGGTTCTCACATTCCATGTTCCGATTTTCGAGATTTTCTTGGAAGATAAGAAGGGTATCGGCGATGTAGCTTCCTTACGGCTTTCACTGCATGGCGTCATACTCTCCCCAGGAGGCCCTCCCTCTCCCAAGTTCAGTAGAGTTCCTTTGGTCGATGTTTTCGTAACAATCTGTTTTTTTACGGGAAAGGGTTGTTAGCCCTTTGCCCAACCCTCCTCTTTTCTCAGCCGGGCTTGGGACCGTCCATGGCAGTCATGGCAGCACAGACTTTCCACGGAGAAATCTATTCATGGAAAGTACCCATGTGCAGCAGGGACTTTGCACAGAGAAACCTAGTCATGGAAAGTACCAATGTGCAGCACAGACTTTCCACGGAGAAACCTAGTCATGGAAAGTACCCATGTGCAGCAGAGATTTTCCACGGAGAAATCTACTCATGGAAAGTACCAATGCGCAGCAAAGACTTTGCACAGAGAAACCTAGTCATGGTAAATACCCATGTTCAGCAGAGACTTTGCACAAAGAAACCTGGTCATGGAAAGTACCCATGTGCAGCAGAGACTTTGCACAGAGAAACCTAATCAAGGAAAGTATCCATGTGCAGCACAGATTTTGCTCAGAGAAAACTAGTCATGGAAAGGACCCATGTTCAGCAGGGACTTTGCACAGAGAAACCTAGACATGGAAAGTGCCCATGTGCAGCAGAGACTTTTCACGGAGAAATCTAGTCATGGAAAGTACCCATGCGCAGCAAAGACTTGGCACAGAGAAACCTAGTCATGGTAAATACCCATGTGCAGCAGAGATTTTGCACAAAGAAACCTAGTCATAGAAAGTAAACAAGTGCAGCAGAGGCTTTTCACAGAGAAACCTAGTCATGGAAAGTACCCATGAGCAGCAGAGATTTTGCTAAGAGAAAACTAGTCATGGAAAGGACCCATGTTCAGCATGGACTTTGCTCAGAGAAACCTAGTCATGGAAAGGACCCATGTACAGCAGGCATTTTGCACAGAGAAACCTAGGCATGGAAAGGACCCATGTGCAGCAGGGAGTTTGCGCAGAGAAACATAGTCATGGAAAGAATCCATGTGCAGCAGGGAGTTTGCACAGAGAAACATAGTCATGGAAAATTCCCATGTGCAGCAGAAATGTTGCACAAAGAAATCTAGTCATGGAAAGTACCCACGTGCAGCAGAGAATTTGCACAGAGAAACCTAGTCATGGAAAGGACCCATGTTCAGCTGGGACTTTGCACAGAGAAACCTAGTAATGGAAAGTAACCATGTGCAGCAGAGACTTTGCACAGAGAAACCTAGTCATGGAAAGTACCCATGTGCAGCAGACACTTTGCACAGAGAAACCTAGTCTTGGAAAGTAACCATGTGCAACAGAGACTTTGCTCAGAGAAAACTTGTCATGGAAAGGACCCATGTTCAGCTGGGACTTTGCACAGAGAAACCTAGTCATGGAAAGTAACCATGTGCAGCAGAGACTTTCCACAGAGAAATCTAGTCATGGAAAGTACTCATGTGCAGCAAAGACTTTGCACAGAGAAACCTAGTCATGGAAAGCACCCATGTGCAGCAGGGAGTTTGCACAGAGAAACCTAGTCATGGAAAGTACCTATTTGCAGCAGAGAATGTGCACAGAGAAAGCTAGTCATGGAAAGTATCCAGGTGCAGCAGATACTTTGCTCAGAGAAAACTAGTCACGGAAAGGACCCATATGCAACAGAGACTTTGCTCAGAGAAAACTAGTCATGGAAAGGATCCATGTTCTACAGGGACTTTGCACAGAGAAACCTAGTCATGGAAAGTACCCATGTGCAGCAGAGACTTTCCACGGAGAAATCTAGTCATGTAAAGTACCCATGCGCAGCAAAGACTTTGCACAGAGAAACCTAGTCATGGTAAATACCCATGTGCAGCAGAGACATTGCACAGAGAAACCTAGTCATGGAAAGTATCCATGTGCAGCAGAGAATTTGCACAGAGAAACCTAGTCATGGAAAGTACACAGGTGCAGCAGACACTTTGCACAGAGAAACCTAGTGATGGAAAGTACCCATGTGCAGCAGAAACTTTGCTCAGAGAAAACTAGTCATGGTAAAGACCCATGTGCAGCAGGCACTTTGTACAGAGAAACCTAGTCATGGAAAGAACCCATGTGCAGCAGGCACTTTGCACAGAGAAACCTAGTCATGGAAAGTATCCATGTGCAGCAGATACTTTGCACAAAGAAATTTAGTCATTTAAAGTACCCATGTGCAGCAGGGACTTTGCTCAGAGAAACCTAGTCATGGTTAATACCCATGTGCAGCAGAGACATTGCACAGAGAAACCTAGTCATGGAAAGTATCCAAGTGCAGCAGATACTTTGCACAGAGAAACCAAGTCATGGAAAGTACCCATGTGCAGCAGAGACTTTGCACAGAGAAAACAAGTCATGGAAAGTACCCATGTGCAACAGACACTTTGCACAGAGAAACCTAGTCATGGAAAGTACCCATGTGCAGCCGGCACTTTGCACAGAGAAACCTAGTTATGGAAAGGACCCATGTGCAGCAGGCACTTTGCACAGAGAAACCTAGTCATGGAAAGTACCCATGTGCAACAGACACTTTGCACAGAGAAACCTAGTCATGGAAAGTATCCATGTGCAGCAGGGAGTTTGCACAGAGAAACATAGTCATGGAAAATTCCCATGTGCAGCAGAAATGTTGCACAGAGAAACCTAGTCTTGGAAAGTACCCATGTGCAGCAGAGACTTTCCACGGAGAAATCTAGTCATTGAAAGTACCCATGTTCTGCAGATACTTTGCACAAAGAAACCTAGTCATGGAAAGTACCCATGTGCAGCAGAGACTTTACACAGGGAAAGCTAGTCATGGAAAGTACCCATGTTCAGCAGAGACTTTGCACAAAGAAACCTAGTCATGGAAAGTACCCATGTGCAGCAGAGACTTTACACAGGGAAAGCTAGTCATGGAAAGTACCCATGTTCAGCAGAGACTTTGCACAAAGAAACCTAGTCATGGAAAGTACCCATGTGCAGCAGAGACTTTGCACAGGGAAACCTAGTCATGGAAAGTACCCATGTGCAACAGAGACTTTGCACAGAGAAACCTAGTCATAGAAAGTACCCATGTGCAGCAGAGACTTTGCACAGGGAAACCTAGTCATGGAAAGTACCCATGTGCAGCAGAGATTTTGCTAAGAGAAAACTAGTCATGGAAAGGACCCATTTTCAGCAGGGACATTGCACAGAGAAACCTAGTCATGGAAAGTACCCATGTGCAGCAGAGACTTTCCACGGATAAATCTAGTCATGGAAAGTACCCATGCGCAGCAAAGACTTTGCACAGAGAAACCTAGTCATGGTAAATAACCATGTGCAGCAGAGACTTTGCACAAAGAAACCTAGTCATGGAAAGTACCCATTTGCAGCAGAGACTTTGCTCAGAGAAAACTAGCCATGGAAAGGACCCATGTTCAGCAGGGACTTTGCACAGAGAAACCTAGTCATAGAAAGAACCCATGTGCTGCAGGCAGTTTGCACAGAGAAACCTAGTCATGGAAAGGACCCATGTGCAGCAGGGATTTTGCACAGAGAAATCTAGGCATTGAAAGTACCCATGTGCAGCAGGGACTTTGGACATATTAAAGGTGCCACTGTAATTGTGTGCTTTTGAGGACATTGCTTTCGAATACATGTATAATATAATATGACAATGTATAAGTTGGTATGTTACTTCCGCTTTTCGAAATGAATGCCAAATATCTGACAACTCAGGTTGTTGATTCAACGGACATGTGCTTGCTATATGATTTATCCACATACAATTAACCACTACTCATGCTAAGTGTAATATACCCCTGTCTAGTAGATCATTATGAAAATATATTTCAAAACTGTACATGTATGCAATAATACTCACTCTCGCAGTTTAGTCAGTGCATGGTCGTGTGTGTTTTCAATATCAAAATCAATGAATTCTTGGGATAACAAAATAAAACATTCCTCTTAAAGCAAAATAAAAACAATAGAGACGAAATTGTTAAATAAATAGATCAGTATTTTTGTTGATATAAATCAATACTATTAGGCATAATAATACTAAAATACTAATACAGATGAATACTAGTTAATTATATTACAATTGAAAAATAAATATATAATGAAATAGTTGCTAAATAGTAGATATTAAAAAAATCGTATATTAAAAATAAATTACATTTGCATAAACACTCTTATTGACAAAGATGTGATTTGTTAACATACATTTGCACAGAGAAACCTAATCATGGAAAGTACCCATGTGCAGCAGGGATTTTGCACAGAGAAACCTAGTCATGGAAAGTACCCATGGGCAGCAGGGACTTTGCACAGAGAAACCTAGTCATGGAAAGTACCCATGAGCAGCAGGGATTTTGCACAGAGAAACCTAGTCATGAAAAGTACCCATGTGCAGCAGGGATTTTGCACAGAGAAACCTAGTCATGGAAGGTACCCATGTGCAGCAGGGATTTTGCACAGAGAAACCTAGGCATGCAAAAGTACCCATGTGCAGCAGGGACTTTGGACAGAGAAACCTAGTCATGGAAAGTACCCATGTGCAGCAGAGAATTTCCACAGAGAAACCTATTCATAGAAAGTACCCATGTACAGCAGAGACTTTCCACGGAGAAATCTAGTCATGGAAAGTACCATGCGCAGTAGGGACTTTGCAAAGAGAAACCTAGTCATGGAAAGTACCCATGTGCAGCTGACACTTTGCACAGAGAAATCTAGTCATGGAAAGTACCCATGTGCATTATGGACTTTGCAAAGAGAAACCTAGACATGGAAAGTAAACATGTGCAGCAGAGACTTTGCACAGAGAAACCTAGTCATGGAAAGTACCCATGCGCAGCAAAAAATTTGCACAGAGAAACCTAGTCATGGAAAGTACCCATGTGCAGCAAGGACTTTGCACAGAGAAACATAGTCATGGAAAGTAAACATGTGCAGCAGAGACTTTGCACAGAGAAACCTAATCATGGAAAGTACCCATGTGCAGCAGACACTTTGCACAGAGAAACCTAGTCTTGGAAAGTAACCGTGTGCAGCAGAGACTTTGCTCAGAGAAAACTTGTCATGGAAAGGACCCATGTTCAGCTGGGACTTTGCACAGAGAAACCTAGTCATGGAAAGCACCCATGTGCAGCAGGGAGTTTGCACAGAGAAACCTACTCATGGAAAGTACCTATTTGCAGCAGAGAATGTGCATAGAGAAAGCTAGTCATGGAAAGTATCCATGTGCAGCAGATACTTTGCTCAGAGAAAACTAGTCACGGAAAGGACCCATATGCAGCAGAGACTTTGCTCAGAGAAAACTAGTCATGGAAAGGATCCATGTTCTGCAGGGACTTTGCACAGAGAAACCTAGTCATGGAAAGTACCCATGTGCAGCAGAGACTTTCCACGGAGAAATCTAGTCATGTAAAGTACCCATACGCAGCAAAGACTTTGCACAGAGAAACCTAGTCATGATAAATACCCATGTGCAGCAGAGACTTTCCACGGAGAAATCTAGTCATGGAAAGTACCCATGTGCAGCAAAGACTTTGCACAGAGAAACCTAGTCATGGAAAGTACACAGGTGCAGCAGACACTTTGCACAGAGAAACCTAGTGATGGAAAGTACCCATGTGCAGCAGAGACTTTGCTCAGAGAAAACTAGTCATGGTAAAGACCCATGTTCAGCAGGGACTTTGCACAGAGAAACCTAGTCATGGAAAGGACCCATGTGCAGCCGGCACTTTGCACAGAGAAACCTAGTCATGGAAAGAACCCATGTGCAGCAGGCACTTTGCACAGAGAAACCTAGTCATGGAAAGTATCCATGTGCAGCAGATACTTTGCACAAAGAAACCTAGTAATTTAAAGTACCCATGTGCAGCAGGGACTTTGCTCAGAGAAACCTAGTCATGGAAAGTGCCCATGTGCAGCAGAGAATTTGTACAGAGAAACCTAGTCATGGAAAGTATCCATATGCAGCAGAGACTTTGCTGAGAGAAAACTAGTCACGGAAAGGACCCATATTCAGCAGGGACTTTGCACAGAGAAAACTAGTCATGGTAAAGACCCATGTTCAGCAGGGACTTTGCACAGAGAAACCTAGTCATGGAAAGGACCCATGTGCAGCCGGCACTTTGCACAGAGAAACCTAGTCATGGAAAGAACCCATGTGCAGCAGGCACTTTGCACAGAGAAACCTAGTCATGGAAAGTAACCATGTGCAGCAGATACTTTGCACAAAGAAACCTAGTCATTTAAAGTACCCATGTGTAGCAGGGACTTTGCTCAGAGAAACCTAGTCATGGAAAGTACCTATGTACAGCAGATAATTTGCACAGAGAAAGCTAGTCATGCAAAGTATCCATATGCAGCAGAGACTTTGCTGAGAGAAAACTAGTCACGGAAAGGACCCATATTCAGCAGGGACTTTGCACAGAGAAACCTAGTCATGGAAAGTACCCATATGCAGCAGAGACTTTGCTCAGACAAAACTAGTCATGGAAAGGATCCATGTTCAGCATGGACTTTGCACAGAGAAACCTAGTCATGGAAAGTACCCATGTGCAGCAAAGACTTTGCACAGAGAAACCTAGTCATGGTAAATACCCATGTGCAGCAGAGACATTGCACAGAGAAACCTAGTCATGGAAAGTATCCAGGTGCAGCAGATACTTTGCACAGAGAAACCTAGTCATTTAAGGTACCCATGTGCAGCAGGGACTTTGCTCAGAGAAACCTAGTCATGAAAAGTACCCATGTGCAGCAGGGAGTTTGCACAGAGAAACATAGTCATGGAAAATACCCATGTGCAGCAGGGAGTTTGCACAGAGAAACATAGTCATGGAAAATACCCATGTGCAGCAGAAATGTTGCACAGAGAAACCTAGTCATGGAAAATACCCATTTGCAGCAGAGAATTTGCACAGAGAAACCTAGTCATGGAAAGTACCCATGTGCAGCAGAGAATTTGCACCGAGAAACCTAGTCATGGAAAGTACCCATGTGCAGCAAGGACTTTGCACAGAGAAACATAGTCATGGAAAGTACCCATGTGCAGCAAAAATTTGGCACATAGAAACCTGGTCATGGAAAGTACCCATGGGCAGCAGAGACTTTGCACAGAGAAACCTAGTCATGGAAATTACCCATATGCAGTATGGGCTTTGCAAAGAGAAACCTAGTCATGGAAAGTACCCAAGTGCAGCAGAGACTTTGCACAGAGAAACCTAGTCATGGAAAGTACCCAAGTGCAGCAGAGACTTTCCACGGAGAAATCTAGTCATGGAAAGTACCCATGTGCAGCAGAGACTTTGGTCAGAGAAAACTAGTCATGGAAAGGTCCCATACTCAGCAGGGACTTTGCACAGAGAAACCTAGTCATGGAAAGTACCCATGTGCAGTAGACACTTTCCGCGGAGAAATCTAGTCATGGAAAGTACCCATGCGCAGCAAAGACTTTCCACAGAGAAACCTAGTCATGGTAAATAACCATGTGCAGCAGAGACTTTTCACAAAGAAACCTAGTCATGGAAAGTACCCATGTGCAGCAGACACTTTGCACAGAGAAACCTAGTCACGGAAAGTACCCATGTGCAGCAGAGACTTTGCACAGAGAAACCTAGTCATGGAAAGTACCCATGTGCAGCAGAGACATTGCTCAGAGAAAACTAGTCATGGAAAGGACCCAAGTTCAGCAGGGACTTTGCACAGAGAAACCTAGTCATGGAAAGGACCCATGTGCAGCAGGCACTTTGCACAGAGAAACCTAGTCATGGAAATTACCCATGTGCAGCAGGGATTTTGCACAGAGAAACCTAGGCATGGAAAATATCCATGTGCAGCAGGGACTTTGGATATATTAAAGGTGCCACTCTAATTGTGTGCTTTTGAGAACATTGCTTTCGAATAAATGTATAGTAGAATATGACAATGTATAAGTTGGTATGTTACTTCCGCTTTTCGAAATGAATGCCAAATATCTGACACATCAGGTTGTTGATTCAACGGACATGTGCTTGCTATATGATTTATCCACATACAATTAACCACCACTCATGCTAAGTGTAATAGTAGATGATTATGAAAATATATTTCAAAAGCGTACATTTTTGCAATAATACTCACCCTCGCAGTTTAGTCCATAATATTGCGTTTTGCAGAGGCATGAGTAGTCTACCGAACCACCAGCTACGCAGGTTCCTCCATTCAGACACGGATTACACTTGCAGTGATCATAGTCTGTAGAAATATGTTCCCATTACATGTTTACTAAACTCAGATTAGTTGATTTTTGACCGATTTATTTAAACGCAACAACTCCTATTATCTCTATTTTCTTGTATATTTCTGAATAAGGTTTCCTTCAAAAGTGTCTCTTTCTTATGTTATACATACACACATACACTCCAGACTTTTTGGAATTGTAGGGTCTTGTAAGGTTTGAATTAGTTTTGCATTAAGATGTTGGCCTATATTTGTAAAGTATGTATTCAATTCATTCACTATTACGTTTTTACCTGTACAACAGTTTCCTTCTGTTGTTATAAATTTATTGTACATTGAATATTTGTTTATTGCATTTTAGAACTTCACCATTGGTAGTCTGTGTTGTTTGCAGTGATCTCTATATAGTTCAAATTTATTTTTAAAGTACGACTTTTTGGAAGTTCATACGTGTCAGTTTATTTTTAAATGTTTTATAAATATGTTAATCTTCAATTGTCGGATTACATTGATATTTTTTGTATAGGTGGTTTATTCCTTTGTGGATGTTACAATACCTTTAGTGAGCCAATCATTAGTGTGGGTACTTATTTTGATTTTTTTCATGGTAGGCATTCATTAATATGGGAATTTAGTATTCCAAAGAATGTATCATACGAAGAGTTAGGGTTTGTGTCATTACATACCTCTTCCCAGTTTGCATTTTTTAACTTTGCATTTAATTTAGTAGTGTTATTTACACTGTTCGCACGTTTGAATATATATTTATTTTTTAGATAATTTGTTAAGCCTATATTATGTAAATTAAATATTGGGAAGTGATCTGATATATCATCATATAGAAAGCCCGAGTTAATGGGATATTCTTGAATGTTTCATGATATTGTCTATGAGAGTTGCTGATTGTTGAGCGATTCTGGTTTGTTTGATAATTGTTGGATAGAACATATTTGCAAACATATTATGTAAAAAGTCTGCTGGTAAATTATTAGTGTCACTTGTTAATAGGTCAATATTAAATTCAACCATGAGTATGCATAATATGTTCTTTCTTTCATTCGAGATAGTTCTTAGTAGATCATTAAAATGTACATTAAAATATTTATGTTTGTGTCAGGAGGTATGTAAATGGTTCTAATAATAACACATACATTATTAATTTCAATTTCTATAAATATTGATTAAAATGAAAAAATGTCAGTCAGAGTTTATACTTAAATCATTTCTTTTCTTAAAGCGCAATCTATTTGAAACGTATATGCCAACTCCTCCATCTCTTTTTTTGTTCTCTGATTTGACAGTAATATATAATCAGGTATATTATAAATATCAATATTTTTCATGTCCTTTAACCAGATCTCGGTTAATCCTATACAATCAAAATTGCAATTTAAAGATGTTCTACTACTTTCAAGTTTGTCAAAATGTGTAGATAGGCTTCTGCAATTTATTGAAAATATTGAAAATGTATTGTTTACTTTACACTGTAATTCTTGAAACTCGGTGTCAATATAATAAATGCATTCATTCAACCAGTTTTGTAAATGTGTTAAATGGTCTTTAACACTTCATATTAAAAATGTAATCATTCGTGCTCTTTTGATCCTCTGGGATGCCGTGGACCAGTAGGCAGTTACGCCGACTGTACTGTTCTTGGACCAGTAGGCACTTACGCCGACTGTACTGTTCTTTGACCAGTAGGCACTTACGCCGATTGTACTGTTCTTGGACCAGTAGGCACTTACGCCGACTGTACTGTTCTTGGACCAGTAGGCACTTACGCCAGCTGTACTGTTCTTGGACCAGTAGGAAGTTGGACCAGTAGGCACTACGTACGCCGGCTGTACTGTTCTTGGCCAGTAGGAAGTTACGCCGGCTGTACTGTTCTTGGACAAGTAGGAAGTTACGCCGGCTGTACTGTTCTTGGACCAATAGGAAGTTACGCCGGCTGTACTGTTCTTGGACCAGTAGGAAGTTACGCCGGCTGTACTGTTCTTGGACATGACTGTCGTCGCGTAGCGCCTTGTTTGCAGTTTCTAACGACGCCACACGTTGCTACAGATTACGGACCTTGTCGGTCGTATCGAGGGCACAGACCGCTGCTAATAATCGTTTTTGCTAACGTTGTCGCGCTTACATTTTTCCGATCGTTAAAACCGTTCCGATTGACGTTTCTGCGCATGCGCGTATCTAGGGGATAAACGTAAGCGCTACCTACGATGGTCGCGCTTAAATTGTTCTGGTCGTTAAAAACGTTCCGATTGACGTTTCTGCGCATGCGCGCATCTAGAGGCGCGCATGACAGCGCTAGCTAGCTACGATGGTTGTTGCTCACGTGTATTTGGGAGTTTGAGCCTTATAGCACGGACTAATTGGACCAGTGACAGCGGATAACAAACCGCTGTCACTGGTTACGATTAATTGTGCTAGGATTTACTGCTGCATCTTTGGTAAATAAAAATATAGTAGTTATTGCTTCGTATACAAAGCTGTATTGTTTATTTATCCTTAATATTAATAGTAACTGGATGGATAAATAAATAGTTGCACCAAGTTTGGCATAACAAAGTTTTGTAATTTGTTGTGTGATATGTGGCTTAAATTTGCATTTAACGCGTACACGGGAGGAAAATAATGACTTATACATTAACAATCTTTATATTATACTGACCAGTTTCCTCTAGTCTACGTTTACATAATTACAGACATTACTGAAGTAACATGATATATATTTGCTACATTTATTAAAATAACATCATGATCGTCGTCTTACCTTCAAGAGTAAATGTGAAAAGATAATGTTAGTTATGTTCAGTGATGTTTTGTTGAAATGAATCCATACAGGTATTTTATTGCAATCTGAATTTACTTCGTGAATAAGCCTGTAACAGTTGTGTGTAATTGAAACATATTGATGTCCTCTATAAATAACACATAATGTTATTGTTTTAATAATGGCCTTTAAGTATAATATGAACATAACTGCACCCAGTACAATTCTTTGTGGTATAACTCATGTGGCCGCCATTACCTCTGAACTGGATTGATTAAGCAAACACTGTTGCCTAGTTATTGAAGCATAGTAGACAATTTATTGTAAAAATTAAAATAATCCCAAATCCAATCTACCTTGTGTGGCTGTTGCTAAATTGATATACATGCTGTATATAAAAAATCAATGAATTCTTGGGATAACAAATAAAACATTCCTCTTAAAGCAAAATAATTGTACATATATCGTCTGTATAAAATGTTCAAGATCACATCACATAATGACTAAAAAATAAACATATATGCAACCAATCATGCATGCATATTTTTAAAACTGCAATATGCATTAAAGTGGTTAGATTTCAGGATTCCACACAAATGTATTGCCAATTTGTTTTAAAGTGTCTTATGTTATTTATTTACTGCTAAAATTGAAACTGTTTATTTACTTTTTGAAAAATATGCATGCATGATTGGTTGCATATAGGTTTATGTTTAGTCATTATGTGATGTGATCTTGAACATTTTATAATCTGAGACATTATATGAGCAGTGGCATGCACTACCCGGCAGTAGCCAAGCATGACAATGTCCAGAGAAGGGTACGCTCAGCAGCGCTGAAGCATACTTTAAAAGGTGTGTTCAAAAAGGTTAAATTCGAGTCGACTCAGTCAGTGGCAGTGCTGACTCAGGAGCTGAGTCCAGTTATCAGTAGTAAGATTGTCGACATCGTCAAACGTTCATCACAAATAATAATAATTATTATATTAAGTAACGTTGTCATTTGCATCGGAATATAACTATTGGGTTGCATTAATTAAGTCGTTTATGTAGAGTAGAAATGATACAGCAATGATAGGAGTGAGCCCTGCACCAGTGCATGGTCGTGTGTGTTTTCAATATCTTTATTTCAGATTGTCATAGTACATACAGATGTCCACATAAACATTAAAAAATACAAGTGACTAGAAAAATATAAAAGTATTGCACATGGTAAATAGAGAAAAAAACATTGCACAATGGTACATTCAATCAAAAACTATTATGTATACAGGGCTGTATACAACATTTTGATCCAATGTCGTCTTATCCTGGATTGCCATTTTATATCACTGTTGATAATTGCAATTACCAACTTATTATAAGAGCATCAAGTCTCCGCATGAATTTATATACAAGGTTTCTAATTACAGCTTTACTATCTGGTACATGGTATTCTACAAACATGGTGGAGGCACTGCAATATTTAGGCTGATTCAGCAATAAGCGAAACACATTATTGTAAGCCACATGAAGATTATTTATACTTGCTACTGTGTAATTCCACCACAGTTGAGCAGTATACATGGGAGAGCAGAAAGTTCTAAGCAAAGTCAGCTTCACTTCAGTGGAACATATGTAAAATTTCCGCAATAGTATATTACCCCTAGCATATAGTTGTTGGCATTGGCGTAAGATATCTTTGTCATTACGTAATGTATTAGAAATAAAGTGACCCAAATATTTCACATTATCCACTTCCTGGATTGTTTCACCATTAATCTTAAATGATGGAACATCAACAATGTTCATATAATTTTATTAGTTACTTTTAAATATTAACACAGCACTTTTCTTGGAGTTGTACTTGATATCATGAATTAACACCTAGAGTCCACATACCTGCATCAGTTCAGACAGTCTTGATACAGATGGGGATAGAATTACCAAGTCATCAGCATAGATTAGATGGTTGATAGTTGTACATCCTTCTGCTTGAACATGGTGTTCGTCACTATCAGTTCGAACTCAGAGCACAGAGCCAGTAGAAGCTCGCCATTGGAGTTGCATTTCCCAATCCCATGTTTGCCCATGACCAAGGGCCACTTGTCATTGTCTCTTCCTATCCTCGCATTGAAGTCTCCTATCAGCAGTAGCTTATCTGTACGGGGGATGCCACTGAGCACACTTGCCAGCTGGTTGTAGAAGGCCTCCTTGTTTTCGTCTGGGTTTGTCATTGTCGGAGCATACACGCTGATAATTGTAGCAAAGTTGTCCTTACTCAGAGGTAGTCTCATTGTCATGATTCTGTCACTTACTGGCCGTGGCATTTCTGTCAGCTTTGTGACGATATCCTTTTTGATAGCAAAGCCCACTCCGGCCTCCCTTCTTTCTCCTTCGGGTTTGCCACTCCAGAAGAAAGAGTATTCCAAGTCGTTGAGACTACCAAACTCTGAGAACCTTGTTTCACATAGGGCGGCGATGTCGATGTTGTATTTGGCAAGTTCCATTGCTACTAGTGCCGTGCGTCTTTCTGGTCGGTTAGCTCCTTCTCGGTCGAGGAGAGTCCTCACGTTCCATTGTCCAATTGTCAGTAGTTGTCTTCTTTGTCTTCTTCTTCCTAGCTGATTTTTCACTGTCGATGGAAGATGAGGTCGAGCAGCGCGGTCCTTGGTAACCCGGGCGACGGCCGATCCGGTATCATGTTTCGTGCAGTTGTACATTTCATGGAAGCTGCTAGCAAAATTTTTTGAAGTGCCGCTGGCTTTTGCAAGTTACTAGCGACACTCTCTCGGGGAACAAATAGAGGTCTCACACCGGCCAGAACATGTCAAGACAGGCGCAAACTATTTGTCCCTGCAGTGGCTGGTCGAGAGATGTTGGGAATTCCATACATCAACCGCCCTTGATGCTGCCACAGTGACATGGTTTTCTGGTTAGGGTTTGCTCCCTTAGCCTTCGGTTCTGACAAGAACCTGTACCACAAGGCAGTGGTTTACAACTCTGCATGGCAGGGGCGTCAAACTCCCTGAGGTATTTCAATACCTGCATTGCAATACCTGCATACACGTAAAAAGCTGTTTAAAATGAGGCCGCCATAATTCAGTTATTTCAAAAATACCACTAACATCCTCAATACTATTAGGTAAAGATGTAAAGGTAAATGGCGGTCTCATTTTAAACAGCTTTTTAATTGTATTAGGGATATAGACATTCAACAGATCAAATGTGATTCCAAATATACAAATGACATAGTTGTGGAAATTAGCGAAGTTGAAAATGCTATTAAATGCCTATATATAAATAAGACTTATGGTATGGATGGTGTATATGCTGAACACCTTAAACATTGTGATAAGCGCATTGTGCCTTTACTTGCTATGTGTATAACTGGGTTTTTTGTACATGGATTTTTACCTAGTTCTTTGTTATCTGTTATATCTGTTGTGCTGGTTCCTGTTATCACAGATAAATGTAGCAAGATTAACAGCAGTCAACAATGTCCAATCAGTTTGGATTTGAGAAAATATCACGGGAGAGACTTGTGTATTTATGTCTTAAAGGAAGTTATTAACAGGCATAGGAGTTTACATGTTTTTAGATGCTTCTAAAGCCTTTGACAGAGTGAAACATTTTATCTTATTTCAAAAGTTGGTTGACAGGGGAATGCCTGGATATATTGTTAGACTGCTTATACATTGGTATTCGAATCAGACTATATGTATAAGATGGTCAGGCAAGTTGTCGGAACATTTTGGTGTTATAAATGGTTTCAGGCAAGGTGGTATACTCTCACCACACGTTTTTAATATATATATGGATGATTTAACCATAGCTTTAAACAAATGTAACACAGGGTGTGTAATGCGTAGTACAACTATCAACCATCTTATCTATGCTGATGACTTGGTAATTCTGTTCCCATCTGTATCAAGACTGTCTGAACTGATGCAGGTATGTGGACTCTTTGGGTTAAATCATGATATCAAGTACAACTCCAAGAAAAAGTGCTGTATTAATATTTAAATGTAAATAATAAAATTAGATGAACATTTTTGATGTTCCATCATTTAAGATTAATGGTGAAACAATCCAGGAAGTGGATAATGTGAAATATTTGGGTCACTTTATTTCTAATACATTACGTGATGACAAAGATATGTTACACCAATGCCGACAACTATATGCTAGGGGTAATATACTATTGCGGAAATGTTACATGTGTTCCACTGAAGTGAAGCTGACTTTGCTTAGAACTTTCTGCTCTCCCATATATACTGCTCAGCTGTGGTGGAATTACACAGTAGCAAGTATACATAATCTTCATGTGGCTTACAATAATGTGTTCCATTTATTGCTAAATCAGCCTAAATATTGCAGTGCCTCTACCATGTTTGTAGAATACCATGTACCTGACAGTAAAGCTGTAATTAGAAACCTTGTATATAAATTCATGCGGAGACTTGATGCTCTTATAATAAGTTGGTAACTGCAATTATCAACAGTGATATAAAATGGCAATCCAGGATAACATGACATTGGATCAAAATGTTGTATATACATAATAGTTTTTGATTGAATGTACCATTGTGCAATGGTTTTTTTCTCTATATTTACCAAGTGCAATACTTTTGTATTTTTCTAGTCACTTGTATTTTTTTATGTTTATGTGGACATCTGTATGTACTATGTATATGACAATCTGAAATAAAGATATTGATAACACACACCACCATATGCACTAATGCAGGGCTCACTCCTATCGTTACTGTATCATTTCTACTCTACATAAACGACTTAATTAATGCAACCCAATAGTTATATTCCGATGCCAATGCAACGTTACTTAATATAATAATTACTATTATTTGTGATGAACGTTTGAAGATGTCGATAATGTTATTACTGATAGCTGGACTGGACTCAGGTCTCAGCTCCTGTCCTGAGTCAGCACTGCCACTGACTGAGTCGACTCGAATTTAGCCTTCTTGAACACACCTTTTAAAGTATGCTTCAGCGCTGCTGAGCGTACCCTTCTCTGGACATCGTCATGCTTGGCTACTGCCGGGTGGTGCACGCCACTGCTCATATAATGTCTCAGATAACTGTAAAACATCTCGAAAACTACAAACTTTCGCCGGTTAACAAACTGGTTGACACGCGCATGCGCAGAAACGTCAATCGGAACGCTTTTAACGGTGTGTGCCGCGGGGTGGGAAACGTAAACATCCCGCATAGCAACTAGAGTCCGCATCTGACTCGCGCATGCGCAGAAACGTCAATCGGAACGGATTTAACGCCGGAAAAATGTAAGCGCTACAACGTGTCCAAAAGTGCTTCTTCACAATAGCGTCACTCACTACGCTGGTGATGGTGTTCATGATATCAGCGTCATTCCTTTTTAATGAGACCGAACACGGCAGCCCGCACTTCGCCATTTTGAAAGTTGAGCGACATTGGGAGGACATTTCTTCGGCTGCTGTGTTTTGTTTTTCGGTTCTTTGACATCGTCAACACGCCGAAGAGGTAATACTACCGTTGGAGTTTCAAAGGCTATTCCCATCCACGAACAAAGTGTCGAAAAAGCGTTAATTTATGCTCCACAATATGTTTTCTTCGTTTACTATCGAGCCTCGTTATTATTATTATTTTTATTATTGAACAAGCTCAAGAATGTGTTGATTGCCATATAGGCGCCTCGCTAAAAAACGACAACATTATTAACAGAGTATATTAAATTACTTATATAAAGGAGCAGCGTAGACTAAATATCAGAAAGTTCTCATTTTTATAATGGACTAAATTAAAGGAATATATTGTCTGCCAATTGTGTGGGCGCTAGTAGCATAAATGTTAAGTTTAAAAATAGAATCAACATAAACTTCAGAAAAGGAGCACTACGCTTGGATAAGTAAGCTGGACTGTTTATTAGCAAGTGAGCTCCTTTGTCCACCTGCCATCTAGACAGGATTGTCTAGGTGGCAATCTTATTTTAATCTTGTTGACATTTCAGTTACCGGATGAAACTAAAATGTTAATATATTGTGTACTTTGATTTCAGTTCTATCAGTTGTATTAATTTAGAATTTGCTGCATACATGCAGCTGGTACTCAAAAAATACATGCATGTATGCACTCATGCGAACATGCACACCCATGCACGCACATTGTCGCCCACACAGGATAACACCAAATTTAATCATACTGCCCCGTAATTAATATAATAATTATATATAGCGGATTATGTGTGTGTTAAAACACGTTAAAAACACCTTAGTTTAAAAAGAATAGCTCTCTATCCAGTAAAATCCCAACAGAAAGTACCATCTGAACAGAGTGTGACTAGTAAAATATAGAGATAAACCCTGACGGGGATACCAGCTTGTGACATCTAGGTATCACTGGTTGTGTTTTGAGATTCTGAGCCTAGATTGTGACAGATTGGTAGTATTGGTAGTATTGGTAGTATTGGTAGTATTGGTAGTATTGGTAGTATTGGTAGTATTGGTAGTATTGGTAGTATTGGTGGTATTGGTACTATTGGTAGTATTGGTAGTATTGGTGGTATTGGTAGTAATTGGTAGTATTGGTAGTATTGGTAGTATTGGTAGTATTGGTGGTATTGGTACTATTGGTAGTATTGGTAGTATTGGTGGTATTGGTACTATTGGTACTATTGGTACTATTGGTACTATTGGTAGTATTGGTAGTATTGGTAGTATTGGTACTATTGGTAGTATTGGTAGTATTGGTGGTATTGGTAGTATTGGTACTATTGGTAGTATTGGTAGTATTGGTAGTATTGGTGGTATTGGTAGTATTGGTAGTATTGGTACTATTGGTAGTATTGGTAGTATTGGTAGTATTGGTGGTATTGGTAGTATTGGTAGTATTGGTAGTATTGGTAGTATTGGTAGTATTGGTAGTATTGGTACTATTGGTAGTATTGGTAGTATTGGTGGTATTGGTGGTATTGGTGGTATTGGTAGTATTGGTAGTATTGGTAGTATTGGTAGTATTGGTAGTATTGGTAGTATTGGTGGTATTGGTGGTATTGGTAGTATTGGTAGTATTGGTAGTATTGGTAGTATTGGTGGTATTGGTACTATTGGTAGTATTGGTAGTATTGGTAGTATTGGTGGTATTGGTACTATTGGTAGTATTGGTAGTATTGGTAGTATTGGTGGTATTGGTAGTATTGGTAGTATTGGTAGTATTGGTAGTATTGGTACTATTGGTAGTATTGGTAGTATTGGTAGTATTGGTAGTATTGGTAGTATTGGTGGTTTTGGTAGTATTGGTAGTATTGGTAGTATTGGTAGTATTGGTAGTATTGGTAGTATTGGTAGTATTGGTAGTATTGGTAGTATTGGTGGTATTGGTACTATTGGTAGTATTGGTAGTATTGGTAGTATTGGTGGTATTGGTAGTATTGGTAGTATTGGTAGTATTGGTAGTATTGGTAGTATTGGTAGTATTGGTGGTATTGGTAGTATTGGTAGTATTGGTAGTATTGGTACTATTGGTAGTATTGGTAGTATTGGTAGTATTGGTAGTATTGGTAGTATTGGTAGTATTGGTAGTATTGGTAGTATTGGTAGTATTGGTAGTATTGGTGGTATTGCAGCTCTGGATCATTGTGGTTATTCATATAGTTAGATTTCTGCCAAAAGCATCAGACTTAGCGAACCTCGGTCAACTCCTGTGCTGCAGTGTAACTATTTAGTACAGGTCTGATAATAGACCTTGGTAGATATTTGTGTAGGAACAGTTTGTGTGCATTAACTACAGCGTAACTGAAAGTTTCCAAAAATGGATATGGTGTCCAATTGGAAGTACCGGTATCTGCCAGAAAGGTACAGTGGTTTGACACGTCCTGAGCCTGAGGACTGGCTACTGCGCCAACTCAACCAGAGGTCCCTGGGTGAAATTTCACTCACACGTGCACCCGTATAAATGATGACTACATGCACACTTACAGTGTCAAATTCCAAGTAGCTATAAAGTTATGGTTGATTGAATAGTGGACCAGTTATATTTTTTTGCACTCGCTACTACCGTGCTTGCTTTTTATGATTTTGGAAAGCTAATAACATTCAGAAATTATTTGAAGATATCAAGCTACAAATTGCTGTAAAACGTAATTCCTTCATGGAAAATTTGATTTTGAACTTCTTTTTTTGATGTGATAGTTTCAAAGTTACAAACACCCACGGTTGGGGGTTTGTTTTCTCCTTAATTTTATTTTTCATGCTTCTCAAAAAGAAAGTTTATCTGATTCAAGCTTACTTTTAACGTGTGGCTGGGATCCAAATATGACAAGACAATAACATTATTTAATAAATGCCCTTATACCTGTAATTTGCCAAATTTCAACGTGTGGTCTCAGTTCATTCAATTTCAGATAATGTTGCGTTGATTCCCCTGTTTTCGCATTTCACGTATGCAGTAAATATTTGTTATGATTTTGGAATGCTAATAACTTTCTTAATTTTGAAGTTATTGTATTACAATTTGCTACATAATCTAGTTTATATACGGAGAAATGGATTCGGAATTTATTGTTCCTATTTATGTAATAGTTTTAGAGTCATATACATAACTATACAATGAGGAATCATATTTTTCAGGTTTTGGGTTATGATTACAACCAGATTTTCGTCACATATAATAAATGTTATGCCTAGTATATCTATAGGTGTTTGCGTCTTCAAAAGAAAGCTTATAATAAAATATAATATTTAAGTGTGGCTGAGGTCCAATTATAACAAGAAAAATGTAATGTTACAAAATGCCCTATTACCAAAAGTGTCGCCATGTGGGCAATTACCTAGTTTCTTATCCTTTCCTAGGATTAGCATATTTGTATTACCAGTATATATTGCCAAGTTTTAAATTGTCTCAATTCGTTCAATTTCAAATAATTTCTGTTATAGTACTCGAGAACAAGTGACACAAATCTATCATTAAAACATAAATATTTTCCAGAAACAGTAAATATCTTATTTTCAAATTGCTTAAATTGTGTTAATTTTATAAAGCATAATTTTCAATAATATCCTAACACGCACTACAAGACTAATAACCTAAACATTATACATAGCACATATATAAGCACAATAAATAGAAAACAGCTATTGGGTTAAATGTATGTAAGCAATATCTACATTATATAATATGTGTGAAATGTTATCTACCCATTATTGTGTACATATATTACTTATACACAAAAATGGGTAGGTGACACGTAGGAGTTAAATTATATATATATATATATATATATATATATATATATATATATATATATATATATTATATATGTGTGTGTGTGTGTAGATATGTAAATATGGCTTAAATACATTTTATTCAATTAATTGCTTGAAGTGATTTAAATGAGTTGACTGTTTTCATAACAATTATATCAGATATCTGTTTTCTATTTATTGTGCTTATATATGTGCTATGTATAATGTTGTGCAAAGATGTGCAACTGTAGCGTTTGAAAGTACATTTTTAGAGCAGGCTTTTAGGTAGTCGTTGTTGTATATGTGTATATATTCTTAATACCCAAAAGTCGGAACGATACTGCAATCTAGGCAAACCTTAGCTGAATGCAATAGCGAAGTAGCTTATGCTGGTACACAGTTTAATGCAAATTGTTATAATCTATAAATTATTAGAATTCATAACGATCCTGAAATATAGTATATCTTAGTAATGAAGATAAATATATTTGAAACATGTGCACGATAAAATTAAATCTCACCTTCACAGAATTTTCCGTAGTAGTAAAGGCTGCATGTACACCATTTTTTACTGCCTTTTCCGTGACACGTGCCACCGTGCTTGCAGGGATTTCTGGCTGCACAGTTGTTTGTTTCTGTATACAAGAAACGCATTTATCTTTCTCCATGCATAATATGCACAATGTGTGAATTCCATATCTCAATAGCTAGTGAGTGTTTTCATCGAATCGCTGAAGGTGTCTAAGTCTGTAAGTTGTGTATTCCCAATAACCATCGTTTTGTCAACCGTTGGATGGAAATTGTTTTCTTAATGCTATGCAGATGTCACAATGTATGTATATATATATATATATATATATATATATATATATATATATATATATATATATATATATATATATATATATATATATATATATATATGGTGGCAGAGAGACACAGAAAAAGATACAAAAGAGATGGGGTACACCCGGAAAGAAATGGAGAAGATGGCCACAGACAGAAAACAGTGGCGTTCCTTAGTCGATGGCCTATGCTCCGAGCGAGCGAAAAGGCACAGAGAAACCTAGTCATGTAAAGTACCCATGTGGAGCAGAGACTTTCCACGGAGAAATCTAGTCATGTAAAGTACCCATGCGCAGCAAAGACTTTGCACAGAAAAACCTAGTCATGGTAAATACCCATGTGCAGCAGAGACATTGCACAGAGAAACCTAGTCATGGAAAGTACCCATGTGCAGCAGAGAGTTTGCACAGAGAAACCTAGTCATGGAAAGTACACAGGTGCAGCAGACACTTTGCACAGAGAAACCTAGTGATGGAAAGAACCCATGTGCAGCAGGCACTTTGCACAGAGAAACCTAGTCATGGAAAGTATCCAAGTGCAGCAGATACTTTGCACAGAGAAACCTAGTCATTTAAAGTACCCATGTGCAGCAGGGACTTTGCTCAGAGAAACCTAGTCATGGAAAGTGCCCATGTGCCGCAGAGAATTTGCACAGAGAAACCTAGTCATGGAAAGTACCCATGTGCAGCAGGGAGTTTGCACAGAGAAACATAGTCATGGAAAATACCCATGTGCAGCAGAAATGTTGCACAGAGAAACCTAGTCATGGAAAATACCCATGTGCAGCAGAGAATTTGCACAGAGAAACCTAGTCATGGAAACTACCCATGTGCAGCAGGGAATTTGCACAGAGAAACCTAGTCATGGAAAGTACCCATGTGCAGCAAGTACTTTGCACAGAGAAACATAGTCATGGAAAGTACCCAAGTGCAGCAAAAATTTGGCACATAGAAACCTAGTCATGGAAAGTACCCATGGGCAGCAGAGACTTTGCACAGAGAAACCTAGTCATGGAAAGTACCCATGTGCAGTATGGACTTTGCAAAGAGAAACCTAGTCATGGAAAGTACCCAAGTGCAGCAGAGACTTTCCACGGAGAAATCTAGTCATGGAAAGTACCCATGTGCAGCAGAGATTTTGGTCAGAGAAAACTAGTCATGGAAAGGTCCCATATTCAGCAGGGACTTTGCACAGAGAAACCTATTCATGGAAAGTACCCATGTGCAGTAGAGACTTTCCACGGAGAAATCTAGTCATGGAAAGTACCCATGCGCAGCAAAAACTTTGCACAGAGAAACCTAGTCATGGTAAATAACCATGTGCAGCAGAGACTTTTCACAAAGAAACCTAGTCATGGAAAGTACCCATGTGCAGCAGACACTTTGCACAGAGAAACCTAGTCATGGAAAATACCCATGTGCAGCAGAGACTTTGCACAGAGAAACCTAGTTATGGAAAGTACCCATGTGCAGCAGAGACATTGCTCAGAGAAAACTAGTCATGGAAAGGACCCAAGTTCAGCAGGGACTTTGCACAGAGAAACCTAGTCATGGAAAGGACCCATGTGCAGCAGGCACTTTGCACAGAGAAACCTAGTCATGGAAATTACCCATTTGCAGCAAGGATTTTGCACATAGAAACCTAGGCATGGAAAATACCCATGTGCAGCAGGGACTTTGGATATATTAAAGGTGCCACTCTAATTGTGTGCTTTTGAGGACATTGCTTTCGAATAAATGTATAGTAGAATATGACAATGTATAAGTTGGTAAGTTACTTCCGCTTTTCGAAATGAATGCCAAATATCTGACACATCAGGTTGTTGATTCAACGGACATGTGCTTGCTATATGATTTATCCACATACAATTAACCACCACTCATGCTAAGTGTAATAGTAGATGATTATGAAAATATATTTCAAAAGCATACATTTTTGCAATAATACTCACCCTCGCAGTTTAGTCCATAATATTGCGTTTTGCAGAGGCATGAGTAGTCTACCGAACCACCAGCTACGCAGGTTCCTCCATTCAGACACGGGTTACACTTGCAGGGATCATAGTCTGTAGAAATATGTTCCCATTACATGTTTACTAAACTCAGATTAGTTGATCTTTGACCGAATTATTTAAACGCAACAACTCCTATTATCTCTATTTTCTTGTATATTTCTGAATAAGGTTTCCTTCAAAAGTGTCTCTTTCTTATGTTATACATACACACATACACTCCAGACTTTTTGGAATTGTAGGGTCTTGTAATGTTTGAATTAGTTTTGCATTAAGATGTTGGCCTATATTTGTAAAGTATGTATTCAATTCATTCACTATTACGTTTTTACCTGTACAACAGTTTCCTTCTGTTGTTATAAATTTATTGTACATTGAATATTTTTTATTGCATTTTAGAACTTCACCATTGGTAGTCTGTGTTGTTTGCAGTGATCTCTATATAGTTCAAATTTATTTTTAAAGTACGACTTTTTGGAAGTTCATACGTGTCAGTTTATTTTTAAATGTTTTATAAATATGTTAATCTTCAATTGTCGGATTACATTTATATTTTTTGTATAGGTGGTTTATTCCTTTGTGGATTTTACAATACCTTTAGTGAGCCAATCATTAGTGTGCGTACTTATTTTGATTTTTTTCATGGTAGGCATTCATTAATATGGGAATTTAGTATTCCAAAGAATGTATCATACGAAGAGTTAGGGTTTGTGTCATTACATACCTCTTCCCAGTTTGCATTTTTTAACTTTGCATTTAATTTAGTAGTGTTATTTACACTGTTCGCACGTTTGAATATATATTTATTTTTTAGATAATTTGTTAAGCCTATATTATATAAATTAAATATTGGGAAGTGATCTGATATATCATCATATAGAAAGCCCGAGTTAATGGGATATTCTTGAATGTTTCATGATATTGTCTATGAGAGTTGCTGATTGTTGAGCGATTCTGGTTGGTTTGATAATTGTTGGATAGAACATATTTGCAAACATATTATGTAAAAAGCCTGCTGCTAAATTATTAGTGTCACTTGTTAGTAGGTCAATATTAAATTCAGCCATGAGTATGCATATGTTCTTTCTTTCATTCGAGATAGTTCTTAGTAGATCATTAAAATGTACATTAAAATGTTTATGTTTGTGTCAGGAGGTATGTAAATTGTTCTAATAATAACACATACATTATTAATTTCAATTTCTAAAAATATTGATTCAAATGAAAAAATGTCAGAGTTTATACTTAAATCATTTCTTTTCTTAAAGCGCAATCTATTTGAAACGTATATGCCAAGTCCTCCATCTCTTTTTTTGTTCTCTGATTTGACAGTAATATATAATCAGGTATATTATAAATATCAATATTTTTCATGTCCTTTAACCAGATCTCGGTTAATCCTATACAATCAAAATCAAGTACCCATGTGCAGCAGAAAATTTCCACAGAGAAACCTATTCATAGAAAGTACCCATGTACAGCAGAGACTTTCCACGGAGATATCTAGCCATGGAAAGTACCCATGTGCAGCAGAGACTTTCCACGGAGAAATCTAGTCATGGAAAGTACCCATGTGCAGCAGAGATTTTGGTCAGAGAAAACTAGTCATGGAAAGGTCCCATATTCAGCAGGGACTTTGCACAGAGAAACCTATTCATGGAAAGTACCCATGTGCAGCAAGGACTTTGCACAGAGAAACATAGTCATGGAAAGTAAACATGTGCAGCAGAGACTTTGCACAGAGAAAGCTAGTCATGGAAAGTATCCATATGCAGCAGAGACTTTACTCAGACAAAACTAGTCATGGAAGGATCCATGTTCAGCATGGACTTTGCACAGAGAAACCTAGTCATGGAAAGTACCCATGTGCAGCAGGGAGTTTGCACAGAGAAACATAGTCATGGAAAATACCCATGTGCAGCAGAAATGTTGCACAGAGAAACCTAGTCATGGAAAGTACCCATGTGCAGCAAGGACTTTGCACAGAGAAACATAGTCATGGAAAGTAAACATGTGCAGCAGAGACTTTGCACAGAGAAACCTAGTCATGGAAAGTACCCATGTGCAGCAGACACTTTGCACAGAGAAACCTAGTCTTGGAAAGTAACCATGTGCAGCAGAGAATTTGCACAGAGAAAGCTAGTCATGGAAAGTATCCATATGCAGCAGAGACTTTACTCAGACAAAACTAGTCATGGAAGGATCCATGTTCAGCATGGACTTTGCACAGAGAAACCTAGTCATGGAAAGTACCCATGTGCAGCAAAGACTTTCCACGGAGAAATCTAGTCATGTAAAGTGCCCATGCGCACCAAAGATTTTGCACAGAGAAACCTAGTCATGGTAAATATCCATGTGCAGCAGAGACATTGCACAGAGAAACCTAGTCATGGAAAGTATCCAAGTGCAGCAGATACTTTGCACAGAGAAACCTAGTCATGGAAAGTACCCATGTGCAGCAGAGAGTTTGCACAGAGAAACATAGTCATGGAAAGTACCCATGTGCAGCAGGGAGTTTGCACAGAGAAACATAGTCATGGAAAATACCCATGTGCAGCAGAAATGTTGCACAGAGAAACCTAGTCATGGAAAATACCCATGTGCAGCAGAGAATTTACACAGGGAAACCTAGTCATGGAAAGTACCCATGTGCAGCAGAGAATTTGCACATAGAAACCTAGTCATGGAAAGTACCCATGTGCAGCAGAGATTTTTCCACGGAAAAATCTAGTCATGGAAAGTACCCATGTGCAGCAGAGACTTTGGTCACAGAAAACTAGTCATGGAAAGGTCCCATATTCAGCAGGGACTTTGCACAGAGAAACCTAGTCATGGAAAGTACCCATGTGCAGTAGAGACTTTCCACGGAGAAATCTAGTCATGGAAAGTACCCATGCGCAGCAAAGACTTTTCACAGAGAAACCTAGTCATGGTAAATAACCATGTGCAGCAGAGACTTTTCACAAAGAAACCTAGTCATGGAAAGTACCCATGTGCAGCAGAGACTTTGCACAGAGAAACCTAGTTATGGAAAGTACCCATGTGCAGCAGAGACTTTGCACAGAGAAACCTAGTCATGGAACGTACGCATGTGCAGCAGAGACATTGCTCAGAGAAAACTAGTCATGGAAAGGACCCAAGTTCAGCAGGGACTTTGCACAGAGAAACCTACTCATGGAAAGGACCCATGTGCAGCAGGCACTTTGCACAGAGAAATCTAGTCATGGAAAGTACCCATGTGCAGCAAGGACTTTGCACAGAGAAACATAGTCATGGAAAGTACCCCTGGGCAGCAGAGACTTTGCACAGAGAAACCTAGTCATGGAAAGTACCCATGTGCAGTATGGACTTTGCAAAGAGAAACCTAGTCATGGAAAGTACCCAAGTGCAGCAGAGACTTTGCACAGAGAAACCTAGTCATGGAAAGTACCCATGTGCAGCAGAGACTTTCCACGGAGAAATCTAGTCATGGAAAGTACCCATGTGCAGCAGAGACTTTGGTCAGAGAAAACTAGTCATGGAAAGGTCCCATATTCAGCAGGGACTTTGCACAGAGAAACCTAGTCATGGAAAGTACCCATGTGCAGCAGAGACATTGCTCAGAGAAAACTAGTCATGGAAAGGACCCATGCGCAGCAGATAATTTGCACAGAAAAACCTAGTCATGGAAAGTACCTATGTGCAGCAGAGAATTTGCACAGAGAAAGCTAGTCATGGAAAGTATCCATATGCAGCAGAGACTTTGCTCAGACAAAACTAGTCATGGAAAGGATCCATGTTCAGCATGGACTTTGCACAGAGAAACCTAGTCATGCAAAGTACCCATGTGCAGCAAAGACTTTCCACGGAGAAATCTAGTCATGTAAAGTGCCCATGCGCACCAAAGATTTTGCACAGAGAAACCTAGTCATGGTAAATACCCATGTGCAGCAGAGACATTGCACAGAGAAACCTAGTCATGGAAAGTATCCAAGTGCAGCAGATACTTTGCACAGAGAAACCTAGTCATGGAAAGTACCCATGTGCAGCAGGGAGTTTGCACAGAGAAACATAGTCATGGAAAGTACCCATGTGCAGCAGGGAGTTTGCACAGAGAAATATAGTCATGGAAAATACCCATGTGCAGCAGAAATGTTGCACAGAGAAACCTAGTCATGGAAAATACCCATGTGCAGCAGAGAATTTACACAGGGAAACCTAGTCATGGAAAGTACCCATGTGCAGCAGAGAATTTGCACAGAGAAACCTAGTCATGGAAAGTACCCATGTGCAGCAAGGACTTTGCACAGAGAAACATAGTCATGGAAAGTACCCATGGGCAGCAGACTTTGCACAGAGAAAACTAGTCATGCAAAGTACCCATGTGCAGCCGGCACTTTGCACAGAGAAACCTAGTCATGGAAAGTATCCATGTGCAGCAGATACTTTGCACAAAGAAACCTAGTCATTTAAAGTACCCATGTGCAGCAGGGACTTTGCTCAGAGAAACCTAGTCATGGAAAGTGCCCATGTGCAGCAGATAATTTGCACAGAGAAACCTAGTCATGGAAAATACCTATGTGCAGCAGATAATTTGCACAGAGAAAGCTAGAAATGGAAAGTATACATATGCAGCAGAGACTTTGCTCAGACAAAACTAGTCACGGAAAGGATCCATGTTCAGCATGGACTTTGCACAGAGAAACCTAGTCATGGAAAGTACCCATGTGCAGCAAAGACTTTCCACGGAGAAATCTAGTCATGTAAAGTGCCCATGCGCACCAAAGATTTTGCACAGAGAAACCTAGTCATGGTAAATACCCATGTGCAGCAGAGACATTGCATAGAGAAACCTAGTCATGGAAAGTATCCAAGTGCAGCAGATACTTTGCACAGAGAAACCTAGTCATGGAAAGTACCCATGTGCACCAGGGAGTTTGCACAGAGAAACATAGTCATGGAAAGTACCCACGTGCAGCAGGGAGTTTGCACAGAGGAACATAGTCATGGAAAATACCCATGTGCAGCAGAAATGTTGCACAGAGAAACCTAGTCATGGAAAATACCCATGTGCAGCAGAGAATGTACACAGGGAAACCTAGTCATGGAAAGTACCCATGTGCAGCAGAGACTTTGCACAGAGAAACCTAGTCATGGAAAGTACCCATGTGCAGCAGAGATTTTTCCACGGAGAAATCTAGTCATGGAAAGTACCCATGTGCAGCAGAGACTTTGGTCACAGAAAACTAGTCATGGAAAGGTCCCATATTCAGCAGGGACTTTGCACAGAGAAACCTAGTCATGGAAAGTACCCATGTGCAGTAGAGACTTTCCACGGAGAAATCTAGTCATGGAAAGTACCCATGCGCAGCATAGACTTTGCACAGAGAAACCTAGTCATGGTAAATAACCATGTGCAGCAGAGACTTTTCACAAAGAAGCCTAGTCATGGAAAGTACCCATGTGCAGCAGAGACTTTGCACAGAGAAACCTAGTCATGGAAAGTACCCATGTGCAGCAGAGACTTTGCACAGAGAAACCTAGTCATGGAACGTACCCATGTGCAGCAGAGACATTGCTCAGAGAAAACTAGTCATGGAAAGGACCCAAGTTCAGCAGGGACTTTGCACAGAGAAACCTAGTCATGGAATGGACCCATGTGCAGCAGGCACTTTGCACAGAGAAATCTAGTCATGGAAAGTACCCATGTGCAGCAAGGACTTTGCACAGAGAAACATAGTCATGGAAAGTACCCCTGGGCAGCAGAGACTTTGCACAGAGAAACCTAGTCATGGAAAGTACCCATGTGCAGCAGAGACTTTCCACGGAGAAATCTAGTCATGGAAAGTACCCATGTGCAGCAGAGACTTTGGTCAGAGAAAACTAGTCATGGAAAGGTCCCATATACAGCAGGGACTTTGCACAGAGAAACCTAGTCATGGAAAGTACCCATGTGCAGCAGAGACATTGTTCAGAGAAAACTAGTCATGGAAAGGACCCATGCGCAGCAGATAATTTGAACAGAAAAACCTAGTCATGGAAAGTACCTATGTGCAGCAGAGAATTTGCACAGAGAAAGCTAGTCATGGAAAGTATCCATATGCAGCAGAGACTTTGCTCAGACAAAACTAGTCATGGAAAGGATCCATGTTCAGCATGGACTTTGCACAGAGAAACCTAGTCATGGAAAGTACCCATGTGCAGCAAAGACTTTCCACGGAGAAATCTAGTCATGTAAAGTGCCCATGCGCACCAAAGATTTTGCACAGAGAAACCTAGTCATGGTAAATACCCATGTGCAGCAGAGACATTGCACAGAGAAACCTAGTCATGGAAAGTATCCAAGTGCAGCAGATACTTTGCACAGAGAAACCTAGTCATGGAAAGTACCCATGTGCAGCAGGGAGTTTGCACAGAGAAACATAGTCATGGAAAGTACCCATGTGCAGCAGGGAGTTTGCACAGAGAAACATAGTCATGGAAAATACCCATGTGCAGCAGAAATGTTGCACAGAGAAACCTAGTCATGGAAAATACCCATGTGCAGCAGAGAATTTACACAGGGAAACCTAGTCATGGAAAGTACCCATGTGCAGCAGAGAATTTGCACAGAGAAACCTAGTCATGGAAAGTACCCATGTGCAGCAAGGACTTTGCACAGAGAAACATAGTCATGGAAAGTACCCATGGGCAGCAGAGACTTTGCACAGAGAAAACTAGTCATGGAAAGTACCCATGTGCAGCCGGCACTTTGCACAGAGAAACCTAGTCATGGAAAGTATCCATGTGCAGCAGATACTTTGCACAAAGAAACCTAGTCATTTAAAGTACCCATGTGGAGCAGGGACTTTGCTCAGAGAAACCTAGTCATGGAAAGTGCCCATGTGCAGCAGATAATTTGCACAGAGAAAGCTAGTCATGGAAAGTATCCATATGCAGAAGAGACTTTGCTCCGACAAAACTAGTCATGGAAAGGATCCATGTTCAGCATGGACTTTGCACAGAGAAACCTAGTCATGGAAAGTACCCATGTGCAGCAAAGACTTTCCACGGAGAAATCTAATCATGTAAAGTGCCCATGCGCACCAAAGATTTTGCACAGAGAAACGTAGTCATGGTAAATACCCATGTGCAGCAGAGACATTGCATAGAGAAACCTAGTCATGGAAAGTATCCAAGTGCAGCAGATACTTTGCACAGAGAAACCTAGTCATGGAAAGTACCCATGTGCAGCAGGGAGTTTGCACAGAGAAACATAGTCATGGAAAGTACCCATGTGCAGCAGGGAGTTTGCACAGAGGAACATAGTCATGGAAAATACCCATGTGCAGCAGAAATGTTGCACAGAGAAACCTAGTCATGGAAAATACCCATGTGCAGCAGAGAATTTACACAGGGAAACCTAGTCATGGAAAGTACCCATGTGCAGCAAGGACTTTGCACAGAGAAACATAGTCATGGAAAGTACCCATGGGCAGCAGAGACTTTGCACAGAGAAAACTAGTCATGGAAAGTACCCATGTGCAGTATGGACATTGCAAAGAGAAACCTACTCATGGAAAGTACACAAGTGCAGCAGAGACTTTGCACAGAGAAACCTAGTCATGGAAAGTACCCATGTGCAGCAGAGATTTTTCCACGGAGAAATCTAGTCATGGAAAGTACCCACGTGCAGCAGAGACTTTGGTCACAGAAAACTAGTCATGGAAAGGTCCCATATTCAGCAGGGACTTTGCACAGAGAAACCTAGTCATGGAAAGTACCCATGTGCAGTAGATACTTTCCACGGAGAAATCTAGTCATGGAAAGTACCCATGCGCAGCAAAGACTTTGCACAGAGAAACCTAGTCATGGTAAATAACCATGTGCAGCAGAGACTTTTCACAAAGAAACCTAGTCATGGAAAGTACCCATGTGCAGCAGAGACTTTGCACAGAGAAACCTAGTCATGGAAAGTACCCATGTGCAGCAGAGACTTTGCACAGAGAAACCTAGTCATGGAACGTACCCATGTGCAGCAGAGACATTGCTCAGAGAAAACTAGTCATGGAAAGGACCCAAGTTCAGCAGGGACTTTGCACAGAGAAACCTAGTCATGGAAAGGACCCATGTGCAGCAGGCACTTTGCACAGAGAAATCTAGTCATGGAAAGTACCCATGTGCAGCAAGGACTTTGCACAGAGAAACATAGTCATGGAAAGTACCCCTGGGCAGCAGAGACTTTGCACAGAGAAACCTAGTCATGGAAAGTACCCATGTGCAGTATGGACTTTGCAAAGAGAAACCTAGTCATGGATAGTACCCAAGTGCAGCAGAGACTTTGCACAGAGAAACCTAGTCATGGAAAGTACCCATGTGCAGCAGAGACTTTCCACGGAGAAATCTAGTCATGGAAAGTACCCATGTGCAGCAGAGACTTTGGTCAGAGAAAACTAGTCATGGAAAGGTCCCATATTCAGCAGGGACTTTGCACAGAGAAACCTGGTCATGGAAAGTACCCATGTGCAGCAGAGACATTGCTCAGAGAAAACTAGTCATGGAAAGGACCCAAGTTCAGCAGGGACTTTGCACAGAGAAACCTAGTCATGGAAAGGACCCATGTGCAGCAGGCACTTTGCACAGAGAAATCTAGTCATGGAAAGTACCCATGTGCAGCAAGGACTTTGCACAGAGAAATATAGTGATGGAAAGTACCCCTGGGCAGCAGAGACTTTGCACAGAGAAACCTAGTCATGGAAAGTACCCATGTGCAGTATGGACTTTGCAAAGAGAAACCTAGTCATGGAAAGTACCCAAGTGCAGCAGAGACTTTGCACAGAGAAACCTAGTCATGGAAAGTACCCATGTGCAGCAGAGACTTTCCACGGATAAATCTAGTCATGGAAAGTACCCATGTGCAGCAGAGACTTTGGTCAGAGAAAACTAGTCATGGAAAGGTCCCATATTCAGCAGGGACTTTGCACAGAGAAACCTAGTCATGGAAAGTACCAATGTGCAGTAGAGACTTTTCACAAAGAAACCTAGTCATGGAAAGTACCCATGTGCAGCAGACACTTTGCACAGAGAAACCTAGTCATGGAAAATACCCATGTGCAGCAGAGACTTTGCACAGAGAAACCTAGTTATGGAAAGTACCCATGTGCAGCAGAGACATTGCTCAGAGAAAACTAGTCATGGAAAGGACCCAAGTTCAGCAGGGACTTTGCACAGAGAAACCTAGTCATGGAAAGGACCCATGTGCAGCAGGCACTTTGCACAGAGAAACCTAGTCATGGAAATTACCCATTTGCAGCAAGGATTTTGCACATAGAAACCTAGGCATGGAAAATACCCATGTGCAGCAGGGACTTTGGATATATTAAAGGTGCCACTCTAATTGTGTGCTTTTGAGGACATTGCTTTCGAATAAATGTATAGTAGAATATGACAATGTATAAGTTGGTAAGTTACTTCCGCTTTTCGAAATGAATGCCAAATATCTGACACATCAGGTTGTTGATTCAACGGACATGTGCTTGCTATATGATTTATCCACATACAATTAACCACCACTCATGCTAAGTGTAATAGTAGATGATTATGAAAATATATTTCAAAAGCATACATTTTTGCAATAATACTCACCCTCGCAGTTTAGTCCATAATATTGCGTTTTGCAGAGGCATGAGTAGTCTACCGAACCACCAGCTACGCAGGTTCCTCCATTCAGACACGGGTTACACTTGCAGGGATCATAGTCTGTAGAAATATGTTCCCATTACATGTTTACTAAACTCAGATTAGTTGATCTTTGACCGAATTATTTAAACGCAACAACTCCTATTATCTCTATTTTCTTGTATATTTCTGAATAAGGTTTCCTTCAAAAGTGTCTCTTTCTTATGTTATACATACACACATACACTCCAGACTTTTTGGAATTGTAGGGTCTTGTAATGTTTGAATTAGTTTTGCATTAAGATGTTGGCCTATATTTGTAAAGTATGTATTCAATTCATTCACTATTACGTTTTTACCTGTACAACAGTTTCCTTCTGTTGTTATAAATTTATTGTACATTGAATATTTTTTATTGCATTTTAGAACTTCACCATTGGTAGTCTGTGTTGTTTGCAGTGATCTCTATATAGTTCAAATTTATTTTTAAAGTACGACTTTTTGGAAGTTCATACGTGTCAGTTTATTTTTAAATGTTTTATAAATATGTTAATCTTCAATTGTCGGATTACATTTATATTTTTTGTATAGGTGGTTTATTCCTTTGTGGATTTTACAATACCTTTAGTGAGCCAATCATTAGTGTTCGTACTTATTTTGATTTTTTTCATGGTAGGCATTCATTAATATGGGAATTTAGTATTCCAAAGAATGTATCATACGAAGAGTTAGGGTTTGTGTCATTACATACCTCTTCCCAGTTTGCATTTTTTAACTTTGCATTTAATTTAGTAGTGTTATTTACACTGTTCGCACGTTTGAATATATATTTATTTTTTAGATAATTTGTTAAGCCTATATTATATAAATTAAATATTGGGAAGTGATCTGATATATCATCATATAGAAAGCCCGAGTTAATGGGATATTCTTGAATGTTTCATGATATTGTCTATGAGAGTTGCTGATTGTTGAGCGATTCTGGTTGGTTTGATAATTGTTGGATAGAACATATTTGCAAACATATTATGTAAAAAGCCTGCTGCTAAATTATTAGTGTCACTTGTTAGTAGGTCAATATTAAATTCAGCCATGAGTATGCATGATATGTTCTTTCTTTCATTCGAGATAGTTCTTAGTAGATCATTAAAATGTACATTAAAATGTTTATGTTTGTGTCAGGAGGTATGTAAATTGTTCTAATAATAACACATACATTATTAATTTCAATTTCTAAAAATATTGATTCAAATGAAAAAATGTCAGAGTTTATACTTAAATCATTTCTTTTCTTAAAGCGCAATCTATTTGAAACGTATATGCCAAGTCCTCCATCTCTTTTTTTGTTCTCTGATTTGACAGTAATATATAATCAGGTATATTATAAATATCAATATTTTTCATGTCCTTTAACCAGATCTCGGTTAATCCTATACAATCAAAATCAAGTACCCATGTGCAGCAGAAAATTTCCACAGAGAAACCTATTCATAGAAAGTACCCATGTACAGCAGAGACTTTCCACGGAGATATCTAGCCATGGAAAGTACCCATGTGCAGCAGAGACTTTCCACGGAGAAATCTAGTCATGGAAAGTACCCATGTGCAGCAGAGATTTTGGTCAGAGAAAACTAGTCATGGAAAGGTCCCATATTCAGCAGGGACTTTGCACAGAGAAACCTATTCATGGAAAGTACCCATGTGCAGCAAGGACTTTGCACAGAGAAACATAGTCATGGAAAGTAAACATGTGCAGCAGAGACTTTGCACAGAGAAAGCTAGTCATGGAAAGTATCCATATGCAGCAGAGACTTTACTCAGACAAAACTAGTCATGGAAGGATCCATGTTCAGCATGGACTTTGCACAGAGAAACCTAGTCATGGAAAGTACCCATGTGCAGCAGGGAGTTTGCACAGAGAAACATAGTCATGGAAAATACCCATGTGCAGCAGAAATGTTGCACAGAGAAACCTAGTCATGGAAAGTACCCATGTGCAGCAAGGACTTTGCACAGAGAAACATAGTCATGGAAAGTAAACATGTGCAGCAGAGACTTTGCACAGAGAAACCTAGTCATGGAAAGTACCCATGTGCAGCAGACACTTTGCACAGAGAAACCTAGTCTTGGAAAGTAACCATGTGCAGCAGAGAATTTGCACAGAGAAAGCTAGTCATGGAAAGTATCCATATGCAGCAGAGACTTTACTCAGACAAAACTAGTCATGGAAGGATCCATGTTCAGCATGGACTTTGCACAGAGAAACCTAGTCATGGAAAGTACCCATGTGCAGCAAAGACTTTCCACGGAGAAATCTAGTCATGTAAAGTGCCCATGCGCACCAAAGATTTTGCACAGAGAAACCTAGTCATGGTAAATATCCATGTGCAGCAGAGACATTGCACAGAGAAACCTAGTCATGGAAAGTATCCAAGTGCAGCAGATACTTTGCACAGAGAAACCTAGTCATGGAAAGTACCCATGTGCAGCAGAGAGTTTGCACAGAGAAACATAGTCATGGAAAGTACCCATGTGCAGCAGGGAGTTTGCACAGAGAAACATAGTCATGGAAAATACCCATGTGCAGCAGAAATGTTGCACAGAGAAACCTAGTCATGGAAAATACCCATGTGCAGCAGAGAATTTACACAGGGAAACCTAGTCATGGAAAGTACCCATGTGCAGCAGAGAATTTGCACATAGAAACCTAGTCATGGAAAGTACCCATGTGCAGCAGAGATTTTTCCACGGAAAAATCTAGTCATGGAAAGTACCCATGTGCAGCAGAGACTTTGGTCACAGAAAACTAGTCATGGAAAGGTCCCATATTCAGCAGGGACTTTGCACAGAGAAACCTAGTCATGGAAAGTACCCATGTGCAGTAGAGACTTTCCACGGAGAAATCTAGTCATGGAAAGTACCCATGCGCAGCAAAGACTTTTCACAGAGAAACCTAGTCATGGTAAATAACCATGTGCAGCAGAGACTTTTCACAAAGAAACCTAGTCATGGAAAGTACCCATGTGCAGCAGAGACTTTGCACAGAGAAACCTAGTCATGGAAAGTACCCATGTGCAGCAGAGACTTTGCACAGAGAAACCTAGTCATGGAACGTACGCATGTGCAGCAGAGACATTGCTCAGAGAAAACTAGTCATGGAAAGGACCCAAGTTCAGCAGGGACTTTGCACAGAGAAACCTACTCATGGAAAGGACCCATGTGCAGCAGGCACTTTGCACAGAGAAATCTAGTCATGGAAAGTACCCATGTGCAGCAAGGACTTTGCACAGAGAAACATAGTCATGGAAAGTACCCCTGGGCAGCAGAGACTTTGCACAGAGAAACCTAGTCATGGAAAGTACCCATGTGCAGTATGGACTTTGCAAAGAGAAACCTAGTCATGGAAAGTACCCAAGTGCAGCAGAGACTTTGCACAGAGAAACCTAGTCATGGAAAGTACCCATGTGCAGCAGAGACTTTCCACGGAGAAATCTAGTCATGGAAAGTACCCATGTGCAGCAGAGACTTTGGTCAGAGAAAACTAGTCATGGAAAGGTCCCATATTCAGCAGGGACTTTGCACAGAGAAACCTAGTCATGGAAAGTACCCATGTGCAGCAGAGACATTGCTCAGAGAAAACTAGTCATGGAAAGGACCCATGCGCAGCAGATAATTTGCACAGAAAAACCTAGTCATGGAAAGTACCTATGTGCAGCAGAGAATTTGCACAGAGAAAGCTAGTCATGGAAAGTATCCATATGCAGCAGAGACTTTGCTCAGACAAAACTAGTCATGGAAAGGATCCATGTTCAGCATGGACTTTGCACAGAGAAACCTAGTCATGCAAAGTACCCATGTGCAGCAAAGACTTTCCACGGAGAAATCTAGTCATGTAAAGTGCCCATGCGCACCAAAGATTTTGCACAGAGAAACCTAGTCATGGTAAATACCCATGTGCAGCAGAGACATTGCACAGAGAAACCTAGTCATGGAAAGTATCCAAGTGCAGCAGATACTTTGCACAGAGAAACCTAGTCATGGAAAGTACCCATGTGCAGCAGGGAGTTTGCACAGAGAAACATAGTCATGGAAAGTACCCATGTGCAGCAGGGAGTTTGCACAGAGAAATATAGTCATGGAAAATACCCATGTGCAGCAGAAATGTTGCACAGAGAAACCTAGTCATGGAAAATACCCATGTGCAGCAGAGAATTTACACAGGGAAACCTAGTCATGGAAAGTACCCATGTGCAGCAGAGAATTTGCACAGAGAAACCTAGTCATGGAAAGTACCCATGTGCAGCAAGGACTTTGCACAGAGAAACATAGTCATGGAAAGTACCCATGGGCAGCAGACTTTGCACAGAGAAAACTAGTCATGCAAAGTACCCATGTGCAGCCGGCACTTTGCACAGAGAAACCTAGTCATGGAAAGTATCCATGTGCAGCAGATACTTTGCACAAAGAAACCTAGTCATTTAAAGTACCCATGTGCAGCAGGGACTTTGCTCAGAGAAACCTAGTCATGGAAAGTGCCCATGTGCAGCAGATAATTTGCACAGAGAAACCTAGTCATGGAAAATACCTATGTGCAGCAGATAATTTGCACAGAGAAAGCTAGAAATGGAAAGTATACATATGCAGCAGAGACTTTGCTCAGACAAAACTAGTCACGGAAAGGATCCATGTTCAGCATGGACTTTGCACAGAGAAACCTAGTCATGGAAAGTACCCATGTGCAGCAAAGACTTTCCACGGAGAAATCTAGTCATGTAAAGTGCCCATGCGCACCAAAGATTTTGCACAGAGAAACCTAGTCATGGTAAATACCCATGTGCAGCAGAGACATTGCATAGAGAAACCTAGTCATGGAAAGTATCCAAGTGCAGCAGATACTTTGCACAGAGAAACCTAGTCATGGAAAGTACCCATGTGCAGCAGGGAGTTTGCACAGAGAAACATAGTCATGGAAAGTACCCACGTGCAGCAGGGAGTTTGCACAGAGGAACATAGTCATGGAAAATACCCATGTGCAGCAGAAATGTTGCACAGAGAAACCTAGTCATGGAAAATACCCATGTGCAGCAGAGAATGTACACAGGGAAACCTAGTCATGGAAAGTACCCATGTGCAGCAGAGACTTTGCACAGAGAAACCTAGTCATGGAAAGTACCCATGTGCAGCAGAGATTTTTCCACGGAGAAATCTAGTCATGGAAAGTACCCATGTGCAGCAGAGACTTTGGTCACAGAAAACTAGTCATGGAAAGGTCCCATATTCAGCAGGGACTTTGCACAGAGAAACCTAGTCATGGAAAGTACCCATGTGCAGTAGAGACTTTCCACGGAGAAATCTAGTCATGGAAAGTACCCATGCGCAGCATAGACTTTGCACAGAGAAACCTAGTCATGGTAAATAACCATGTGCAGCAGAGACTTTTCACAAAGAAGCCTAGTCATGGAAAGTACCCATGTGCAGCAGAGACTTTGCACAGAGAAACCTAGTCATGGAAAGTACCCATGTGCAGCAGAGACTTTGCACAGAGAAACCTAGTCATGGAACGTACCCATGTGCAGCAGAGACATTGCTCAGAGAAAACTAGTCATGGAAAGGACCCAAGTTCAGCAGGGACTTTGCACAGAGAAACCTAGTCATGGAAAGGACCCATGTGCAGCAGGCACTTTGCACAGAGAAATCTAGTCATGGAAAGTACCCATGTGCAGCAAGGACTTTGCACAGAGAAACATAGTCATGGAAAGTACCCCTGGGCAGCAGAGACTTTGCACAGAGAAACCTAGTCATGGAAAGTACCCATGTGCAGCAGAGACTTTCCACGGAGAAATCTAGTCATGGAAAGTACCCATGTGCAGCAGAGACTTTGGTCAGAGAAAACTAGTCATGGAAAGGTCCCATATACAGCAGGGACTTTGCACAGAGAAACCTAGTCATGGAAAGTACCCATGTGCAGCAGAGACATTGCTCAGAGAAAACTAGTCATGGAAAGGACCCATGCGCAGCAGATAATTTGAACAGAAAAACCTAGTCATGGAAAGTACCTATGTGCAGCAGAGAATTTGCACAGAGAAAGCTAGTCATGGAAAGTATCCATATGCAGCAGAGACTTTGCTCAGACAAAACTAGTCATGGAAAGGATCCATGTTCAGCATGGACTTTGCACAGAGAAACCTAGTCATGGAAAGTACCCATGTGCACCAAAGATTTTGCACAGAGAAACCTAGTCATGGTAAATACCCATGTGCAGCAGAGACATTGCACAGAGAAACCTAGTCATGGAAAGTATCCAAGTGCAGCAGATACTTTGCACAGAGAAACCTAGTCATGGAAAGTACCCATGTGCAGCAGGGAGTTTGCACAGAGAAACATAGTCATGGAAAGTACCCATGTGCAGCAGGGAGTTTGCACAGAGAAACATAGTCATGGAAAATACCCATGTGCAGCAGAAATGTTGCACAGAGAAACCTAGTCATGGAAAATACCCATGTGCAGCAGAGAATTTACACAGGGAAACCTAGTCATGGAAAGTACCCATGTGCAGCAGAGAATTTGCACAGAGAAACCTAGTCATGGAAAGTACCCATGTGCAGCAAGGACTTTGCACAGAGAAACATAGTCATGGAAAGTACCCATGGGCAGCAGAGACTTTGCACAGAGAAAACTAGTCATGGAAAGTACCCATGTGCAGCCGGCACTTTGCACAGAGAAACCTAGTCATGGAAAGTATCCATGTGCAGCAGATACTTTGCACAAAGAAACCTAGTCATTTAAAGTACCCATGTGGAGCAGGGACTTTGCTCAGAGAAACCTAGTCATGGAAAGTGCCCATGTGCAGCAGATAATTTGCACAGAGAAAGCTAGTCATGGAAAGTATCCATATGCAGAAGAGACTTTGCTCCGACAAAACTAGTCATGGAAAGGATCCATGTTCAGCATGGACTTTGCACAGAGAAACCTAGTCATGGAAAGTACCCATGTGCAGCAAAGACTTTCCACGGAGAAATCTAATCATGTAAAGTGCCCATGCGCACCAAAGATTTTGCACAGAGAAACGTAGTCATGGTAAATACCCATGTGCAGCAGAGACATTGCATAGAGAAACCTAGTCATGGAAAGTATCCAAGTGCAGCAGATACTTTGCACAGAGAAACCTAGTCATGGAAAGTACCCATGTGCAGCAGGGAGTTTGCACAGAGAAACATAGTCATGGAAAGTACCCATGTGCAGCAGGGAGTTTGCACAGAGGAACATAGTCATGGAAAATACCCATGTGCAGCAGAAATGTTGCACAGAGAAACCTAGTCATGGAAAATACCCATGTGCAGCAGAGAATTTACACAGGGAAACCTAGTCATGGAAAGTACCCATGTGCAGCAAGGACTTTGCACAGAGAAACATAGTCATGGAAAGTACCCATGGGCAGCAGAGACTTTGCACAGAGAAAACTAGTCATGGAAAGTACCCATGTGCAGTATGGACATTGCAAAGAGAAACCTACTCATGGAAAGTACACAAGTGCAGCAGAGACTTTGCACAGAGAAACCTAGTCATGGAAAGTACCCATGTGCAGCAGAGATTTTTCCACGGAGAAATCTAGTCATGGAAAGTACCCACGTGCAGCAGAGACTTTGGTCACAGAAAACTAGTCATGGAAAGGTCCCATATTCAGCAGGGACTTTGCACAGAGAAACCTAGTCATGGAAAGTACCCATGTGCAGTAGATACTTTCCACGGAGAAATCTAGTCATGGAAAGTACCCATGCGCAGCAAAGACTTTGCACAGAGAAACCTAGTCATGGTAAATAACCATGTGCAGCAGAGACTTTTCACAAAGAAACCTAGTCATGGAAAGTACCCATGTGCAGCAGAGACTTTGCACAGAGAAACCTAGTCATGGAAAGTACCCATGTGCAGCAGAGACTTTGCACAGAGAAACCTAGTCATGGAACGTACCCATGTGCAGCAGAGACATTGCTCAGAGAAAACTAGTCATGGAAAGGACCCAAGTTCAGCAGGGACTTTGCACAGAGAAACCTAGTCATGGAAAGGACCCATGTGCAGCAGGCACTTTGCACAGAGAAATCTAGTCATGGAAAGTACCCATGTGCAGCAAGGAATTTGCACAGAGAAACATAGTCATGGAAAGTACCCCTGGGCAGCAGAGACTTTGCACAGAGAAACCTAGTCATGGAAAGTACCCATGTGCAGTATGGACTTTGCAAAGAGAAACCTAGTCATGGATAGTACCCAAGTGCAGCAGAGACTTTGCACAGAGAAACCTAGTCATGGAAAGTACCCATGTGCAGCAGAGACTTTCCACGGAGAAATCTAGTCATGGAAAGTACCCATGTGCAGCAGAGACTTTGGTCAGAGAAAACTAGTCATGGAAAGGTCCCATATTCAGCAGGGACTTTGCACAGAGAAACCTGGTCATGGAAAGTACCCATGTGCAGCAGAGACATTGCTCAGAGAAAACTAGTCATGGAAAGGACCCAAGTTCAGCAGGGACTTTGCACAGAGAAACCTAGTCATGGAAAGGACCCATGTGCAGCAGGCACTTTGCACAGAGAAATCTAGTCATGGAAAGTACCCATGTGCAGCAAGGACTTTGCACAGAGAAATATAGTGATGGAAAGTACCCCTGGGCAGCAGAGACTTTGCACAGAGAAACCTAGTCATGGAAAGTACCCATGTGCAGTATGGACTTTGCAAAGAGAAACCTAGTCATGGAAAGTACCCAAGTGCAGCAGAGACTTTGCACAGAGAAACCTAGTCATGGAAAGTACCCATGTGCAGCAGAGACTTTCCACGGATAAATCTAGTCATGGAAAGTACCCATGTGCAGCAGAGACTTTGGTCAGAGAAAACTAGTCATGGAAAGGTCCCATATTCAGCAGGGACTTTGCACAGAGAAACCTAGTCATGGAAAGTACCAATGTGCAGTAGAGACTTTTCACAAAGAAACCTAGTCATGGAAAGTACCCATGTGCAGCAGAGACTTTGCACAGAGAAACCTAGTCATGGAAAGTACCCATGTGCAGCAGAGACTTTGCACAGAGAAACCTAGTCATGGAAAGTACCCATGTGCAGCAGAGACATTGCTCAGAGAAAACTAGTCATGGAAAGGATCCAAGTTCAGCAGGGACTTTGCACAGAGAAACCTAGTCATGGAAAGGACCCATGTGCAGCAGGCACTTTGCACAGAGAAACCTAGTCATGGAAATTACCCATGTGCAGCAGGGATTTTGCACATAGAAACCTAGGCATGGAAAATACCCATGTGCAGCAGGGACTTTGGATATATTAAAGGTGCCACTCTAATTGTGTGCTTTTGAGGACATTGCTTTCGAATAAATGTATAGTAGAATATGACAATGTATAAGTTGGTATGTTACTTCCGCTTTTCGAAATGAATGCCAAATATCTGACACATCAGGTTGTTGATTCAACGGACATGTGCTTGCTATATGATTTATCCACATACAATTAACCACCACTCATGCTAAGTGTAATAGTAGATGATTATGAAAATATATTTCAAAAGCGTACATTTTTGCAATAATACTCACCCTCGCAGTTTAGTCCATAATATTGCGTTTTGCAGAGGCATGAGTAGTCTACCGAACCACCAGCTACGCAGGTTCCTCCATTCAGACACGGATTACACTTGCAGGGATCATAGTCTGTAGAAATATGTTCCCATTACATGTTTACTAAACTCAGATTAGTTGATTTTTGACCGATTTATTTAAACGCAACAACTCCTATTATCTCTATTTTCTTGTATATTTCTGAATAAGGTTTCTTTCAAAAGTGTGTCTTTCTTATGTTATACATACACACATACACTCCAGACTTTTTGGAATTGTAGGGTCTTGTAATTTTTGAATTAGTTTTGCATTAAGATGTTGGCCTATATTTGTAAAGTATGTATTCAATTCATTCACTATTACGTTTTTACCTGTACAACAGTTTCCTTCTGTTGTTATAAATTTATTGTACATTGAATATTTTTTTATTGCATTTTAGAACTTCACCATTGGTAGTCAGATAACTGTAAAACATCTCGAAAACTACAAACTTTCGCCGGTTAACAAACTGGTTGACACGCGCATGCGCAGAAAAGTCAATTGGAACGGTTTTAACGGTGGGTGCCGCGGGGTGGGAAACGTAAACATCCCGCATAGCAACTAGGGTCCGCATCTGACTCGCGGATGCGCAGAAACGTCAATCGGAACGGATTTAACGCCGGAAAAATGTAAGCGCTACAACGTGTCCAAGAGTGCTTCTTCACAATAGCGTCACTCACTACGCTGGTGATGGTGTTCATAATATCAGCGTCATTCCTTTTTAATGAGACCGAACACGGCAGCCCGCACTTCGCCATTTTGAAAGTTGAGCGACATTGGGAGGACATTTCTTCGGCTGCTGTGTTTTGTTTTTCGGTTCTTTGACATCGTCAAAACGCCGAAGAGGTAATACTACCGTTGGAGTTTCAAAGGCTATTCCCATCCACGAACAAAGTGTCGAAAAAGCGTTAATTTATGCTCCACAATATGTTTTCTTCGTTTACTATCGAGCCTCGTTATTATTATTATTTTTATTATTATTGAACAAGCTCAAGAATGTGTTGATTGCCATATAGGCGCCTCGCTAAAAAACGACAAAATTATTAACATGAAAGTACTTATATAAAGGAGCATCGTAGACTAAATATCAGAAAGTTCTAATTTTTATAATTGACTAAATTAAAGGAATATATTGTCTGCCAATTGTGTGGGCGCTAGTAGCATAAATGTTTAGTTTAAAAATAGAATCAACATAAACTTCAGAAAAGGAGCACTACGCTTGGATAAGTAAGCTGGACTGTTGATTAGCAAGTGAGCTCCTTTGTCTACCTGCCATCTAGACAGGATTGTCTAGGTGGCAATCTTATTTTAATCTTGTTGACATTTCAGTTACAGGATGAAACTAAAATGTTAATATATTGTGTACTTTTATTTCAGTTCTATCAGTTGTATTAATTTAGAATTTGCTGCACACATGCAGCTGGTACTCAAAAAATACATGCATGTATGCACTCACGCGAACATGCACACCCATGCACGCACATTGTCGCACACACAGGATAACACCAAATGTAATCATACTGCCCCGTAAGTAATATAATAATTATATATAGCGGATTATGTGTGTGTTAAAACACGTTAAAAACACCTTAGTTTAAAAAGAATAGCTCTCTATCCAGTAAAATCCCAACAGAAAGTACCATCTGAACAGAGTGTGACTAGTAAAATATAGAGATAAACCCTGACGTGGATACCAGCTTCTGACATCTAGATATCACTGGTTGTTTTTTGAGATTCTGAGCCTAGATTGTGACAAATTGGTAGTATTGGTAGTATTGGTAGTATTGGTAGTATTGGTAGTATTGGTAGTATTGGTAGTATTGGTAGTATTGGTGGTATTGCAGCTCTGGATCATTGTGCTTATTCATATAGTTAGATTTCTGCCAAAAGCATCAGACTTCGCGAACCTGGGTCAACTCCTGTGCTGCAGTGTAACTATTAATTTTAGTACAGGTCTGATAATAGACCTTGGTAGATATTTGTGTATGAACAGTTTTTGTGCATTAACTGCAGCGTAACTGAAAGTTTCTAAAAATGGATATGGTGTCCAATTGGAAGTACCGGTATCTGCCAGAAAGGTACAGTGGTTTGACAAGTCCCGAGCCTGAGGACTGGCTACTGCGCCAACTCAACCAGAGGTCCCTGGGTGAAATTTCACTCACATGTAAAACAATAGTTAGGCCTCATTTAGAATATTGCATACAGGCATGGAGGCCATATCGCAAGAAGGATATTGATATACTAGAAAGAGTACAAAGAAGAGCAACCAAATGATACAAAAACTCAGGAATATCAGTTATGAAATGCGTCTAAAAGAATGTGGATTAACAACACTAGAAACCAGGAGATTGAGAGGAGATTAGATAGAAGTTTTTTAAATATTGAATGGGTATGAAAATATTGACATAAATATTTGTTTCTCGGTTAAGGAAGAGAGAAGGACTAGAGGACATAGAAGTACATTAGCAAAGAAGCAGTGTAGACTAGATATTACAAAATTTTCATTTTCACAAAGAACAGTAAATGAATGGAACAGATTATCGGCCGATTGTGTAGGTGCTAGTAGTGTTAATATGTTTAAAAATAAAATTGACATGTACCTAAGAAGGGCTGGGTACATTTAGATACATAGGTTGGACTCTCGATAAGCCAAAGGGCTTCCTTGTCCACCTGCCATCTAGAGTTGATTCTCTAGGTGGCAATCTTGTTAAATCTTGTTAAATGTGCACCCGTATAAATGATGACTACATGCACACTTACAGTGTCAAATTCCAAGTAGCTATAAAGTTATGGTTGATTGAATAGTGGACCAGTTATATTTGTTTGCACTCGCTACTACCGTGCTTGCTTTTTATGATTTTGGAAAGCTAATAACATTCAGAAATTATTTGAAGATATCAAGCTACAAATTGCTGTAAAACGTAATTCCTTCATGGAAAATTTGATTTTGAACTTCTTTTTTGATGTGATAGTTTCAAAGTTACAAACACCCACGGTTGGGGGTTTGTTTTCTCCTTAATTTTATTTTTCATGCTTCTCAAAAAGAAAGTTTATCTGATTCAAGCTTACTTTTAACGTGTGGCTGGGATCCAAATATGACAAGACAATAACATTATTTAAAAAATGCCCTTATACCTGTAATTTGCCAAATTTCAACGTGTGGTCTCAGTTCATTCAATTTCAGATAATGTTGCGTTGATTCCCCTGTTTTCGCATTTCACGTATGCAGTAAATATTTGTTATGATTTTGGAATGCTAATAACTTTCTTAATTTTGAAGTTATTGTATTACAATTTGCTACATAATCTAGTTTATATACGGAGAAATGGATTCGGAATTTATTGTTCCTATTTATGTAATAGTTTTAGAGTCATAGACATAACTATACAATGAGGAATCATATTTTTCAGGTTTTGGGTTATGATTACAACCAGATTTTCGTCACATATAATAAATGTTATGCCTAGTATATCTATAGGTGCTTGCGTCTTCAAAAGAAAGCTTATAATAAAATATAATATTTAAGTGTGGCTGAGGTCCAATTATAACAAGAAAAATGTAATGTTACAAAATGCCCTATTACCAAAAGTGTCGCCATGTGGGCAATTACCTAGTTTCTTATCCTTTCCTATGATTAGCATATTTGTATTACCAGTATATATTGCCAAGTTTTAAATTGTCTCAATTCGTTCAATTTCAAATAATTTCTGTTATAGTACTCGAGAACAAGTGACACAAATCTATCATTAAAACATAAATATTTTCCAGAAACAGTAAATATCTTATTTTCAAATTGCTTAAATTGTGTTAATTTTATAAAGCATAATTTTCAATAATATCCTAACACGCACTACAAGACTAATAACCTAAACATTATACATAGCACATATATAAGCACAATAAATAGAAAACAGCTATTGGGTTAAATGTATGTAAGCAATATCTACATTATATAATATGTGTGAAATGTTATCTACCCATTATTGTGTACATATATTATATATACACAATAATGGGTAGGTAACACGTAGGAGTTACATTATTTATTTATATGTGTGTGTGTGTGTGTGTGTGTGTGTGTGTGTGTGTGTGTGTGTGTGTGTGTGTGTGTGTGTGTGTGTGTGTGTGTGTGTGTGTGTGTGTGTGTGTGTGTGTGTGTGTGTGTGTGTGTGTGTGTGTGTGTGTGTGTGTGTGTGTGTGTGTGTGTGTGTGTGTGTGTGTGTGTGTGTGTGTGTGTGTGTGTGTGTGTGTGTGTGTGTGTGTAGATATGTAAATATTGCTTAAATACATTTTATTCATTTAATTGCTTGAAGTGATTTAAATGAGGTGACTGTTTTCATAACAATTTTATCAGATTTATGTTTTCTATTTCTTGTGCTTATATATGTGCTATGTATAATGTTTGTGCAAAGATGTGCAACTGTAGCGTTTGAAAGTAAATTTTTAGAGCAGGCTTTTAGGTAGTCGTTGTTGTATATGTGTATATATTCTTAATACCCAAATGTCGGAACGATACTGCAATCTATGCAAACCTTAGCTGAATGCAATAGCGAAGTAGCTTATACTGGTACACAGTTTAATGCAAATTGTTATAATCTATAAATTATTAGAATTCATAACGATCCTGAAATATAGTATATCTTAGTAATGAAGATAAATATATTTGAAACATGTGCACGATAAAATTAAAACTCACCTTCACAGAATTTTCCGTAGTAGTAAAGTCTGCATGTACACCATTTTTTACTGCCTTTTCCGTGACACCTGCCACCGTGCTTGCAGGGATTTCTGGCTGCACAGGTGTTTGGTTCTGTATACAAGAAACGCATTTATCTTTCTCCATGCATAATATGCACAATGTTTGAATTCCATATCTCAATAGCTAGTGAGTGTTTTCATCGAATCGCTGAAGGTGTCTAAGTCTGTAAGTTGTGTATTCCCAATAACCATCGTTTTGTCAACCGTTGGATGGAAATTGTTTTCTTAATGCTATGCAGATGTCACAATGTATATATTTATATATATATATATATATATATATATATATATATATATATATATATATATATATATATATATATATGGTGGACTTTGGGAATATACAAACAACTTACAGACTTAGACACCTTCAGCGATTCGGTGAAAACAATCACTAACTATTCAGATATGGAAGATATAATAAATAACAGTATTTATATACGCCATATCTTTAGCAATAAAGCCATTCAGAGGCGCATTACAATTTACATGAATATACAGATTACCTTAAAATAAAAACAAAAGAGACGAAATTGTAAAATAAATAGATCAGTATTTTGTTTATATAAATCAATAATATTAGGCACAATAATACTAAAATACTAATACAGATAAATACTAGTTAATTATATTACAATTGAAAAATAAATACATAATGAAATAGTTGCTAAATAGTAGATATTAAACAAAATCGGATATTAAAAATAAATTGCATTTGCATAAACACTCTTATTGACAAAGATGTGATTTGTTAACATACATTTTGAAAAATAACTTAACCCGAAATAATCATTGGTCCCTGTTGCGTAATGGTCCCTGACCCTGTGCCAGGCTGTGGCGTGTTTAATAAAACAAAATACATATACATATATTATATTAGCGGAACATAAATATATAATAAGGGTTGGGCTCTCAATAAGCCGAAGGCTGCCTTGTCCACTTGCCATCTTGATTTCGCTCTCGGGTGGCAGTCTTGTTAAATAGAATCTTGCAATTATTACCACTGCCAACTGGCTCTGCATTTACTCTGCGACTAGCCGTACGGAAATGTGTCCACTCGACTTCGTCTCGCAGTGTATATTTTGTAAGTATTTAGCCAAAATATATCTTTTCTAACCAGTGGTTTGCTCAAGTTCAGTGAAATCGTTGTTACAAATTTTGAATATCGGTATACTTAGAAAATATTTCTTAAAATATTGGCACAATCGGCATGTTTTATTTTTCACATAATCACCCGGGGGGATGTCTAGTATAATATACATTTGTAAAGTATGTCGATATTCAAAATACGTAACACTTATTTTATTCCACTTTTGCAAATAAATGGTGAAAATGGTATATTTTAGGGAAATACTTACAAAATATACCACCAAGGGCCTAAACTAGAGACGATGTCGCGCGAACAAATGTCCGTGCTGCGTGTCAAAATGGTGACGCGGTGGTGTTAATACTTACAAGACTTATACATTTTAACACGATTGCTATCCGATAGTGAACTCTAGATGGCAAGTAGACCAGGAAGCCTTCGGCATATTGAGAATCCAACCCACATTATCTATGTATATTCAGCCCTTTATGAGCTATTTCCAGATATTATTTTTAAACACGCCACGCTCCCCACAGCCCAGGGACCATCACGCAACGGGAGCCAATAAGTACATCGTGTAATATAAGTTGTTGATTTTAAAAACGTATGTTCACAAACCACATTTTACATGTTTGTCAATCAGATTGTTTGTGTAAAGTGCTTTGCGCATCCTATGTTACATCTGGCAGTATTTATAAGCGATATGGCTTAAATGTTCGACTCGCGACCGTGTTCGGCTGGCGGATCAAAATGTCAACGTCAATGTCAATGACTATAATATTTATTATAATCATGTATATACTGACATTGTCGGCATCACATTATATACATGATGTCGACGACGGCATTTCATTTGTAGAACGCTAGGTAAATTATAGTCAGGTTGACGCTTGCATGTGAGCTACAATTCGTTTACAAAGACGCCCGCGTACAACATTCCTACTCATCCTAGCCCTAGCCTAGCCCTAGGCCACAACATGCAATCTAAACTAGAAGTCAAACATTGTCACTCACTGAGATATTTTTTAACGGCATCTGTCCACCACCATCCGTTCACAGCATCACACACCAGGAGAGAGACGACACAGACAATTAACTGCCTGCAGATCATGGTTCCTTTGATAACCGTCTGTCTACGTCTAATCGATATCGTTTCTAGTCTAAAACAGTCACTCGATTGCTACACGCGCTCGACGTAGCGTAGGTCCGCACCGATTATTCAATTTCAATAAACATTTTTTACAGATGCAATTGTACATACATATAAATTATTACTGTTATTCTAATATTCAAAGCACAATATATAGCAATCAATATATCATAGATATAAACACATTTCATAATAATAGCAGAGAAGATCTAATAGAGAAGGTTCACTACGGCAGTTCCATTTTGAATTTTGAGACAGTAGCGCCTCTAGCGGACGAATGTGCCGTGTTAGCAGACTGCTAGATGAAACTGCAGTACAATTTATATGTTCAATTATTCATATGTTAGAGAAATTACACTTGAAGCACTTCATAAACACTGAAGCACGTAAACTTGCAATAGCGCACGTAGCAACATCTTTTCTCACTATCCAGACACTAGATAGGCCTATTAGTACATTTCCTATACCCACATCAGCACCTGTTTGGGTTTTTATATTGTAAGAAATGTTGTTTATTTATGCAAAAAATATATATATATATATATATACATATATATATATATATAATTATATATATATTTACACATTTTAAATGGTAATGATAATTTACATATATATAGATTATTGATATATATATATAATATATATATATATATTATGTGTATATAATAATTATATACTTATTATGTATATTATATATATATATACATAAATATATATAAGTTTATAATTATTGTATACACATATATATATTACATATTAAATATATATTAAATAAAATAAATAATATTAAATAATATATATATAAATTACATTATCATTAATAATATGTATATTATATATTAAATGATTAAATTATGTATTTTATATATTGCAAAAACACAGTAATTATATACTGATATATATATATATATATATATATATATATATATATATATATATATATGTGTGTGTGTGTGTGTGTGTGTGTGTGTGTGTGTGTGTGTGTGTGTGTGTGTGTGTGTGTGTGTGTGTGTGTGTGTGTGTGTGTGTGTGTGTGTGTGTGTGTGTGTGTGTGTGTGTGTGTGTGTGTGTGTGTGTGTGTGTGTGTGTGTGTGTGTGTGTGTGTGTGTGTGTGTGTGTGTGTGTGTGTGTGTGTGTGTGTGTGTGTGTGTGTGTGTGACGCCGGCTGACCAAATGAGTGACAAGTCGGGATTTGACATTTGCCGTGAGTGCCGTCTAAAGCCAGTTGGCATGATTTGGATGAATTTTAGGTTTTTACATAAATAAAATTTATAACATCCGTTTTAACACTTCCACTCATCCTACACTATATATTCCAAATAAAATATGTATTTTAACGTATTATAATGCGAGCCCTCTTGATCAACTAGTCCAACATTACTAAAACAAAAGGATTTTGCTTCGATTCCTTCGATGAAATCCGCCATGTTGCTTTGGGGTTACCCCTGTGTATCGGGTAAAACCAGAGAGGGCATTTCTTCCTCTCTGACGTAGAGTAACCCATATCCGGGCCAAATACACCAAAATAGCTCAAAACTAACCAACAGGCGGCTACCCTGAGAATGCTTTTGCATACTAATGAGGCCGTGCTCTGTCACGTGCGCGCTTCGGTGCTTGCAATTGGATGATCGCCTACGCATATGCGCAGTACGGCAGTGCTAAACGTAAACAAGTAGCCAAGGTCGTTCGTATTCCGCCGTGTTTTTCTATCGTTGTTTCCCTGTTATTAAATATGTTGCAACATAATGTCGGACGCGTTCCTACGTGTGCTGAATGCACCAACCGGCGATGACATTGCTGTTGCGCGGATGTGGGAGCAGTACGATTTCCACGCCTCGGAATGGGACGCTGACCGTGACAGCGAAACCAACAGCGACGTTACGGTTGAATACGACTGGGAAAGCGATCACGATGACAACGAAGACGGGAACATGTTAAGCAACGACAATATTGCTCCAATTGTCCTGACATTTTGCATAGACCTAGAGATGGTGTATACTCATAATAATACTTTTTGGTCTGAAAAATCGACCATTTGTCAGCGCAACATTTCACAGCTCGCGCCGAGGTTTTGCGCCGGAGGCGAACGTAGCAGCGATCGGGCGGCCTAAAATGGCCTACCCCGATGTTGAAAAACTCATAAAAATAAAAGTTTTCGATGGATTTGATTCAATTTTATGTTATTTAGCAGCTAAAACGTATGGCTACATTTGTCTCGCAGGAAGTAGGAAATGTATCCGTTCAGTAATTATTTGGGTGCAGGATACTGCGCTAAATTAGCCTAAAAACGGCTTTGTTTTAGACTAATTAGCTGTGAAATTAATTAGCACGGAAATTAATTCCTGAAGTTATGGCACATATAATGTACCATAACTTCAGGTATTTTGCAGCAGCTGGTTGTTATTTGCCCTCTATCATTGTACTATGATACCGTAGCTGCATGCCAAATTTGAATTCAATACACATAATATTTATATGTTATCTAAGCCCATGCATAATCCAAAACTTTAACGGCCGTTTTCTCCAGTTTTACTTTTTGACCCCTACCATGCCAAATGTGATATAACTTCCTCAATTTTTATAGTACAGGCACAATTTTTGAATTACTGTAAAGTACTATGCCTCCTCTTTCAAAATATGTCAAAAAAGTACATCACAATTTTTCCGACTTGTCACTGATTTGGTCAGCCGGGGTCACACACACACACACACACATATATATATATATATATATATATATATATATATATATATATATATATATATATATATATATATATATATAATTATATATATATATATATTTACATATTTTAAATGGTAATGATAATTTACATATATATATATATATATTATTGATATATATTTAATATATATATATATAGATATATATTATTCAATATGTGTATATAACAATTATATACTTATTATGTATATATTATATATACATAAATATATATAAGTTTTTAATTATTGTATACACATATATATTACATACTAAATATATATTAAATATATATTAAATAATATTAAATAATATATATATAAATATATAAATTACATTATCATTATTATTTATAATATGTATATTATATATTAAATGATAAAATTATATATTATATATATATATATTGCAAAACACAATAATTATATATATAAGTATATAGTTATTGTGTAATATTATATAATGTTATATATAGTATATAATTATTGTATATTCAAATTCTTACATATTAGAAAAATAATCAAACAGTGTTCATGGCTAATGATTACTGATAGTTTTACTCGCAATAACATAATATCGGTTTGAGCATTTTAACAAAACATTTGTATTTAATGATGATTATTTCCTGGTAGTATAAAATAATTAAAAGTTCATAACTATGTGCTTTTATCTTCAACTTACTCGTTGCATCCGCAGATCGCGCAAAATGAGCCAGTTGATCAACTTTTCGATGTACTTGGCGGTGGTGTTGCCCTTGTCTAATATGTCAAGCAAATGAAGCGGCACATTCGTCCGCTTGGGACGCTGCGCTCCACGCGCTAAAATGGCGGCCCATTATAAATTGCGAAGTCACCATTCTCTATTAGATATTCTCTGCAACTACCATACAGAGCCTCCTGGCGAATATGTGGTGAACTATAAAACTAGGGTACATATCATATAGCGCCCTCTGTCGGAGAGGTTGTGATCCAAACAAAGCCATTTAAAATATAGTTTAAAAATCGTTTTACTTATTTCTATGTACTTACTGTGAGCCGTATGCAAACGGGATAATGACGTAGGCTGATGTGGTGTTTCACGGTTATTCGTTAGTTGATTCCTAGTCATGCGATTCTTACAAAACGTATATCAGTGAATATATCTTCGATTTAGGTCATTCTGTGCGCAATGTTATATGTTCCTTCTTCCAGGAATAGCGCATATGTGTACTACTCTGAGAATTCACAATGATATAATTGTCTATCTGATTATGTTCTATCTTCCTGTGAATATGTATGTTGTAAATGTATCAATATCACGTTTGTCATACAGGCCACTTAGGTCATCATCCCACTTAGAGTACTTGCATATATTACATTTTCGTATAGTGCAATGTTTCCTCTACACTACACTAATACACTCCACACCATAGCAAAATCCAACTGGATTCCTCCGGGTTACAATGAGGATATTAACAGAAAATTGAAACCATCGACAAATTGTAAATCGATAACCAATAAACACCGTGACAGCGTTGGTAATTTGTAGGAGTCGCATTTGGTGGAAATTTCGGCCCTCGACATAAACCCTTCTATTATTAGTAAAATATGCATTTCGGCAACCTCTCCTTAGAACATACCGATTGTTTATTCTGTCTAGCTGGGAGGTCGACATGTTTGCCACTGCAAAGGGAAAACATTTTGCCCCCAAATATTTCAAGCTTTTAATGGTTGAATAGGGGGAAAGTTAACGAAACAATACGCTACCATTAATCAATATACGACATTTGGAACATATATTCGTGATCTGGACTCAAGGTGATGACGATTATACGCTCTTGCTAGACATCCTAAATAACCATGAGTCTTAAATTAACAACACACAACAGTGGCCCGACAACACACGGTAGTGGCCTGACAAAACACGGCAGTGGCCCGACAACACACGGCAGTGGCCCGACAACACACGGCAGTGGCCCGACAACACAGGGCAGTGGCCCGACAACACAGGGCAGTGGCCCGACAACACACGGCAGTGGCCCGACAACACACGACAGTGGCCCACAACACAGCAGAGTGACGACATGGAAGATAAATGACACACCCGTTACTGTGCCAAGACCTTCTTAAAGGTGAAATGAACATGCTAGATTAAAGGCTGTGGTTAATAGAATATATATAACATAATATAACCGTGTAGTATGAATACTTGAAAACAAATATATTTGATAAAATCATGCAAATAAGAATACTTCCTCACACACCGCCTATGAAATTTTGCCTTCGGGTGTTTCCGTGAGTGTGACGTCATATGTACCATAGACGCTAGCAGCAGGTTAAGGATTTCAATGGTATTCTTGGTATATGGTGCCTTGCGGTGTTCTTCTTCATCGAATAAAACGTGGTATTCTGCGTGGCTTTTGGATGCAACAACGGGGATAATTCCGGAAAGAGCTTCTTTAGTTTTTGATAGAGAAAGAGCCAAGGCGACGAAGGCAGTGGATCAAATAAGTCGGTCGAGTCAACTGGACACCGACTCGGTGTCGGTGTTCTCGCTTATGTATGCCAAGATTATTTTAACAGTTCGTGTTTCGTCACAGATCCAGCTGTTTACCAGTCTGTGTGTTTTAAGTCAGGTCGAAAACGTTTGAGTTTGTTGTAACATCAATATTTGATATCTACAAACAATTTCATAGGCGGTGTGTGAGGAAGTATTCTTATTTGCATGATTTTATAAAATATATTTGTTTTCAAGTATTCATACTACACGGTTATATTATGTTATATATATTCTATTAACCACAGCCTTTAATCTAGCATGTTCATTTCACCTTTAAGAAGGTCTTGGCCCAGTAACGGGTGTGTCATTTATCTTCCATGTCGTCACTCTGCTGTGTTGTGGGCCACTGTCGTGTGTTGTCGGGCCACTGCCGTGTGTTGTCGGGCCACTGCCATGTGTTGTCGGGCCACTGCCGTGTGTTGTCGGGCCACTGCCGTGTGTTGTCGGGCCACTGCCGTGTTTTGTCAGGCCACTACCGTGTGTTGTCGGGCCACTGTTGTGTGTTGTTAATTTAAGACTGATGGTTATTTAGGATGTCTAGCAAGAGCGTATAATCGTCATCACCTTGAGTCCAGATCACGAATATATGTTCCAAATGTCGCATATTGATTAATGGTAGTGTATTGTTTCGTTAACTTTCCCCCTATTCAACCATTAAAAGCTTGACATTTTTGGGGGCAATATGTTTTCCCTTTGCAGTGGCAAACATGTCGACCTACCAGCTAGACAGAATAAACAATCGGTATGTTCTAAGGAGAGTTTGCCGAAATGCATATTTTACTAATAATAGAAGGGTTTATGTCGAGGGCCGAAATTTCCACCAAATGCGACTCCTACAAATTACCAACGCTGTCACGGTGTTTATTGGTAATCGATTTACAATTTGTCGATGGTTTCAATTTTCTGTTAATGTCCTCATTGTAACCCGGAGGAATCCAGTTGGATTTTGCTATGGTGTGGAGTGCATTAGTGTAGTGTAGAGGAAACATTGTACTATACGAAAATGTAATATATGCAAGTACTCTAAGTGACCTAAGTGGCCTGTATGACAAACGTGATATTGATACATTTACCCCATACATATTCACAGGAAGATAGAACATAATCAGATAGACAATTATATCATTGTGAATTCTCAGAGTAGTACACATATGCGCTATTCCTGGAAGAAGGAACATATAACATTGCGCACAGAATGACCTAAATCGAAGATATATTCACTGATATACGTTTTGTAAGAATCGCATGACTAGGAATCAACTAACGAATAACCGTGAAACACCTCATCAGCCTACGTCATTATCCCGTTTGCATACGGCTCACAGTAAGTACATAGAAATAAGTAAAACGATTTTTAAACTATATTTTAAATGGCTTTGTTTGGATCACAACCTCTCCGACAGAGGGCGCTATATGATATGTACCCTAGTTTTATAGTTCACCACATATTCGCCAGGAGACGCTGTATGGTAGTTGCCCTTGCTCGTAATCATGTAGCACCTCCGTGCCCCTCTCCTCCGCGCCGACCGCAGCACAGAACCATTTCACGTTACTACTAAAGATATGTATCTGTGTTACCTCTGATTCAAAGAGAGCGTACACATGTACTGCTGTTTATTGCGTTATTGATGAGATTCATTCACATTAGAATGGTCTAAAGTTTCATTCGGCATACAGTGATGTATTTACGTTATTTGCAGGAACAAGTATTCCGGGCATAGCCGTTGATCAACACCAAGAGAAACTCTACTACACGCGCATTGAGGCGTCAACTCTTAATATGGCGTCGCTGAGGACAGGCGAGAAGACGGTGCTCGTTCACCGACCCCGTGAATGGCCTTGGGCTGTGGCTTTAGACCGGAATGCGAGGTAACACTCTATTCTTACAATATATGTGTATGTGGTGTTTGCAAAAACGTTGAATCGTCCACCAACTCATGCCTGATTCTGCAACCATTACACAATGGATATGTAAAGGAATCATATGTTATATCAGGTAATGACCATTCTCGCGTATTCTTGCGTACTAATCTCGCATATACATGATTATCTTTTGATTTTGTCACAGCGGTTCGTCAATTGTGTTGAGATCCCAATCATCGACTATTGACCGGTTGAATGTTATGACGCATGATATTCACATACTTGCATGCACATAGACACGCATGTTTAAAACATCAGATGACAATTCTCACTATATGTGGAATTTACTTTTTAGGTTACTGTTTTACTCTGCATATGGCTATGGCATATTCAAATATCATTTGGACGGTAGTGGCTGGGAGAGACTAAGACCAATTGCAAAGAACGTGTATCTCGGAATCGCCATCAATGTGAAACGGAATCAGCTATGCTGGGCGTACTGGTGTAAGTTTCAAACTAGTATCGTGTTGTTGGATGGTATTTGCAATTCTGTAACAGACCATTAAACCTTTGGATTAGAAGCTGTTAGACCATTGCACTCTAAGAAAATAAACGTACATATGAGGTATGTTTAGTTTCGTGAAAGTGTATGTCATTAACATGTTGCTCGGCAGCAAATGTGCATGTTGCAAGTATAGCCACCCTGTTCTGCAGTTCATACACGATTTTGCCTTTGTCATCTTCTACGTTGCGCAAGGGAGTGATTTTAGATTCAAGTTCCCTTAACTCTGCCACTGGGACGTCGGGACACGGGGCACTGCTTGTTTTATTCACCACCTCCGAGTCCCCAAACATCCCAGGAACTCTTCCGGTAAAGACGGCTTTTAGATCCGCTGCCCTATCTTGTATTGTCTTCTCGTTGGCATGGTAATGTGTTACGCAATACAGTTGTCAACTAGTCCCGTCGCGGTCAGTTGGTCACTTGACCGGTCTGGCTCAAATGTACTCAACTATTATCCAGTGTTATGCGAGGTCAACTAAAATTACTCAACATCGCGACAACAAAGCAAGATAAAACTCAATGTTACTTGGAGCCCATGCCCTAATCGGATGTGATATTGTTCCCTGCCCCTTCGACAAAGACAAGGCCTCTGTTCTGAAGACACTGAACGCAGGCACCTTTCCAGGGTTGTTCGATGTGCTGGGTGAGAGGCGTGCCACTCAGGCGGACATTATGGCAGTTCTTTGCGGCACAGTGTGGACAACACACGGGCACCTCGATGACTCTCGCTTGGTATAATCTGTACACCCGCAAGCAGGGGAAACCACTGCGCATCATGTTACTGGCTCAGACGGAAACAAACATTTACCTCCACGTCCGACGTGCTCACCTGCATATGTTGCTTTGAAATGCAGCTGATCAACAGGGCCCTATAGATGTCTCGATTTCGGAGTATGTTTGGACAATAGACGATGTGATAACGTGTCCCAGCATTGACAGTGTTCCACCAGGACCACCGCTTCTAATGAATGTTATTAGCTGCTGCTGTCGAGCAAAGGAACAGGCATGCAAGGAAGGCAATTGTAGCTGTTACCATGAACAACTCGGCTGCACACTATTCTGCCTCTGCAACGCAGGTGATGACTGCTGCAACCCATTTACGAAGCAAGAGGAGATATAGGAGAATGACGACCAGCATGACCATGAATATGATGACGATTACGTAAATCGGGATGAGTTATAAGAACAATACTTAGCATTGGATGGACAATATGTTATTATCTATGTTAATTTGGTCATCTCTGTTGAGTAATATTAACTATAAATAAAACCGTTGATTAACTGTTTAGTTGCCAGTTACGCGAAGTGGGGAAGTTAAGTCAATGTCAAACATTTTGAACCAAGAATTGATTTTGTACATTTACCTTGATCTGTAATTATGATAGAAATATAATAAATGTATTCCTCGAGTCAAACTTGTATCGAAAAGTGGTACCACACATGATTATAGCATATTAGTTCAAACCTTTTACTTCGATCAAGCTTAATTAGCATTAATAATGCTAATAAGCATATTTTCCCCAAAATGTGCCCAGTGCCAACAAAGCTCAACATTTTCCAGACACATGTGAATACACATCAATCAAAACACCTTACAGTACTCCAAACGTTGTGGTTACAGTACGTCGTCAGATACGGTGTTCTGACTATGACGGTCTCAACCAGAAACGATATAAGACACATGGGCATCCTTCTAGTGTACAAGTTGTAGATGATGTCGCGTATGGAAAGGGAACCATCAAGGTAATGGGCGGGCAAGCGGGCGGGCGGGCGGGCGGGCGGGCGGGCGGGCGGGCGGGCAGGCATATGACATATAACTATTATATGACTATTACATACACGATTATGGATAAAACCAACTGTCAATTTGTCCCTAGAAAATAACTATTTGTTCACGTGTACCTGTTTTCCAGTGTTGCTTCTCTAGAACTGAAGGATGGAGGTCTTCTCAAGTATTTCTACACCAGAAAATTCGGCAGTGGGAAACGATTGAATGGCATCGCAGTCTTCCTGGGACGGAACAACGGAAATAACTGCGGAGCTCGAAGAACACTTGACCCTTCCTTGGGCGACAATAATCGTGGGTCTCATGATTTAATTTGTTTTCCATTTAGCCCTACACGGGAGGTTATAAAATAAGCCTAGCTTAATTACCCGTGGGGACTGTATCACTAACATTACCAACACCGACTTTGATCCATACAATCAACAGTTGTCCTAATATTAAAATATAAAATTCAGAACTCTACGAAGAGACGAACACATAAAATAACTTGAAGAGGAACTTAAATAAACTAGGTGGGTAAGAGAAGTAATCGGTATATCCGAAGAGAGAAGACCAGACGAATTAACTACCTTACAAAGCGTCCTTTTGGACCAGAACACCAGTATGATGATCCTCTCACCGGTATGTCGAACACAAGGATTCCGGTGTTAACATCAGTTTGAAGTTATGAAATAACTAGTGGGTAAATGCTTCAAGGATGAAGCAGGACTGGGGTAATATGACCGGGAGTGGCACTACTACAGGGTAAATGCTTCGCAGCTAAAACACGTTTGAGACTCGAGTTAAAGTAAGGATTCGCAATAGGGGTCAGGTATTTCTATTCCATTCATATTAGGAAGGGCACTGCCGTGCCCATTCCTGATTTTGAACCATCAATCCAAGATGGCTGCCATCCAGGAGATTGAAAATATAGCTTTTCAACGTAGCATTTGGAGTTTGAATGTATACAGTATGTAAAGAAGAATAAAACAATAACTATAATATTTTCATTAAAAACATTTTAACTTCAAAACTCATTCTACCTTTCGAATGTTTTACTAACACCTAACATTATTGTCCTTTGAATTATGATAACTGATCGTCTTTAGCATAGCATATCTGCTGAGAGTAGTGGAAATATTAGGTTTACATAAAAATTGGATCTACGATATTTCAAGATCGCCTCCAGCATAACATATCTGCTGAGAGTAATGGAAATATTAGGTTTAAATCTAAATTTTAACTGCGAAGTTGCAAGTGTGTTTCGTTCCTTTGATAATATGACAACATCAAACAGTTTGGGAACAACGCTACCAAGAGCAGTAAGTCTTACATTGTGGGATATACAGGCTAATTGTCCTTAGGCGTAGGAAACAAAGTTTTTTCTAACATTGAATTGGGGTTGAAACCATGTATTAAACAACTATTTTCAGACCATATATTACGTGGTCACAGTTGTGACGCTTTTCCCCATCTGACTTTCCCTGCTTCAGTCGCTTGACACATTTGATAATTTCATCAACTGATATTTCATATGCAAGATTATTTTTATTATTTATTGAACTCATATTATAATATGCATACGCTACACATTTGTTGAAGAGCCCATCTTCCTGAAACAATGTTGTGCTGTTTCTTCATCACCGTCGTCACAATACTTGAACGCAGGAATTTATTTCTGCCCTTGCAGTGTATCTTAGAACACAAATCGCTGTTACGATCTGCGCTAATTGCTTTGGCCATCTTTGTTGTATGAATTCTACCCTCCTCCCTCAGAATAACGGATCTGTCGATGTATTGATACATGCCTCACTCACCTTTACCGTTGCTCGCCACTGTGGATGCCAGAGTAACTCTTCTTGTGTAAAGTGTTAAACTTTTTATTCGATCTTGAAAATTTGCTTGAAATGCTTCCACCAGCATTTGAATTACTTTAGCATTTAGTATATGTGGTAGATAATCATGTTGATGATTTTTTGCACATATTTAATGTCATAAATATAGACATTTGAACATTTGTCACAACAAATTAAACCTCGTTGTCTTATTGTAAGTGGTGCATTTCCTCAAATGGATGTTGATTGCCGCTAAGTAGGTATACAAATGTGATTGTTGGGACGAATTATGTCTAAGAGAGATTATGTGATTTTTGTTTGTTTCCATAACAGGTAAGAAACATAAGGCATGTAATTCAAATCCATGCAAACATGACAGTGTTTGCAGAAATACCGACACTGGTTACAAATGCAAATGGAAGAGGAGGAAATATAAAGCAAGCTTTCACCAGAGTGAGTAATATATATATATGAATGTATGTATATAAATACTTTTTCATTTTTAACATAAATAATGACTTGATTAGGGTTATGTATAATTGCTTTGCAATAGTAAATGGCCAAATGCGGATTTGCTGGGCCAATTCGTTGTACACAGTAAATATGTAAGATAGTCATCATGTCTCGCATATAACTGAATTAATATTTACTTATTATTATATATATTTTTAAAGTGGGTAAGTTGCTTTTATAACTTACTTTTCAAACGGTGGTTATTTACATGAATTACTTGCATATTTATTATACAATCACATTTTGTATATTATTCATTATTGTATTTGTTTTTCGACAATTTTACCTTAATCTTACTAATAACCTTAATTTTTTTTATAGAATATCTATTCATTTTTAAACATATTTGATATTTTCTAGGCTACTTAGATGTGGTAATATATGTACCAATTGCATTTGGGTTTTTACCTGAAATAAATGTATTCGTATTCGTCTACACATCATCAGATCACCCATGTATATATATATATATATATATATATATATATATATATATATATATATATATATATATATATATATATATATATATATATATATATACATATATTCATGCCTCACTATCATCTAAACTGTACAATCAGCAGTGAGTGCACTGAAATGGATATCAAACTAGATTGTAAAAATATATATATGTGTGTAACGCACAGTTTTAGAGCACGTGTAGTGTTTGTTTTGTGCTCTAGTTTATGAGTTTAAAACAATCATTGTTTTCGACGGCAATTCATGGCATGTATACTTTCACATTTGAGTAATTGCAGATTACGTGTGCATAAATGCATGCATGTATATATATATATACATATATATATATATATATATATATATATATATATATATATATATATATATATACGTACGTGCGTACGCATATACATGTAAAACTATGTATATATGTGTATGTATTAATTCGAATATATAACTGAACAAAGAACTGTGCATACATATATGGACGGTTCTATGTTAAGTTGTATAGTGGTATATATATATATATATTATATGTGTGTGCGAAAATTGTTTTCGACAGACATGGGGACAAATTTCGCACGCGAAGGTGTATCTAATGCGAAATCAGGCAAGGTTGAAAGTACGAAAGCCATAGATGGACATCTCAGAAGTTGTACATATACTTCCTATATCACTGGTGACGACTTTCATTGGTGGAGGGTAAATTTCAAGAAAATAATTTTGGTGCGCGAGGTTGTTATAGCCAATGCTAAGAGTCGTAAACGTGGTACGTATTCGGTACATTATTTGTTCTGTTCCCAATAAATGCACATATTACACCTACACACATGCGTCTGGAAATAGGAACAACTCTTCGATAAGTCAAAACATTCTACCGATTCAACTATGACATGATGACCTATATGTTATTGCGATGACACTGCATTTATCACTTCGTATGATGTGTATTTTGTAAGGCATTTAATTCTTCATGCGTTCTTTTAATATATTTGGTTAATAATTCATGTAAAATAATATTTTAATCATTTTAACTAAATGTTTCAACAGTGAAAATAACCGTTTCAACTATGACATGAAGACCTATGTGTTATTGCGATGACACTGCATTTATCACTTCGTATCATGTGTATTTTGTCAGGCATTTAATGTTCCGTGTGTTCTTGTAATATATTTCGTTATTAATTCATGTAAAATAATATTGTATTCCTTTTAACTAAATGTTTCAACAGTGAGAATAACCGTTTCAACTATGACATGATGACCTATATGTTATTGCGGTGACACTGCATTTTTCACTTCGTATGATGTGTATTTTGTAAGGCATTTAATTATTCGTGCGTTCTTTTAATATATTTGGTTAATCATACATGTAAAATAATATTGTATTCATTTTAACTAAATGTTTCAACAGTGAGAATTACCGTTGGTCCGTATAATAAAATGCTACAAGACATCACACCACTTTGGAAGTGTGGATCGACCGACAATCATTTGAGTGGTTCGAAGATACATTCCTTCACTTGTGACCGAGATGCCAAAGGCTCTGCATTGAATATCAGAATGAATAAGAGAAAGATTGCACCCGATCTTTGCGAAGTCTTAGTTTTTGGAAAAGGTAAGACTTGGTAACCAAACTATTATGTTAGTTACTTTAAGATAAATACTTTACAAGACTTCATATATAGTACATATTCATACATTAAAGATCTCCTTGCTAACGATTGTTGCCTGCTGCTATAAGGGACAATCATTTAGTGACAACAGTAATACAAGATCGAAATAACTCGCATAAACACCCACACGCGCTCGCACTGGCAAATGTGTATCAAAGCACCTACATGATCACAAGCAACAGGCAATGAAATAGGCTACTTGTATAAGTATCATCACACCGTTTTATATTGATGAGTTGTTGTTACATGTATAGGTGTCATAAGATTTTTGACCGTTTTCTCATTGATTTGTTTTTGTTATGAAGTACTTGCTAGAAACTGGGCATGGAAGGGGATTGCCACGCAATCTTCCACTAGAGATCATAATGATCCTCAAAGGGCCATTGATGAAAATGAAGATGATAATATGAAGCGCCACAGCTGTTCACTCACGAATCGTCAAAACAAACCATGGTGGAGAGTCTCTTTCGTCGACATCATTGATGTGTATGAAGTTGGAATTCAGACTAGTGGTAATGGTAAGTCGTTAACCGATGAAGTGTTTTCTCATGGTGGAAAGTCACTTTCGTAGACACAATTCATGTGTATGAAGTTGCAATTGTAACTCGCGCTCATTGTTCGTGTAAGTCGTTAAACGATGTTGTGTTTCCTCATTATAGTCCTACTCTCGCCAGAGAACGAAAAAACACGTGTGATATTAACTCGAGTACAACATGCGGCTTGATATAATGGCGATCTCCTTGTGATCAGCATATTTAGTGGGAGAATTTCTAACACTCTAAAATGTTAGCAAAGCGAACAATTTATTTGAGTGGTTTGGAACAAGTAATAATGGAAATGCAGACATAAAGAAACTTCATTTTCAGCTATGTTTAGCAGGTTTGTGTGAGGTGAAGTATTTACGAAAAATACAAAAACAAAATCCAAAAAGGAAGGATTTAGTTTTCTTAACAAGTACCCGTTCTATCTGTAATGCGGGACGTGCTTTCGCTTTTCCGGATATTCATTTTTTTAAAGCGCTGTTCGCAATGCTATCAGCGTCGCGATTCGTTGCTGGAAGTACATATGCGCCACGTGCAACCTTGTGCGACCTTGACACTGCATGCAAATATAGTTCAACAGTTTAATCAGTGCAGTACTGTAGTAATACAATAACAAATGGCATCGATCCTCACAAGCCTGCATGCGTATTGCGTGGATCGCTCGTAACATACAATAATCATGATACATTATATTTTTGACATTCCTATATCCATACAAGACATACGTGAATATATTATAGAATATATATATATATATATATATATATATATATATACGAAATTTCATACATACCTGTATGAACAAAGTTCGGGAAATTGATTGAATTCCACAATAATGTACAATCCGTCTCGGGCATGTTGACATACAACCTCCTGTAGTGCAATTATATAAAATCAAGTTGTGCTGTTATTAGTTATTTAGAAATGTGTTATAATGTTGTACATGACTGCATTTCTTCACGGTTAAAGTAAGTTAACATGAAAGAGAAATATATTGAACGTAATGCTTACTTATAGTCATCATTAAATGTATAAAGTGACACCATTGTGAAGTGTTTTGTTATCACAAAATTACGCGCTAATAATTGTCTAAGTATTTGTGTCATATGTTGAACACGTAATGTTGTTAACTATAATACATGTATACCAGGTGGGCCTCTACAACATTAGACAACATGTATTGCAGGTTATCATCTACCCTCCTTCAGTATCACAGTTGGTCCATATCTTGGAAAGTACAAGAGATGTGGCTCTTATGTCCATGCCGACATGTTGAAGTATACCACGTGATCATACTCTTGTGGCGACGAGACTTATGGAACATCAGTAGAGATCAAAGCGCAAGGATACAATTATAATATCAATTTTTGCGAAGTGTTCGTTTATGGTAGAGGTATGGTTGAGTTGTTTATATGTCATTATGATTTGTATAACATGTCAATTAAAACAATTCAACATTTGCAGACATATATTACACATTCATAGCAAGAAACCGATCACTTAGAAATGCTTTAAGAGAAACCCCTAGACCATTCCTGAGTTACATATCTCGTAATAACGAATTAAACAAAATGAAGTTGGTATTTCAAAACCTGAGCTAGTAAGAGTGTCTCAAGCGATGCGCGAAAACCCAAACTATGTTTTTATTTCGGAAAAATGACAACACCTAAAACACTGTACGTTCACTTATTCCCACACGTATTATACACAGCGGTCGTTCTACCACAAACAAATACACTCAGTGTGTTCCAATATCATAGGGATTGCCTTTTAGTTACTCTATTTTCTTTGATGCCGTTTCTAACCGAATAAAGAGAACGTACATATCAACTTCATGGTAGCTGGTGTCTTGCTTTTTAACAGCTGAGCATCAAGAGTTAATAATTTGCATTATTGTTTTCCCAAACATTCTGCCTCCTACTATGGCTCGATTGTAAAGTGTACAGGTCTTTAGCACATTTATGATAATGATGACATCGGATCGTTGCATTACTCTAAATATTAGTGGAAACCACTGACAATGGAACATGCTGTTGTCTGAGAACTGACATTCACAAAAGAAAGTACTTCAGACCATGTGCATCTTTATTTTATAGATTCTGCTTAATCCGTGCACAGGTGAGTTAATTGCTTGTTTGTTCCTCCTATGCGTGTTTAACTAATACATACTTGTGTTTACAGTCGACGACTGGTGGGGCTGGCCGCCTGAGGAAACAGAAAAATGGATGACTTGGAATCTTTCAGTGCAGTTGCGCTTTTTCGTTTTGTTGAACTTGGAACCTTTCAGTGGAGTTGCGCTTTTTCGTTTTGTTGAACATGGAACCTTTCAGTGCAGTTGCGCTTTTCGTTTTGTTGAACTTGTACGTTAAATCAGGTGGTTTTAATAAACTGTAACATTTCGTCTTGTGTCACGGTCATTGCTTTCTTTTTGTCTGTCTATCTGTCTGTCTGTCTGTCTGTGTGTCTGTCTGTGTGTCTGTCTGTCTGTCTGTCTGTCTGTCTGTCTGTCTGTCTGTCTGTCTCTTCCCCTACGCAAGTTGAAATATTACTCCCCGAATAATATATAATAAAAAATTATACACATTCACGGTAATGCCCATGGATATACACATCCACGGGTATGCAAATGATATACTTCATTATAGTATTTCTGTTACATAAATGTGTTAACCCATTAGCACGCAGCCGATGTTAATTTGAAGCCTGTGGCTCCTCAAATATTCGACCTATATGTTTAAAAATATTGCTTGCGCCATTGTCTTTGCTCTTGCTCCTTTATTATCCAATACTCACAATTGCATGTTGTAGATAATAACAATACCTACACAGTGGTGTCAAAACTGTTGTTATAACTTTAAAATATGTTGATTATATCTTGGTTGACACTGACATTTTGAAGTGTTTGGTAAAATAAATACTTTGTTGCGGTGTAACTTTTTTATGCTTGGATTTCTACTGCTACAAGTTGAGTTTATTTAAAATAACTTTAAATTATCTACACACTAGTATATAAGTTGTTACAATATATTACACATATCTTAGCTGTACACGTGGCCAACTCCTGGCTGGACGACATTTTAAAATGTTCAACAACGATTGCTGTTAAATATAGAAAACGCGGTAAATATTTTTGAGAACTGAATTATCCAAAATAGTCACAATTTAATGTTATATGTCTAGATAGGTGTCGCATTTATTGCATCTCTTAATCACTAGATGCAACCACGTAAACCGAATTCAGACGCTGTGATGTATTCGCTGGCCAGCTATGGCCGACCTGAAGAGATTATTGGTGACCGTCAATGTTCGACTTGAGTGCTAATCGGTTAATACATTGTACATCAAATAAAACACCCAAACAACCACATATTGAGCGCGCGCATATGTATATAGACGACCTTTCTTTGACAATCTATATTCAGGAAGTAATCTTTCGACTTGCGAATATCATATATATATAGGACTTCGACTAAGGAGCGCCACTATTTTTCTGTACGTGGCCATCCTCTCCATCTCTCTCCCGGTGTATCCTGTCTCTTGTTTCCTTTTATGTGTCTCGTCTCTGTCTGGTGTTATGTGGCCTACAATCACACACCCACACCCAACCCCCCCTACACACACACACACACACACACACACACACACACACACACACACACACAGACACACACACACACACACACACACACACACACACACACACACACACACACACACACACATATATATATATATATATATATATATATATATATATATATATATATATATATATATATATATTCATTATATTACTTTTGTGACATAACTTTTGTACATAAAATAATAAAATACACAAAAACCCACGTTTTGAGTGCGCTGCATTTATGCTGGATCCCGTACACAGAGGTTGGTCCGAATTCCCCGTCCCTAGACTTCCACTGTTTACGTGCAATGGGCCGAGTGTCATCCGACTGACCAGGACGGAGTGGGCCGAATCGTCCGTCGCGGTGGGCCGAGTCCGTTTTTGACCAAATCATCCAGGACACCAAGATCTTACCACCAGTCCGGTGAATAGTTACCCAAGAATGAGTAATGACAACATATCAAGGTTTTGTTATGATGTTGCAGTTTCTATGTTGATGCATTTGTTTCGTATACTTTTGTCCGGTTTGCGAAGAGTTACTTAAAATTGCATACGATCAATTTAAACATCACGGTTTGTTATCACTGTCACGGATTATAGCGCAGTTAAATCACATGATTTGCGTTTGTTTTGTTGGTAATGTGTCATATATACCTGTCCAAAAGCTATTTTCATTTGTCCATAGTTACACATCACTTCTGGTATGTAGCGCCAAAGATGAATTGGCTATATGTTTAGAATAGTCAACAGCCGCCCAACTGTAACCACTTTAAGTTTATCAGGGATCACTCATTGCTCAGGCATTTCAACCTTTGTTATCCAACAAACAGTTGTGGTTCTCCAGCAATATAGTATATTGCATTATTCTTGCATTGTGCCATCTGGACATGTATGGATTAGTGTACACAATTAACCAGATCGAAACGATTCGCTTCATCGACCAGAGCTCTGTGTTCATTAACATAATATATTCAATATGGCCGACGAACCTGGTATGACTTATACCAGAGAAGATCTAACAGAGAAGGTTCACTTCGCAATTTATAATGGGCCGCCATTTTAGCGCTTGGAGCGCAGCGTCCCAAGCGGAGGAATGTGCCGCTTCGTTTGCACCATCCGCTTACCACCGCCAAGTACATCGACAAGTCGATCAACCGGCTCATTTTGCGCGACCTACGGGTGCAACGAGTAAGTTGAAGATAAGAGCACATAGTTATGAACTTTTAATTATTTTATACTACCAGGAAATAATCATCATTAAATACAAATGTTTTGTTAAAATGCTCAAACCGATATTATGTTATTGCGAGTAAAACTATCAGTAATCATTAACCATGAACACTGTTTGATTATTTTTCTAATATTTAAGAATTAGAATATACATGTATACAATAATAATATACTATATATATATATATATATATATATATACATAATTACATATATAGATATATGTATATATATAATATATATGTATATAATAATGTATACATGTATATTAAAATTGATATATATTACATATTAAATAATATTAAATAATATATATATTATATTATCAGTATTATTTTTAATATGTATATTATATATTAAATTATGTATTTTATATATTGCAAAAACACAATAACTATATACTATATATATATATATATATATATACTTTATATATATATATATATACATATATATATATATATATATATATATATATATATATATATATATATATATATATATATATATATATATAAGTATATAATTATTGTTTTTTGCAATATATATATAACATACAATATATATATATAATTTAATCATTTAATATATAATATACATATTATAAATAATAATGATAATGTAATATATATATATATATATATATATATATATATTACTTAATATTATTTAATATATATTTAATATGTAATATATATGTGTATACAACAATTATAAACTATATATATTTATGTATATATATAATATATACATAATAAGTATATAATTATATACAAATATATTAAAATATATATATATGTTAAATATATATATATATATCAATAATCTATATATATATATATATATATATGTAAATTATCATTACCATTTAAAATATGTATATATATATATATATATATATATATAATTATATATATATATAATTATATATATATATATATATTATATTGCATAAATAGACAACATTTCTTACAAATGCATTATATACACACACATGTATTATGTATAATATATTATATAATATATATATATATATATATATATATATATATATATATATATATATATATATATGAATATATATATATATATATATATTAGTATTAATATATATATATATATATATATATATATATATATATACATATTATCATTAAAAACAAACACAACAATATAAAAACCCAAACAAGTGCTGATGTGGGTATTGGAAATAGGGGAGGGGGGCTAGGGACGGTGCATGATACCTGCCAACGTCAGCCACAGGTGTGCAAGCAAATAAATAACGCGCTGTAATATGATGTAACAAAATGTACTAATAGGCCTATCTAGTTTCTGGATAGTGAGAAAATATGTTGCTACGTGCACTATTGCAAGCTTACGTGCTTCAGTGTTTATGAAGTGCTTATAAGCAGAGAAGATCTAACAGAGAAGGGTCACTTCGGCAGTTCCATTTCGAATTTTGAGACAGTAGCGCCTCTAGCGGACGAACGTGCCGTGTTAGCAGACTGCCAGATGAAACTGCAGTACAAATTATATGTTCAATTATTCATATGTTATTGAAATTGCACTTGAAGCCCTTCATAAACACTGAAGGAGGTAAATTTGCAATAGTGCTCGTAGCAACATCTTTTCTCACTATCCAGACACAAGATAGGCCTATTAGTAATTTTTTACATCATATTATAGCGTGTTATTTACTTGCTTGCACACCTTTGGCTGAAGTTGGCCAGTATCATGCACTCTCCCCAGCCCCCCATTTCATATACCCACGTCAGCACTTGTTTGGGTTTTTATATTGTTGTGTTTGTTTTTAATGACAATATATATATATATATATATATATATATATATATATATATATATATATATATATATATATATATATATATATATATATATATTACACTACATACCACATTGCCTGTACATTCGATGCCAAAAACTACCGCATTGCCTGTACAGCTACATTACCTGTACATATACGTGTACAGGCAATGTTTTAGCATTCCACACACAACTCTCTAGTGCTTTTAATGATGTTTTGACTAGTCACCTACATTAAGTATGTTCTTTTTGATGGAATTATGCAGTTTAATGCGTGTTGTAGCGTATCATTTTATATTTGTTCGAACGGGAAGTTTGAGCGCGTATATGTTTGGTGTCGAGCATTACCTGTACTATAGACATATACAGATATCGCATATGTTGTAATGCTAGTTTAATAGGGTGCATGTTTCAGATTAGATTGCGCGGTTACAAAGCTACTACAATCATTGAAACGTTGCGCGAATAAAAATAAAATATTGACGTAATTTGTATTTTCGCTACAAACTGACCGCATCTGACTCTGTTCGCGTATATGTTGAAAACGAATGGTGCGCATGCGTCAGTTCGCGTTGATCGAGACAACACTTCGCGAAAGTGTCGTACGGCCAGAGATTGGTATGTATCTAACAGGTTATTAGTATTATCAAAACTGCTTGTATTAATTGTGTGTTGTAATTTTGCCCTGGCATGCTTAATGAAGTCTACGTTAGAATAGCAGAAAACATGAAAGTTAAACGGCCGATCGAACTTCGAAGATACTCGTTCGAGTTTGGGTTTTGGCGCAGGAAATTGACTTTAGATACGTTATATTGGTGAATTTACCTAACAACGAATATTTGTACAACGTACATTATATTTATCGTGTTTTATAAAGGTCTATGAATATTGCAGCCTCAATTCGCTGCATTTTATGACTTATATTAGAGTAAATTATTTATATTGATGGACGTTGCGTAATGGTCCCTGTAGGGAGTGTGGCGTGTTTAAAAACATCTATACATAACTCAGAAGAGCGGAATATACATAGATAATATGCCATATATGTTGGATTCTCAATATGCCGAAGGCTCCCTTGTCTACATGTCATCTGGAGTTTTAATGTCGGATGTTAATTTGCAAAATTTGGCTAAATCTTGGAATTATTACAACTACTGCATTACCATTTCGACTCGGGGCACGGAAATTGTTCGCGCGACTTTAACTAAAATGGCCTAAATAATTACGGTTTTTTAAAACAGTGTTTTTCTTTTATCGATGTGTATGTGTTCGCTATGCCATTCTACATCATGTCCTATACAAAGAAGTCAAATGTAAACCCATTGAGCCGACGTCATAACAAAACGTGATGTGTATGCTAATTTGTAGGAAATATAAAAATGTATATTTTTAACAGTTACAGTTGTTTGAATATATTTTTTTTTAATAGGAATCAACTTTTGTCGACAGTATGTGATTATCCGAATAATAATTGTCTGTAGTATGGTTTAGTTTGCTTATAATTGTACTGTATGAATTTGAAATCCAAGTGCATGTATTTTAATTGAAGTCAACAAAAATGCTCGTCAGTCTGAACTTATTTTATTCACTTATTATATCTTATATATTATACATACTTACACTAGAAATATCACTTGATATAAAGTTTGCAAACAAGTATGTAACAAGCAAAACATATTTGTTCTTTTTGACATTTTATGTTGTGGTGTTGTAATCAATGTTTGCATTATGTGTTGTGAATTTATTTGTGAACTTGTCTCAGTGTTGTGTGTGTAGTAGGTTCAACCCCTACTTATGTTTGTTATTTGCATATAAACACAACTGGTTGTGTATACATATACTGAAGGAAATCATTAAGTCAGAGTAACTATTGGAATTTTCGAATATATACAGTGCTTATGGAACAGTAATACAAAATCAGAATTGACTGATCTTGTATCTTTAATTCATGAGGTGGTGACTCAAGAACAATTCTTCATCTATCAGATTTTGAGTATGTAGAAATATCCCAACATATGAATTTCTATATGTTATGTTTATTTTATATTAAATTTACCTTTTACAATTTTGATTTTGTATTCACTAAAAGAAGTATGACCACTACGTTGTTTTATTGTAGGTGAAGGAAAGTCTTTCTAGACAAAAGCAGCACACACAGGTAAATAACAATTTACGTTACAGCAGTTTGCTCATTGTTTGTATTATCATTACGTTAACATGTCATTTTACTGTACATGTCTTAAAGTATCCATGTTTCTTTAAAATGTGCCATTTTGTAATCACCCATGTATTGGACAATAGTCTTGAATATGACCATGTTGGTAAATAAATTAAATAAAAGAAGATATATATGTTATCTTTGAAATATTATCATAACTTCTAAAGTATGATTGGTATTTCTGATATTTCAGAAGAAATTGCCAACTGATGATGCCATAATATGCATTGTACTGTACTATTGTTAAAAATATATGCTGTTTATGTGTTATTTTGTTGGTTGGTTTTTCTTTTCTTTTGATACTTACAAGCTTTACTTATAAACTAACACATTTGCTCTAATATATTTTCCCCATCAATGATTATGTTCTTTTATGGCCACAAGTCCACTACATGAAAATCTTAAGTAGCTTGCATAGTCTGTTCACTAAACAGGTGTGTTTATTATCATCTAATCATCAAATACAACATGACTTTTCTGAACGTTAGGTCAAAGGTTTGTTATGTTATAGCTGTGCATAGCAATTCTTTATTTTATACTATATTTGCTATTGCCAACATAATGAAACAAAACAAGTGCATCAACAAGCTAGCATGGACTATTTGATAGGTTTCCCTTTTCAGGAAATTAGTCAGAAAGGAGAGGAAAAAAATCGAAATGTGCACATTATGAAATGTTTAAACTGCACATTGCTCAATGTTTAAAACTAACATGTATGTCCCATATTTATATACATGTATATGTGTACGAGAAGTGTACAAATTATCCAGGACAATGTCCAAGACTCATTTGCAATCACTTGCTTTTATGCTAATATGAACTGTGGACTGTACTTGCTTGCAAGAAATGAATGACTAGCAAATAAGGCCACAAAGAGTCAGTAGTTAAACAGTGTGTGAATTGCTGAAATTGCAAGTTATGTAATGTAAACAATTTAAATGTATACCCACATTTGTAGGCTTTGGCAGTAGTGTGTGATCTGGTGTGAAATGTGGAGATGCAGAAATGAAACCCGATAGAGGTTATTATATATAACAGTTTACTGTTAATGTGTATGAGAAGTGTACAAATAATCCAGGACAATATTCAAGACTCATTTGCAATCACTTGCTTTTATGCTTATATGATGTGTGGGCTGTGGACTGTACTTGCCTGCAAGAAATGAATGACTAGCAAATAAGGCCATAACGAGTCAATAGTTAACCAGAAATGGAGCCTGAGAGAGGAGATTATATATATAACAGTGTACTGTTAATGTGTTTTAGAAGTATACAAATCACACAGACACAGTTTTTTAATCTGATGTCATCAATTGGCTATTAATAATTATATATATAAATTAGAGAGGTTATTATATTTAGTTTTGCTTGGGTTCGTATAATTCTCTGTTACACAAACAAAGTTTGGTACTATCCAAGGCTCACAGTAAATATGATGTAACCGTTTCACTAAGGTGATCATGAAATGAGTTTGACTGCATTGATGTACCTTCATTTACATTTATTGTCAATTCTTTCTCTCAAATAACATATGTTGTTTTCCATTGCAGTTAAGGATCGAACATATACCAAATGGAGTGCCAAAGAGACAATTGTGGCCCGTGATTACTTTGGAGAAAAAGATGGAGCGAGATTGCCTGGTTAGTTATATTACATGTATGCAGGAGACAGGTTTTTTAATTTGAAAAATAAAGTAATTGATGTATTGCCATAAAAAATAATGAAACAAATGCTGACCTTTCAGTGAGAAACACAATTATATTTTTCCCAGTAAGACTGGTGGAAAAATTATGTCATTATTTTCCTACCACCTCTGTGTCTGCATGATAAGGATGCTGTTGATGAATGATGTATTGATTTTTTTATAGAAAGGTAGGTGCAGTAGATTCACAATAAATTATTTGTTCTGCTCAGTTATTTCACAAACATTTCTGTCCACAGGTAAGAAAGAGATCGAAGAATTTAAGAGAAGCAACCCATCAATGAAGTACCCGTGGACTGTCATCAAGACCAAAGTGATTAATATGAGGAAACGGAGACAGGAAAGATTGCAAAAAAGACTAAATGATTTAAATGAATAGGGGGAGACACACCACATCTCCTGATCCTGCCGTGTGCATGTTCGCCATTCCCATTCCCTAGGCTAGCTGATTCCGCTCCACTGTCACTGCAAGGAATTTATGGCGTTACCTGTCTTTGTGGTTTGTTTGCATTATTTCTCAATGATATGGAAACATTCTTCCCATCACAGAAATGGAATACGCTAAGATCTATTGAAAAACTGTATAATGACAGCAATGGTGGTATTAATGTTAAATCTGGTTGTTCTCCTGTAGGCAGATAACACTGTTATAATGGCCTAAAAAAATTAGCATGACATGCAGAGGAATCTTGATCTACTGAATGAATACTGTATATGTAACAAACTGAAGGTTAATATCTGTAAAACAAAAATGATGGTATTTGCCAGGTCAAAGACAAGGATACGTAATATACATATAGCATGGGATGAGCGGATGCTGAATAGCTGGCTGGATGATGTTAACATATCAAAAATATACTTCAAATTCAGCTCAAGGGATACTGATTCACTTGATCATGTTGATCAAACATCTTGATCACGTTGATCAAACATAAATATCAGAACCATAGCCTGCTTTACAATAGTAAGTAACTGACGGATCCAGCTCTGGGTAAAACTAATATTCATTCACCATCCTGGGGCATGAGGGCAATGCAGCATCTTTACTCTTTTTCAATACTCATCATACATGTATTTTAATCTGCTAAGCCAAGTAGGCTGTTAGTGTTTTGTTGGGTTTACAATTATTTTATGCTGCATCAAGTGGTGGTTCCTTTTTACACAAATCTCACTGACAAATATTGTGTCTTGCATATGTGACAAAAGCAAAATTGATGTGACTTAAACATGCAATAAGCACCAACAAACTGACAATTGAGACTTCCCTGTGACATTTTGAAAATGTTGAGCTAGGCATTTCTCAGGTCACTTATTATTATGTACATGCCATTATGCAACAATAAAATGAAGTTATTATTATTATATTTGAATACATAATATTGCTTAGTGGCTCATGAGAATGATCGAATTGGTAATAACCTTGGGACTACTGGAATTGGAGTTTTTTAGTAAGTTAAAAAATAGCATTGTAAAAGATTTATACTTTGTCACGATCAGCACAAAGTTAATTGTGAATGTGACTGAACGTGAACTTCCACACAATACAAACATTGTCATAATGTTAGCATATTATTAAATTGGAATTATGAAATAGCTTGTCTTTTGACTTACATTTGACCTTTCCTTAAATCCGGAAAGTTGTATATGTTGCTCAGGTGTATGCATGCAAAACATTTTTATTCAGAACTTTTGTGAAAAATAGCTCTGAATAAGAATAACAATATATATTTTTTCATGTGTCGGCCATTTTTTATTTATTCAAATTACATATAGTACATAATATAAACTAGTTTTGCACCCATATACGTCTACTGTAACCTTCCGAAACACAAACATTGTTATAGTGTAAGTAAATTATTACATTGGAATTGTGAAATATTTTGTTTTTTGACCTTCGTCTGACCTTGACATAACGTTTACACCGGGCAACCCCCTCCCAAAAGATGTATGTGTCTCAAAGGTATCTGTTTGTAAAACATTTTAATTGAGACCTTTACGAAAACGGCTCTGAATGAATGACGATATTTATATATTGCTAATTTGTCGGCCATTTTGAAATTATGCAAATTAGATAATCATCCCATAAAAACATGTTTGTATGGAAATAAATCTGGTTTTGAAAACGTTTAAAAATATTATTAAATTTTCGAGATATTAGACAATATAATTATAGCATTATTGACACTTGACCTTGACCTGACCTTGACCTTAGCATTTAAAATCAGGCACCCCCTTCGAAAGAGTTTGTGTGTAGTACTAAGGTACAACTGTGCCAAATTTGGTGCTTTGCTCCAGCGAGTCACTATCATACCCCTAATTAAGCAAATCCATTAATATACGCAATAACGGCATTATATTTCTTATAAATACACAATATAAACCAAAATAGCACCTAAAGTTAAATAAATAGTTGACTGAACTCATACTGAACATTATTTACGAATATTTGACCGTGAAAAATTGTGATATAGACATCATTACAAATGTACAGGTAATGCGGTATTATATGACACTGTACAGGTAATGCGGTATTATATGGCACTGTACAGGCAATGCGGTTGTTAGTGTAAAAAAACACCTGTACACCAAAACTATATTCCTTATAAATACACAATATAAACTACAAAAGCACATAAAGTTAAATAAATAGTTGACTGACATCATACTGAACATTATTTACGAATATTTGACCGTGAAAAATTGTGTAATAGACATCACTACAAATGTACAGATAATGCGGTATTATATGGCACTGTACAGGCAATGCGGTAGGTAGTGTTATATATATATATATATATATATATATATATATATATATATATATATATATATATATATATATATATATATTAATATATATTTAATATATATATATATTTTAATATATATCACATAATATGAAATATATTTGAATATAATAATTTTAAACTTATATATATATATACATATTTATATAATATATTATACATAATACATGTGTATATATAATGCATTTGCAAGAAATATAATATATATATATATATAATTATATATATAATATATTTACATATTTTAAATGGTAATGATAATTTACATATATACATATATTATTGATATATATATTTAATATATATATTATTTAATATATGTGTATATAATAATTATATACTTATTGTGTATATATATATATATATATATATACATATATATATATTTAAGTTTATAATTATTGTATACACATTTATATTACATATTAAATATATATTAAATAATATTAAATAATATATATATATATATAAATTACATTATCATTTTTATTTATAACATGTATATTATATATTAAAGGATTAACTTATATATATTGTATATTATATATATATTGCAAAAACACAATAATTATATACTTATATATATATATATATATAAGTATATAGGTATTGTGTTTTTACAATATATAAAATACATAATTTAATATATAATATTATACATATTAAAAATAATAATTATAATATATATATAATTTAATATTATTTAATATGTAATATATATCAATTTTAATATATATATATATATATATATATATATATATATATATATATATATATATATATGTGTGTGTGTATATATATATATATATATATAGTATACAATTATTGTATACATGTATATTCAAATTCTTACATATTTGAAAAATAATCAAACAGTGTTCATGGATAATGATTACTGATAGTTTTACTCGCAATAACATAATATCGGTTTGAGCATTTTAACAAAACATTTGTATTTAATGATGATTATTTCCTGGTATATAGTTTAGAATAATTAAAAGTTAATAACTATGTGCTCTTATCTTCAACTTACTCGTTGCACCCGTAGGTCGCGCAAAATGAGCCGGTTGATCGACTTTTCGATGTACTTGGCGGTGGTGTTGCCATTGTCTAATGTCAAGCAAATGAAGCGGCACATTCGTCCGCTTGGGACGCTGCGCTCCACGCGCTAAGATGGCGGCCCATTATAAATTGCGAAGTGACCCTTCTCTGTTAGATCTTCTCTGCTTATACATTCGCGCGCACAATATGTTTAGCGCACTTTTATGCGGGTCACGTGCGACAACAAACCTAAAGTATGACGTAGGCGTAACAGTCTTTCATTGTTTCAAATACAGCCGTGAAACGAATCTGTGAAGAAGCCGGTGTCGCGGTCCAGAACGTTGAGGCAGTCCAGAACGTCGAAGGTTCGCAGTTCATGTCAAAAGGTTAGCGGTTCATGTCAAAGGTTAGCGGTTCAAGGCGAAGGTTAACGCGACGGTATGCAACGTCGAGCGGTCCAGAACGTCGTGCCAGAATGTCGAGACTGAGTTCATGACCCCCGCGGCGACAGTGTTACATAATAAATAATTTCTGCGCGCTGCAGCGACGACCTACGTTTATCCTGGGATAAACTGCCAGAGTTATATGTCACGAAGACGCGGGGATTTGTATTTAATGCTGCACGTACTATAGACTGCATTGAAAACCATGGCTGTAACGAAGCCATAACATGCACAACGCTCTGAGACTGAGACAAGGACATTAAGAAAACACTGTTTATAAATAATTACAAGTAATGATGATTGTGAGGTTTTGTTATGTTTATTAATAATAATTTCAAGAAAGGAAGCGCATCAATATAATCAGGTATAATGTAAAAGAATTTCAATTTATCAGAAATATGAATGATGATAAAATGGCATCGAACTAGGTCAACAAACCTGGGAAAGTGTGCTAAAAATTGATGATGTTATATAATCAAGCATATGACTCTTTTCTACACATATTTATGGATATATTTAACAAACACTGTCCAGTAAAGTTCCCCAAAAAAACTTTGAAAATAAAAAACATGGTTCACCAAAGGTTTAAAACGTGCTTGTGCCAAGAAAAATAAGTGATATAAAGCATTCATTTTACTGAGATCTGCAGAAGCAGAACAAAACTACAAAACATACAAAAATAAATTAACATATATATTAAGAATTACATAAACAAATTATTATAGCTCGATGTTAGAAAAAAAGCAAATGTTAAAGCGACCTGGAAAATACTAAATGAAGTAATTAACAAATGCAAAAATAAGCATGTCCAGAATACTTTATAAAAAACAACAAGATAATTTCAAAGAAAGAAGATATTGCTAATTAATGTAATAACTTCTTTACAAATGTTGGCCCCAACTTAGCAAAATATATCCCCTTACCTAAAAACGATACAACTATTTATGATTACTTAGAAGAAATAATTAAACATACTATGTTTCTAAGTCCTGTTGATGACTTAGAAATTATTTGAACTGTTCAAAATTGTAAAAATAAAAGATCAACTTATTTCAGTGACATTAGCATAAGCCTGCTTAAGAAAGTAATTTCTAAAATAGTTAAGCCATTTGCTCATATATGTAACGTTTCATTTCAAACAGGTGTTTTTCCAAACAAAATGAAAATAGCTATAGTTATTCCACTATATAAGTCTGGATAAAAAAACGTTTTTACAAATTACAGGCCAATATCTTTATTACCACAATTCTCACAAATTTTGGATAAACTATATAACAACAGATTTGACTTGTTAATTGATAAATGAATGTACAGAAATTGTTCAGAATACATGAATCACGATATTCATCCAGGCATAAATGTAAATTCAAGCAAATCTATGTACGTACTAACTTAAAAAAATATGTGTATTTCTGTTACTGGGGTTAAACTTTGGAAGACTATCGAAAAAGTTTTATACAGATAGACTGTTGAATAGTTATGTGTTAGAGTCCTAGACTATTTTGCCAACATAAATTAGATAACTAAATTAAACATTCAGACTGTTGATTGTTATAAAGGTTTTTTCTTCAATAAATGTCACAATGTCTTATTTTCGATTAAATGTCATATGGTTATACATGTAAATAGTGTTGTCGCACCTTCTGTTGTACTGTTCAGATACTTTATGTATGCAATTAAGCAATTATAATGGTAAACATGATAAGTATTGTACTTCTTTTACCCTTTTTCAACAATTTGTATTGTATGCACTGTACGTATAATGTAGTAGTAGTAATGGTTGTAGTTGAAATAAATTTCAATTCAATAAATGATTAACATAAACTATAATATGCCTGGTTCACTCATATGTTAATTCGGCAGTCACCATTTTTACTCTGGTCACAGTAGACGTTAACCTTTGTCATGCACTTAAGAAGTCATTAAACAACACTCAAAACGAGGTGGAACACACTTTGATAGTGGTCCTATTAGAATGTTTTGTAGAATTATATTTGTTTTATTCAAAAAGGCTCTTTCCTCCACCAGTTTAAAAAATATATGCTTGGCATTGCAGTATATAAACCCAATTGAGGTGCTTCAAGATCAGTACAAAGGGTGGAAATCTAGACGTTGCCATATCCAAATAGTTGGTTTTACCAAAACAACTCTGCAATGATTTAATAATATATTTTGGGAAATGAGCCATGCAAAGACTTACAAAACTGTATTAACATGTCGACTGGTGGAAGTATGTGTCACATGACAGTTGAATAGAAGTGTTAAATGAAATGCAAACAATATCATTAACAACAAAAGAAGCTTTTTTAATAAACCGTTGCATTTAATAACAAATAAATAAGACAACTTTCAAACATTTATTAACTCATGCAACAACGCGTGCCGAAAAGCAACAACGTCAGCCTGCCCTACTTCCTTTGTTTGCATTCCGTTGCAGATGGCCTTTGCGTACTGAAATATAGATACACATTATAGTTAATATTTCCCCGTGTTAACAAAGCATTCATCTGAATACGTCTTTATGGTCCCCTAGTAATATTGTTAGTCACATCGTTTCTATGGTTGTTCAGTTAATTATAACAACACTTCACACAGTAGTAAAATAATATAAATGACAAAAGATGTGTATTTTAATCTTTGAACAGAGCGCATATAATTATAATATGACGTTTTCTTTCCTAAATTAGTAACACACGTTCCTCTGTTTTTACAGCACAATGCAGAGGACCGACGCTTTTTAAAATTGGTATTGCCTGAATAATTAGAGTAAAATTTCAAAATCTAAGTAATGGTAAGACGTAACTGGTTCTCAAATGATGCTCACCATCAAAGTGAAGACGCCGCAACTGTGGTTGTTCTGCTGCTGGCCACAGGTGATGTATATCAGTGTCCACTTAGGCATTGGCATGCCTAATATTTTGCACCGCACGTCTGTGTACTTCCTGGAAGAAGAACATAAATGTTGTTCACATTTATGAAATGTACACCTCTTTAAAAAGCAAACTTATTAATTCAGAAACAACATCCATACTAATCCAGATCTAACATAACAGTGTATTGAAAATAACGCGACTTGTTGATGTAATGGCTGATTAAGGGCCACATGATAATAATTATACTCTACCTACTCCTACAACAAACATATCACTACGACAAAAACAGCCATGGCTGAAAGGCTAGTAGGAAACAATCCATGTATTCCCTGTTTTACTATAGCAATGAAAACGTGGGTGTGAAAGAGTTTTAAAGACACACATATACACAATAAGCAGTGTTATGGCATCTGCTAACCAAGCTTATGCTAGAAACTAAAAGGAAATGGTTTTATAATAATAGTAACATATCCATAATGCCTATATCATCGAGAATCTTACGTCACAGATGCAACATACACAATTATTAAGCGTTGCCATAAACGGGTGTAAGCAACCGCATGAAGCTTAGATTTGAAATTATATTTCAAGCAAATATGACGTCTTGATTCTTCAAAAGGTGACTATAATTTGAGATGACTTTATAATGATTTTAGGTTGATTATATATGCAAGCAGTAGGAATGCTTGCACTAAATCATTTGACGGTAAAACCCTTACTGCCATAGCGCCATAAACTTGTCTCGCCTTTGCCTCTGTGCCAGTGAATCTAGCACTGCCACAGTGTGGTCATGGGTGTTGGCCGCCAGCAAAAACCAATGGTTTTGGTGGCAGATGGGTAGCAATATCCAGTGATATTTGTCAAAGCATACCTACAAAAATACAGAATACACATGTAAGGGTAAAGATGTTTTTTTATATATTTGAACTGCCAACATAAGTCAATACATTAGCATCTACTCTTTATTTACCAGTGTTATAATTTAGCATAACATTAATGGGGGCCAGCTGGTCCCCCACCTTTTCATACAAAATCTAAGGGACACAAAAAGTGGGGACCATCCAAACAAAATGCACTTTTATGTCATATTGTAATTCTATAACTTTATTCAACACAATTAACATGCCATGAACATCATGGCGATAGCCTATGTAGCAGTTTTATTAGTAAATACTGATGATCATTTCAAGAGATCATTGGAGGGTTGCGTCTTCATTTTCCTCTGAATCAGAGCTGCTTGAAACTGGTAGTTCTTCCTCTTTGGGCTGCCTGTCCACCTCGCAACCCCTTGTCAGTCAATGTTAACCCTGACGAAGGGCAGCAATCGACTGCACCCACAGCTTCCAGTGTAATTTACTGCTAAAATGAATAATGACATTTCTTTGCCTTGGCCTCTGGGATAGAAGTTGTAAGGCCATTATTTATAAATGTTACAGTTCTTTAATGTGTATAATTTATTTTAAAAGTTGGGGCACCCAGACGTATGCCATTTTTGTTGTGAAAGAAGCTCGGAAGGATATTGAGACTTAATAGTTATTTGAGATATAGAAATGAACTAACACCTAGAATAAGTTTTGTGATAATACAAGCTACGCCTCATCGACATTTTGGGTCGGAAGTTGGTAATTTGTTAAGAAATATAATAACATACCATTTTTGCACATGTATAGATTCATAATTAAGGCAGCTAAACCTAGCATATTTCGCAGATTTGCACATATGTATGTTTTGGTACCAAATATGTGCAAATTGGATCTAACCTTTGTGTATTTTGGTCACAATCAGGGTCTGAAAACCCTCATGCGTATGATATTTTGAATACATCATGATGTTTATCAACATGCTGCACATTAACGATACACTGTATTCATGCTCTAATTGTAGTTATCTAATCTTTATATTATAGAGAACAACTCCACACAATTTCACTGACACAGGCTAAAGAGTGCAGAATATATTGACTAGTGAAATGTGAATAAAATTATGTATTTTTAACAAGCTGTCGAAAAACGTCTAAGTTCCACATTTCAACCTGCCGTAATTTGAAAACTAGTTAAGCTAGAACCCTCATATTTTTGATTCTTACTAATCTTACCAAAGGCTCTCGCCACACTGATCTATTCAAACATCTAAGAGATGACAGCAACCTCATTGGTTGTGTTCACACGGAATGACCCTAATGCAGTCAGTATATTCTTTGTATTTCTTATCGACACGTCTCGTCATCCTGATCGTTGTGAAGAACACGTGCGCGCAGGAAACTTAACGTACGGGGTGGAAAAGTAGGTCGTCGCTGCAGCGCGCAGAAATGATTTGTTATGTAACACTGTCGCCGCAGGCGTCATGAACTCAGACATTCAGGCACGGTGTCAAAGTTGATCGGCCACCTGAGGTCACCTGAGGTTACGCCAGTTCGGCGCGCATGTGCATACGTGGAACGACGTTCTGGACTGCTCGATGTTGCATACCGTCGCGCTAACCTTCGCAATGAACCGCTAACCTTTGACATGAACCGCTAACCTTTTGACATGAACTGCTAACCTTCGACGTTCTGGACTGCATCGACGTTCTGGACCGCGACAACGGCCTGACGGTCGGCAACGTCGAGCAGTCCAGAACGTCGTTCCATGTATGCACATGCGCGCTGAACTGGCGTAACTTCAGGTGACCTCAGGTAGCCGATCAACTTTGACCCCCGTGCCAGACTCTCGAGACTGAGTTCATGACCCCCGCGGCGACTGTGTTACATAATACATCATTTCTGTGCGCTGTAGCGACAACCTACCTGTTGCACACTACAGTTTCCAGCGCGCACGTGTTCTTGCCATTTCTCTGCACAACGACCACGATGTCGAGACGTGAACCGCTAACCTTTGACATGAACCGCCAACCTTTGACATGAACCGCTAACCTTTGACACGAACCGCTAACCTGTGACATGAACCGCTAACCTTCGACGTTCTGGACCGCCACAGCGGCCCACACCGGCCGCAATTTTTTTCCCTAGGATACTTGGGTACATATCAACCAATCAGAGATCGCAGCAATCATACGTCATCGACCTCATTATCTATGCATCGCGAACAATGGCCGAAGGCGAAGCAAGCGAGCGCCGTATTTGTAATTGTCAGTGTGACAAAACATATGTCAATTAATTTAAATCACTAAAGGTTTATGTCAATACAATAAATCGTCTTGTATTCAGACAATCAGATGAATGTCATCATGTGTTGTAGAAAGCGTTGTGTGAGTGGGCGGGAGGAGAAAGGTCTGAACATCTGGGACTCGAACCTCTTTTGTTGCATGTAAATAGAAATCAAAGCCTGGGGAAGAAACTCAAGGTCACAGCAAGCAGTGACATTTCAATACTAGTATTGATATTTTGGCTCTATGACATGTATGAGGTCATAGATATTCACAGGCAAAATTTATGAAAAGGAATTTTGGAACAGAAATAATAAAACATTTTACATTCCAAAAAATGCTTTCTGTCATTTATTTTTATTTAAACGCAGTAGGGCCATAATGTAATGCGAATGCAACAAAAGGTTCGGCTATTGTTCGCGATGCATAGATAATGAGGTCGATGACGCATGATTGCTGCGATATCTGATTGGTTGATATGTACACTGTGTACCCAAGTATCCTAGGAAAAGAAATTCGCACACCGACCTCAGATTTTTGAGCAGATTCATGAGACAAATCTACCATGTCCATGGTGTCCTATGGTAACGTAAAATGTATACTATGCATAGTAAGCAGTTTTAAGCAAAACAAAAACTGAAATCGATCAGCATCGCATCAACAGTACCAATCACAATGACTAAGACTTAGCTTTTCTAAATTAGTGCAATTAAATCACGTGATTTGCGTTTGCATCGTTTCACGTTTGCGTTTTTACATTTGTAACCAATAAAACTGCTGCTAGTTTATATACGTCATTTTGTTAACAGTGTCATGTATACCTGTACAGAAATTAGTTTCATTTGCCCGTAGTAATAAGTAGGCACTTCAACAAAATCCGAGGCCGCCTTGTTTGTGTTTGCACGTTTTCGCGTATCGCTGCAGCGCGAACCGTTTACTCAGCACCTGGATAGTACTTTATTTCTACCGGAGTTTCCGCGGTCTTTTAACAGTCAAGGTCGCTTTCTGTACGTCTTTTTGTTTTTGAAATTAAACCAAAATTAAGCAAATTTTCATCGATTTGATGACATAGATGTTTTTGTTTTGCAAATGTTGTAGTGTAGTGTAGAATTGTCCGTAACGATTGTACTCATAGATAAATCTGCAGTATTTAGTTGGTATATTTACAGAGAAGGTCAAGGCCGCCTTTCCCGCCTTGTCAAGGATCACTCACTGCGCAGGTGGTTCAACTGTTGTAATCCAACAAACCGTTGTGGTTCTCCAGCGATATAGTACACTGCATCATTCTTGCATTGTGCCATCTGGACATGTATGGATTAATGGACACAATTAAGCAGATCGAAACGATTCGCGTCATCTACCGAAGCCGTATAGGAAGCGTGTGCTCATCAAAATAATGTATTCAATATGGCCGATAATTTATTCAATATGGCCGACGAACATGTTGATAACAGAGAGCGTAAAGGGGAGAGATGTCACTCAGCCGGTGGCATTTTGGATTTTGAACTGGTGGCGCACCAAGCGGCTGGGTGTCATGCGAGTTCATAAGCAAACCGGTGTGCTTTCATTCATTTGGTTAAAAAGCGATCGACTGCTCGTACGTTGACTTGGGGTGTGTGTGTGTTGGGAGGGGGGGGGGGGTGGGGGGTGGGGGAGGACTTGTAAAGATAAAAATTTGATATTTTTATGCGCCAAATATATTGATTTTCAAAAATATATATTTGATGGTCATTTCACGGCTACATTATGATAGGATTCATGAAATCTCAGATATGATCATTATGCCTGGTTCTTTCTTTACCATGTCCCCAGACAACCTCTCCCTGTCAGCTGAAGATATGCTGCAGTCAATAATTATGTGCATAGCCTGAAAGTGCATTTTAAAATTTGTTGAAATTTTCCGGTTTTATATATACATCTTGATACATGTACTGCCTATGGACACACAACTGGTCCATTGTAAATTTGAAAGGATGTATGTACAGTAAATTATGATATAGCCCTAAGTGTCTTTTTCTACTACTTTCAATCTTTGTATTCTAGTCATATTTACTTCTTGTTTTGGTACACATGATGTTTAACATCTCACCTAAACATGCTAAACCTACACCCGCCCAAATTGCCAACACCATCATATATGCCTCCCTGTGGTTTATGTGTTCCTCTATTTTAATACTTTGTCATACAGTGTGTGCGTTAAATGATGTGTCTATTCCTAGTCATATTCATAACTTGTTTTCATGATATGTTTAAATTGTATTTTTTTAGACCATTGCATACTTTTGTATTTTTAATGTCTGAAGACTCCACCTCAACAGTTTTATTACTGAACGTGGATTCCTTAATAAATAAATGAATCAATCAATATAATTCAGTTCAGGCAGTTACTGTCCAATCCCAATTTTTAGAAATATTTCATTCCTATTCTGAAACAGATCAAAAACATGAACAAAAAGACATGGGTACAATAATACATTTATTGTAGGCATTAATAGCATGGGTACAGATATTAAAGTTAGTATACACTTTAAATGAGCCCCAAAACATGCCAATTTGGTTTGATTTGCCAACATTTGCAGAAAGTATTCAACATCATCTTTCATTTATCAAATACATATCATTTTGTAATCAATCCACTTCAAATGAGTCTTTTTTTAATTTTTGACATACACGTCTACAAATAAATAATGTTTGCACATGTCCATCTATGTTTAGAATTAATGTAATTTCGCAGATGAAAGATACATATGATACATACAACCTGTGCTGTATATTGATACATGATAGTCATCATGCGCCACACAAAAAGTACACATTTATTGCTAATATTTTGCCAAGGCACCTATTCTATTATCTAGAATTTAGGTACACCATGTATATGTACAAGGACAAGTAGGCCAGTCTGGATACATGATACAGTGTCAGTGATATTTACTCTTAGTTCAGCCCACCACAAGATCCGCTGGGACATACTGTTAATTTATTGTCATTAATAACCACCACCACCCCACCCCCCCCCTCGCCCACGACAGTACTATTACTTGCCCCAACTACTACTAAACCCGTCCCAGCCATACGGAGTGTTTTTGTTTACATCACCAGCTGACATCCAGTCTGACACTGACTGGGGGGGGGGGGGGGGGGCGTGTCGAGGCGTTGCATTTATGCATTTATGTGTGTTATGCATGGTATTTCTTTTTAGTTTGTATTGATTTAATGCCTACCTGTCTTTATCTTTCGGGTATCTGAAGAATGAAAGCTCTGCGTTGACGCTTTTGTTGTTGCTGCAGCCAAAGGCTGAGCAAAACGAACCGCCGTGCCTGGCGTACGCCATGTTGATCTGACTTTTGAAACCCAGCCGCTTGGTTCGCTGCGGTCTATGTTTTAAAAATGGCGCCCAATGGGAAACAGCGCATGTGATTGGTCTTCCTTTAATTGTCTTTGTTGATAAGTAGAAATGTAGCGCACTTTTATGCGGGTCACGTGCTACAACAAACATAATGTATGACGTAGGCGTAACAGTCTTTCATTGTTTCAAATACGGCCGCGGAACGGGGATGTGATGAAGGGTCGGTGAAATACATTAGCAAAGTTAAGTATGATGTACATGAACCAGCGATAATATGTGTAAGGTTTGGAGGTGTATTTGTTTGTCTTTGACGTTATTAAAGCGCTCACATTGCCCGGACAATGCAAGGTTACGATAGCAAACAAATATTTACCGTGTTTTGTCGATAACACAATATTGCTGTTGTCATGGTCACATGGACGCGCGTTGCTAAATAAAAAAGCATTCGAAATTAAGGTTGTATGTATTATATTTCTGAATAAATGGAACGTCACATGCAGAACGGGAGAAGAAATTTGCTAATAAATATATGAAATGTCAGAGTATTCCTTGCCAGAAGTGTCGCAAATTTTCTTTACAAAAGAACAACTAATTGACAGTATGCCTTCAGACCCCATTCATGATTCAGGAGTATTAATAAAACATGAAGTGTCATATATGAGTGTAATACTAGAGTTGTCCGTGCTCACGAAAAACACTGTTATCATCTGGAAATGAAAATATGTTCAATTTGTGAGTACTGGAATCAGATTGAAGTAATTTCCCCAGTTGTTACAGTTACAAATCTCACGTATTTGTATGCAATGCAAGTATGTGTGCATGTGTATAAGTTAGACCATGAAACCTTTTAACAACAATTCATTGTAAATGTCGAAGTCGTAGAATCAATTTGTTATTTTCATTGTGATATTTGTGTTTATTTTAGCACGTTTTATCTGGCATTGGATAAACACACACAAAACAACGAAATGTTGAGCCCACACATATTCCTTCTACTCGTGTTGACATTGGTGTTGCTGCCGGCGACTGGTACGGTAACCGTGATGTGTCGTCAGCTTGTAGTAACTGTCGACAGGTTTTTATTTATTTCCTGTTCAGCGTCAAAAATAGCTTAGGTTGTGGGACACGCACTATATGGCAAATGTGTAGTGTATTATTAACGTGCATTATAAACAAGCAAACTCATTTGTAGTTTGCATTATGCTACTTAGTAGTTACCCCCATAATAATATAAACACTTTGAATGTAAATAATTATAATGTACGGATTTTACATATACAATACAGTGTAATACGGATACATTTTGGACCACACATATTGATACTGCTGAATTGTATTATATATGCATTTTTCTTCACGTGGCTATTCCATAATTGTGTCATTGCGTGTTTACGCAGGTACGGGAGTTCCCGTCGAATGTCCTGACGCTCTGTTGATTAGTCTAAGCAGTATGATTGCAAAATTGCCACTGAAGAAGCCAGAGCTACCCCCGACCTTCAACAATCCAGAAAAGTTCATCCCTAGAGGAAGTAAGACACATTGTACTCTTATATTTTGACAGTCAGACACGGTTTGTCCAGCTTCGTGTAAACGGACATGGAAAGGACGATACTGTAAATAATTTTTCATATATGGACATCAGGATCATATTTAAGCCAATGACCTTGATACCATGCCATTTAAGAGTTTGGATGAAAGCAATCTGAAATACAGACTTTTTCCGGCATTCCATGCAAAATTAAATTTGCCCGCCATCTGAACTAAAACAACTCATTATATCAAGAAATGTATCACGTTTTAACAAAATAAACTCCTTGGTTAAACATAACATTTCTGGTAGTGTCCTTTATGCAAAAAAAAGTAGTTTATGGTTTTGTACGTTGGCCAATTTTAAAGATGGTGGCCGCAAACGCCAATGATCGTATGTCTACAATATGGCATGTGGCGCAGTGTTGAATGTGCTAACAAATATTATTGAAGACAGCGAGTGTGTCGTGTTACTGTGCATACGGCCCAGCATTATTATGACTGTCTTATCCCCATCATTATTGTCTTACCGAATATTGGCAAAAGTAACACTATCATAAATAAAGTACCAAAACATTTAAAACCTACAACAAAATAACTAATCCGGAATTTGAGACTTCTAGCATAAATAGTCCTAAATTTCAAACACTCAAAGAGTTACATTTATTTTAATGACATAGATTCGGCCTTGATAACCCCTGTTGGATACAGTTTCGTTAGAAGTGACTATATATATATATATATATATATATATATATATATATATATATATATATACATATATATATATATGTATATATATATATATATGTATATATATATATATATATGTATATATATATATATATATATATATATATATATATATATGTAATATATATATATATATACGATATATGTATATATTATATATATATGTATATATTATATATATATATATATATATATATATATATATATATATAGATATATATATATCGCGTCTGCGGTGGAACGTCGTTATATATATATATATATATATATATATATATATATATATATATATAACGACGTTCCACCGCAGGGCATTACATATAAGACATTTGACTTTTCTTCTTCTTCGCCTTTTCCCACTAGGTGGGGTCAGCGGCCCGAATTCTTGATTTCCAGAATGTTCTTGCTACTCACACCTAGCTCTTTTCCGATGTCCACACTCTCTACACTCTCTGTCAATGTTACTCCTTTTATTCTTCTCAACATCCTCATTTCTGTTTTCTCGAGAATCTGTTCCTCCTTCTTTCTAACTGTCCAGCATTCTGCTCCATACAGAAGTTCTGGTCTAATGACAGTCATGTAGAGCTTGATCTTTACTTTCCGTAGCATATTCTTGTAACCGATAACAAGTCTCGCCACTTGCCCCACGCTGCACTACCTCTTGCTATTACTACTTCCTTTGATCCTCCTTCTTCACTGATGGTGATACCTAAATATTCCAATTTATTCACCTGTCTGAGGCTCATGCTTTGGCTGTCTTTGATGTTTACTTTTGTTCCTTTCCTGCTGCTGACCATCACTTCCGTTTTCCCGATATAGACTTTTAGTCCCTTGCTCTCCATCCCAATCTGCCATCCAAGCCATCTCGTCTGCATCTCCTCCTCTGTATCTGTTACTACTGACAGATCGTCAGCAAACATCAGTTCATTTGGCAACCCGCATCTGAACTCTTCGCTGATGACATCTAATACTACGATAAACAGAAATGGGCTTAGCCCTGATCCCTGGTGTAGGCCACCTTTGATGGGAAACTCATCAGTTCTGCCATGCGTGATTCTCATTACTGTTGATTCTCCATGGTATGTTGCTTCTACTAGCCCCAATAGCTTCTCTGGGACCCCTCTCCTCCTCATGAACCAATACACCAGATCCCTGGGCCCCTGTCATACGCTTTTTCCAAATCAACGAAGGTAAGGAACAAATCCTTGTGTACATCTAGACTTATCTGCCCCCACAAATAATGTTGAACCTCTCACAACCACGCGTTTGCAGGAATTTCGTTACATAAAAACCTGACAAGAAATGCAGGTTATGGTTAACTAAATATAATTTTGTACTGACATCGACGGTTTCACCATCATTGGTGACCTTCATCAACACAATATCTTCACTGCTCGCCAGATGGCGTGGCAAGCAGACTTCCCACTCGTGACACAGTAGGTAGACTCACCCGTCTATGTTCATAGTTCATGCAATATTTCTAATCCAGGTGGTTTATTTAATCCAACGAGCACACGTGTTCGTCTTTCTATTCACCACTTTGACCCCTTCTCAATCTAACACACAGTTATCTCTGTCTGCCTGGTCTACTCGCCACGCCATCTGGCGAGCAAATACTATACTATTCCTTCTGAAGATACCGCTCCTGATGAGGATGGTAGTAGAAACGTCGATGTAGGGAAACAATTATTAGGTAATTATTAGAACAGTTTATTCTTTCAACTTGATGAACATGATCACGAATTGAAATATATCAAATACAATATAAAATAAACCAGTTACTGACGTTGTAAAATCGATAAAACAATATTGATATTTAAAAAAGGTAAATTGTGTTTGTGTGTAATGTTTCGATACATGCAGCTATGACAAGTGCGTGTATAATACTTTTGTGTGAGTACATAAAAAGCTCTACTGTATAACGTGTTTCAGGAACGAACTTCATTTGTGGCATGGCAGTGGACACCGTGCATGGCTTTATCTACTTTGGAGACGATCATGGAATTGTTCAAAGGCCAATATATGGTTCCACTTTGAAAAAGGTCATCGACGACCCAAGTATGTCAAATATTGCATATTGGCAATCCCTTGCATTATATTTGCGTAATGTTGTAATGGTATTTTGTACACCATTATTTAGTGATTGAATAGTTTGAGGGCAAAATGCAATATATCCATTTCTGACGCTTCAAGATAAACTCATTGTTATGCTTCACCTACAGAAAGTAGTTGTACAATTTGCGTCAGATTCAAATATCTGAATAACATAAAACCAAAGCGATTGCTAGCACAACTGAAAATCTATTTTTGCATTTTGCATATCTTATTTGTGTCCCCTCCCGCACTGTAATAGGTTAAAGCCAAAAACGAAAATAATAATAATAATAAGAAGAAGAACATTTATAAAGCGCCATTAATCTAGAATCATCCATTCGGAGGCGCTGTACATGAGAATATATAAGTGTTGTAGAATTATAATATTAAGTTTGTTAAGGTAAATAAAATACCTAAATATATATAAAAAGTAATAGTAATAAATAATAAAATAAATAAGTTAGCTAAAGATAATTATTAAAATAAATGGTATATTGATAATAAAATAATGAGTATGACATTTTCTAAAATTAATGTAAAACATGTAATAAAAGATAATAAATAGATACAAATCAAATACAAATTAAATAAACTGACAAGTGTCTACACTTCATACACAGCCCGGAATAGGTGGGTTTTCAATAGTCTTTTAAAATTCACGAGGCAACAGGTTTTCTTCATCTCGGCAGGGACAGAGTTCCACAGGCGTGGACCAGCTACTCTATAGTATAGTGTAGTGTAGTGTAGTGTAGTGTAGTGTAGTGTAGTGTAGTGTAGTGTAGTGTAGTGTAGTGTAGTGTAGTGTAGTGTAGTGTAGTGTAGTGTAGTGTAGTGTAGTGTAGTGTAGTGTAGTGTAGTGTAGTGTAGTGTAGTGTAGTGTAGTGTAGTGTAGTGTAGTGTAGTGTAGTGTAGTGTAGTGTAGTGTAGTGTAGTGTAGTGTAGTGTACTGTACTGTACTGTACTGTACTGTACTGTACTGTACTGTACTGTACTGTACTGTACTGTACTGTACTGTACTGTACTGTACTGTACTGTACTGTACTGTACTGTACTGTACTGTACTGTACTGTACTGTACTGTACTGTACTGTACTGTACTGTACTGTACTGTACTGTACTGTACTGTACTGTACTGTACTGTACTGTACTGTACTGTACTGTACTGTACTGTACTGTACTGTACTGTACTGTACTGTACTGTACTGTACTGTACTGTACTGTACTGTACTGTACTGTACTGTACTGTACTGTACTGTACTGTACTGTACTGTACTGTACTGTACTGTACTGTACTGTACTGTACTGTACTGTACTGTACTGTACTGTACTGTACTGTACTGTACTGTACTGTACTGTACTGTACTGTACTGTACTGTACTGTACTGTACTGTACTGTACTGTACTGTACTGTACTGTACTGTACTGTACTGTACTGTACTGTACTGTACTGTACTGTACTGTACTGTACTGTACTGTACTGTACTGTACTGTACTGTACTGTACTGTACTGTACTGTACTGTACTGTACTGTACTGTACTGTACTGTACTGTACTGTACTGTACTGTACTGTACTGTACTGTACTGTACTGTACTGTACTGTACTGTACTGTACTGTACTGTACTGTACTGTACTGTACTGTACTGTACTGTACTGTACTGTACTGTACTGTACTGTACTGTACTGTACTGTACTGTACTGTACTGTACTGTACTGTACTGTACTGTACTGTACTGTACTGTACTGTACTGTACTGTACTGTACTGTACTGTACTGTACTGTACTGTACTGTACTGTACTGTACTGTACTGTACTGTACTGTACTGTACTGTACTGTACTGTACTGTACTGTACTGTACTGTACTGTACTGTACTGTACTGTACTGTACTGTACTGTACTGTACTGTACTGTACTGTACTGTACTGTACTGTACTGTACTGTACTGTACTGTACTGTACTGTACTGTACTGTACTGTACTGTACTGTACTGTACTGTACTGTACTGTACTGTACTGTACTGTACTGTACTGTACTGTACTGTACTGTACTGTAC